>CABFVX010000405.1:189344-221612 GCA_902151425.1 Timema shepardi
TATATATATATATATATATATTATTTAAGGAATTAAAATTTTGAATTATTTAAATTTTACAAAATGTTATTTATTTACTGTAAGAAATAAATATTCAGGAACTCTTCAAATACTTATTTACTCTTCGTTAGAAAGTGATTTACAAGATTTAAAGGAAGGTTATTCAGTATTGCTTTTCAATGAACGATAAAGATCAATGTTTTTCAAATTAAAAAATATTACATTTTTATATTAGTAATATATATAGCTAGGGTAGCATTATTTATAAAACAATTTTGGAGTACCTGATAATAATCATAAATATAATATACAAGATATCATCTAAACCTTTTTAAATCGATTGGTAACCTTGAGCAATTTCATTAGTTGAACTAACAAATGATTAAAAATGAATTATTTTCTCAATTAATTATTATTTTATGTGTTGTTATTCTAACAAATAAACTGAGTGTTTTTTTTTAAATTTTAATGGCATTAATATATGTGAAGCCTCACAACTTTGAGCCCGGTACTTTAAGTAAAACATAAATGCTGAAATTTTTCTCGAAATTAAACATCTTTTCTGTACTTATCTAACAAGTAAGCCACTTAAGTGTTTGATTGGGGATCAAACGTGGATACATATTTTCATGTATATTGAATTTAATCATATGTATAATTATATTTAGTATATACACCGTTATTGTAAAATTGAGCTAGATTAATTTCATTCGGCATTATAATTATTATTCTTGTAAATACATAAAATATTTATCGTTATTAAATTTCTAAATAGTTTCTTAATGTATCATTCTTATTTTCACAAAACCTTTTGTTACTACTCTTAATAAGCTTAAATACCTTAAATACAGTAGTCTAATGGCTTCTTTGGTGCTGACTGACAGCTCACAGCTGAATTCTGACAGTCAGAATTTAGGTATATACCTAAATTTTGACTGTCAGAAGTGACAGCTGCTAAACACATGTTTTTGAAGATCATATGGTTCGGCGTAGCGATACATAATTTTGTCTGGTAACTTTTCAAAACTGTCAGTCAGCACCAAACAAGTCGTGTGGGACCTATAGTTCTCCTAGCACAATGCCATTATGATATATCCACGTGCTAGAGTAAACTAGGGAGTAATACACTGTAAGCCACAACCCAAATAGCCCCAAAATGAGAACAATAAAGAGGTGGGTTACAAATTAACATTTACTGTTAAGCCAAACATTAGAATTAAATACATACAACTGAACAAAAACACAGAATGTAGCGGAAATCAACGGACAAAGGGTTAGACCTCAATTTAAACGTCCAAAATAGAAACGCTAAGCGAATCACCTACAGTATTATATTTAAGCTAACTTCCTTAGTTAAATAGTGAGAGTTAAAGCTACAAAAACCACCCACGTCAGATTCGTAGTTGAAGATAATAGATTATAAGTGAGTATAACTAATCTGAATTGACATAATATTTATAAAGGAGTAGCCAATTTCCACGCCATGTACATTGTACGGCAGTATTGAAATTTCATAAGGCATTACTATACAAGCCCAATATGGTGGCATTTAAACTATAAAATTTATTTAAGTAGATAGTCTATATGGTGATATTTAAAATTAAAACAATTATAATGAATTATATATTCATTATGGTGGCATTTAAAATCTAAAATATATTTTATTTCATGCCCAATATGGCGGCATTAAAATAGAAATAATTCTTTTAAGAAATATACTATTGTTACCTAGTGGCCTCAAGACAGAGTAAGTAATGACAAAAATGTATTAAAATGGCCTAAGCAATATGATCTTAAATTTAATATTATATAATTTAAACAAATAATTACTTTTTAATATTTAATCTGAAATGCTAATTTTGAAAATCTTAGTAAAAAAATACTAAGTCGACAGTGAATCTTGAATACAATTTTGCTATAATGGTAGCGCTTACCTTACCTAAGTAGTCGACAATGGTACAGTAAGCCCATGGCTTCTTTGGTGCTGACTGACAGTTCACAGCTGACTCCTGACAGTCAACATTTAGGTATATACCTAAATTTTTACTGTCAGAAGTGCCAGCTGCTAAACACATGTTTTTGCAGATCATATGGTTTGGCGTAGGGATACATAATCTGTTCTGGTAACTTTTCAAGGCCGCTATCTGTCAGCTGTGAGCCGTCAGTCAGCACCAAAGAGGCCATGGGGCTACTCTATTTTGAGTACCAATACAGACAACAAATGCCATTTATAGTCCTCGAAAATCATCACGTGATCTCAAAACCGGATAGAAGGAAATTGAAATTAGGGCAGAGATGGGTAAATATAGGGTAACATGCCGCATGCATGGAACCAACGCGACGCGCTCGCCCAGATGGTTCTAGTATTGGAACACTCGAAGTATCCATAGCTTCCATTGGGGTGTCGAGGCATATATGGTGGTGTGCTCATGACGTCATCTGGTATGACACGCCACGCTGGCCCTGACTGGCACTCTCTTTAGTCTAACAGGAACGTTGAAGTGGGTAGGACGGATAAAGTGTCTTCAGGAGTAATTATTTGAGAAACATTATTGAATTATCATGTTTTTTAGCATATACATATTTGTTACAACACCTAACACCCAAAATTGTAATTTCATGTGTGAGTGTAAGCAATCTCCTAATATCATTAGACTCGCAACGGTGAGCACGCGGGCTAATGCGTCAATATCATCTGGTCTCATATTCTGAAAATTGAAAAATGACACCTTGACACGGGAATTGAACCCGGGACCTTTGGCTTAGTACGCCAATGCTCTTACTACTGAGCTATCCAGGATTCGTCCCGTGCCCAGGTTCATTCTTAACTCATATTTTAAGGCAGAGTCTATGATGGACGTGTGGAAATCATCGGCAACAAATGTATGATTATTTATTAAGATCACGAGCTATCAGATAACGCAGCCATATTCAACTCAGTAGTTGGCTTATTGCTGCCACATGTACAATTATTATAATTGTAAGGGATCGCATATTTAATAATCAAATAGTCGAAGCTATTATTTATGATTTTTAGTGAGGATTACTCCTTCTAGATATATTATGAATATTGAAAAATGACACCTGGACAATGGAATCAAACCCAGGACCTTTGGCTTAGTACGCCAATGCTCTTACCACTGAGCATTTTCAATTTTAACAATATGATATCTAGATGGAGTAATCCTCACTAAAAAGCATAAATAATAGCTGTGGCTATTCTACTCATCTGGTTTGTTTAACAGGTGTTACGAATGTTGGACTCGAAACCTGTTAGGTGTGCCTAGTATGATTTTACCGAATTATTTCTCACATTTTCCCGATGAAAATTGTTTCCACATTTCTTATATACCAATAATATTCAACATGACGTATGTGTATCTTTGGGGTACAAGATGACATCTTAGGACTAAAGGGGTATATAAATTTAAATATATATATCATATACAACTTTATATTTAATACATTATATTGGATGTAATCTATTCCAGACTAGCATTTTATCAAAGCCTCACTAGCATTAAGCAATACATCAAAACAATCGACAAGTTCAAATTCTATAAAATAATTAAACTTAGTCGGGCCAGTACTTTATGTGCGTGCGAAGATTCACCAACAAACATGGAATCACACCCGTCACCTATCCCACAACCCTGATAAAACCACTTGCCATCTTCTGTACCTGAAATACCAGCTACAACGATTATTCTCTGCTTACACCAGGTTTGTCCGACCATACTTCGATCACTGATGAGATAGCGTGGTAGTACATAGCTAACCATCGTAGCTCGAAGTATAGGGAGCACCACAGAAGAAGTCCCGTCTCGATCAGATGATTACTTTTTAAGGTCACTGGCAACAAACAAAGAGACAAAAAACATATTAAAAATTAATTAGTTGGTATTTTATTTATCGTTACCCATAAAAGAAGAAAACTCCACAACATTCGAAAGCGCCAAAAAATCTTGGAGTCTTTTTAAATCTATAAATCTACTATCCGAGAAACAAAAGATAAGAAAATTGAAAGAAGAACATTATAGTGAGCACTCTAACACACCAAATTAAAGTGTTTTGTTGATTAAGTACAAAAACAAATCTTAATAAACCTATTCCATAAGCAACAGCATAAAATGACGTAAAATATACTTAATATCTAAGTCGTATTCATTATTATTAATTAAGTGTTAGCTCTAACGTCAAAGTCCTATCTTGTGCGTCAAAGTTATCCACTGCTTCTTTATATAATAATTTATGCACTACTTGTTTCAGTTTGTTAAGATACAAACATATTTAATAAATGTGGCCTCATTAATTAATATTATAATCACTGATAAAGTTTAGCTTAAATGGATACCTTCTAATTCATACATTTTCATTTCTGAGGCCAAGATAAAATATCTTCGCAAACCAACAATAAACACGACCGACTGGAATAAATACATATCGGACCTACAAGAAGCCCTACCAAGAAACATAGACATACATACAGAACAAGACATCGACGCGGCCATAGACCTATTTACTACAACACTGCAAGAAACATACAAGCTCCACACTACAACCTTACAGAAGCACCAAGATTTAAGAAGAACTGACCATCAGTATCTAAAATACTTGCTAGCCCTAAAAAGGGAGGCACGAAGGGACTGTCAGAGCCTAAGAACTCGACACGAACGTACCAGATACAATAGACTAAAAGCATTAGTAAAAAGAACCGTCAATCAAATCAGGGAAACCAACTTTAATACATTCGTTACTGATACAGCCACAAACCTGCAGAAAACCTGGACCCTAACCAAAGCACTCAAAGGGACTTCGAAAATATCAAACACGCCTGCCATTCACGGGCAACAGGGGATGGCCTATACCAGAGCGGAGAAGCTAAAGCCATAGCGCTAACATTAGAGGATCAACTTAAACCTAATCTCACACAAGAAGAGAACTTCAACAGAGACGACACCAAATCAGTTAACGACTTCATCCAAAGACCCATAGCAGAGACACCAGCCCCCGTCACAGAACGGGAACTCCAAACCACTATCAAACATCTTATATAGAACAAGGCAACAGGACTAGACGGAATTAAAAATGATATGATAAAAAACATACCTGAAATAGCAATAGCTCACCTTACACAATTTTTTAATGCAGCCCTCAGAATTGCCTATTTCCCAAATATCTGGAAATAGGCCAAGGCGGTAACCATATCAAAGCCAAGCAAAAACGGTATCTTTCCCCAAAAAAGGCATTCTATAAGTTTACGTAACACGACAGGCAATTTATTTGAAACACTGATCCTAAAAATACTAAAACGACACTCAGAAGAAAACAAGATAATACCGGACCTTCAATTTGGCTTCAAAAGGCACCACTCAACCATTCATCCACTATTAAACTTCATTGAAGACGCTACAGACAGTTTCAACGAGCAAGAATATCTAATAGCCATAATGCTTGACGTATAAAAAGCTTTTGACAAGGTGTGGCATCTCGGCATCATTCAAAAAATGGTAAGCTTCAACATCCCACGAGGTGTTATTCAACTAATATACAGCTACCTGCACGATAGACAATTCCAAGTCTCTGTCGAGGGCACACTGTCGGGAAAAGTACAAGTAGAGGCGGGAGAACCGCAGGGGTCAGTGCTTGCTCCCTTCTTATATAACATCTACGTAGCAGACGTCCCAACCAAGCCGAAAATGACGATAAGACTTTTTGCTGACAATACCTTGATATATACCAGGGAAAGGAACATTTACTACGCGTCATTATCAGTCCAAAGATACCTAAAGACATTTGAATCCTGGCTGTCTAAATGGAGAATCAGAGTAAATGCAACAAAATCTACTGCACTATTCGTATCCAGAAGAAGACAGATACCACCGGACAAATTTACAATATATGAAGAAGAAATACCATTCAAAACTGACACTAAATACTTAGGAATACACATAAACAAGGAGTTAACATGAGAAAAACATATCACTGAAACCAGTAAAAAAGCGAAGGTGGTATTCATCCAACTGTATCCACTGCTTAAAGGAATACAACTAAGTCAACAAACAAAACATATGATTTTAAAATGTGTAATACAGCCAATAATACTCTGCGGCTGTGTGGGACAGGGCTATGCAGCCTAGACTCACCTCAACAAACTCCAGACAATCCAAAACCAGATACTCAGGACAATAACTGGTGTAAACATACGGACAAGGACTGAGCATCTACACGCCATGACCCAAAACAAGACACTCATCGAGCTGTTCCAGGAAAAAATAAACAGGTTTAATGAACAAGCAGCAAATCATGAGAATCCCACTATACGATCATTAGGGATCCTCGACCCGCAAGAAGAAAGGACATACAAACGACCAAAAGTAGAGTAGGAAGGTAAACAGTAAAACGGCAACAAGGTAAAACGGTAATACGGTAACAAGGTAAAACGGTAGCACGGATAAAAGTTAAAACGGTGAATTCACACACTATTTTCACCATCATTCCATGAGGATAAAGGCTAGCGACTGTTGCCTGTAACTCACAAAACAAATCATCCCTTTCTCAGTTGACATAGCTTGGCGTTTCTGTCAAGGTGGATATTCTGAGTCGGGCAACAGAAACAATAACCATGTATTTTGTATATCTAATTAAAGGTACCAAGTAATGCAATGTTAAATCTCATTCAACGAGAATAAGGGTCTGTGAAAACAACCTGTAACTCGCATAACAAATAAGCCAAAGCTTCCTCTACTTGTCACTGGTTCCATCGGAAAGTGGGAAAGTATAGGCAACAGGGGAATCCCACATCACATTACATCACATTAGCATACTCTAATGTGCCCTGAAGGGGTGCACGAGAGCAAGTTTCAACACGTATTGTAACGATGTTACAAGAACGAAGAACAATTGACTGTATAATAGCCAGTATAATGGGACCACACTCACCATCTGGCTTGTTGAGCACGGCATACTGGAGCACACGTCACGGCACCTTCTCCCTTATACTCTTTACCATGGACTAAAAAGAGGTTTGACCCCATGTACTGCTCGTGATTGAAGCCGCACCCATAAGAAACAAGCTCGACACTTGACCAAAGTAGTTTCCATTTCATGGCCTAGACGTCTTTCCATGCTTCCAGTTGTTCCCAGAGTCACCGTCATCACTCATCACCACTTGAGCGCTGCTTTTCTCCTTTTATCGTTCGTTCTTTTCCCCTCCTGTTCCCCCTCTCTGAAGACATGTTTACGTTTGTGTTAACTATATAATGGTTTGTATCTTTCACTACGGTTCTCATTGTACCACTGGCATACATAAAGGTGAGGGTGCCGATTTAAGCTTAAGTTGGGCTTTATTATTCAAAATTCTATTCTGATAAAATTATGGGGGGACGGGGGTACTATTTTCAAAATTACTGTTTCGAGCTAAATTTAAAATAATATTGTTTACCAAATGTTTATTTTTGTTATTTTAAAACGTGGATATGCCACGGATTAATAATAATTAAGTTCTTCAGGAACCATGATTTGGATTTATTATGTTTGAGGTGCGCTCTTGCCGTTATTTAGTCACACTACTCATTAACTTCAGTAATTTTTGGCAAATTTCTAGGGCGTTGGTACGATAGCTTGTATATTATTGAAAGGATTATATATATACGCATCTAAATTAAGTTTTTCTAGATTTTTTTAAATACATGCTTTAATGGCACTTTGTTCAAATATATATATATATATATATATATATGCATGCATTTAATATTAAATTATTTTATCTTGTTATTGTGTAATATGTTTTACGTCGAGTATTATATAGGGTAAAGTAAATTTTCATTCTTTACAACTATAAGTTTGCTTTCACGGTGTTTATGATTATATAATTATTATTAAATTTAAATATCCTACTGTATTCATTTTGATATTTATAGTTTGTAAATATGGGTTGATGCTTACCACCCTAATATATAAAAAGGAAAAAGAGATTGTATCCGATTTAATTTTAAATTCACTTGTAGTGAAACATTCTTTTGAATTGTTGAATATAGGTATTACATACCTTTAATTCTAGGTCTTCTTCCTTAAAGGTATGGATCACTTATCTCTTATTGGTATTTGAAGAAATGAACTAGATATTGAATCTGGGACTTGCAATCTTAACCTTCGATGGTTTTTCTTAGGCTATGTATTTATTGTAAATTAGTTGCAGGTGTTTTTTTAAAACGTCTGAAATGTTACCTTTTACGCCAGACGTCAAATTGGTTCAATTTAAGCTATGCTTGTATACTATATGATGTATCATCATCTCTTTGATAATTATCTAAAGTTGTAATAAAAAACAAATAAAACTGTTTTCTCTTGTGACTCCTTGGCTGTTGTTTAACCACGCTTCCTGGACTCTTAAGTCACAGTACAGACCAATTGATCACACCCTGTGGTTTTGAAATCAACAGACGGGTTGTCAAGTTTCAAGAGGTTTCTAAAACGAAGAGAAACACGTTATTAATATTGGTGGGGGAAAACAAAAATTATGTTGGGAAACCGATTAAGTGTTTTTAGAGTTACGTGCTGAGACACTAATCTATGGGGGGCTGGGTGAGAGCCTCCCAAAACACTGTCACATCACGCTTATCCAAGCAGGGCTTTAAGACTTCGATGGCACCCTTTAGGGTCAAGGACGTAATTTCCAAGCCCTTGGATAAGAGGAATGGTGGCACCAGAAGTCGATTGTAGAAAGACTGCGGAAGCTTAAGAAAGTGGTCCTTGATGGTAGGCATCCTCAGGTTACGATGCAAAATCACATTACTAAAGTATCAAAGCACGTCCAAAATTATCCTCAGACAGCTGATCTGGAATGCCTGCATCCTCCTCATATAGGTGTCCACCAGGCGGCCCCAAGTGGGACACGCATAGACGATGATCGACCTGAGCAACGGCTTGTACAGTGTCAGACCTTTCCTTGTATACAGGGTGCTATGCCTTTTAAACAGTTGGCCTAGGGTTCCCAGCTCTTGCCTCACCTTTAATCTCTCAGTAAAATGTAGACGCCAGGTCAGAAGGTATCCAGCGTAAGTCCCAGTTACTTAGAACTGTTCGCTCAGATGATATACTCTCCGAAAATTCGGATTGGGGCTAGCCTGTAGAACTTTATTTTCCATGTCAAGAGCCCTTATGTGCTCCTCTCCACGTTTATACTTTTCCTCCAGGTGGTCAGCCACCCCTCCACCTGCGTCAGGTGCATCTGGAGTCACCTCTCAACCATATACCCTCACTACGACTCCACTACTAGAGCCATGTCGTCCACGTACAATGCCAACTTTGTGTCTGGGGATTTAGGAATGTCGCTCACATACAGACTGAAGAGCACCGGGCCCACGAGGGAACCCAGCGGCACTCAAGCTGAGATGTTTCTGACTTGGGAAGTGGCGTTCCCAAAGGTAATAGAGAAGGTACGTTGGGATAGATAAGATTGTACAACCTCAACTAGGTAGAAGGGTAGGTTCGGGGAAAGTAGTTTGAAAGGAGTTATTCGTGCCAAACATGGTTGAAGGGCTTTGCCACGTCAATAAAAACAGCATCAGTTAGCCTGTTGATATTGAAATTCCTGGTGACCTATTCCACGAGCTGGCTGAGTTGGTAAGACGTAGCTTGTCCCACCCGAAAGCCAAACTGCTCATCCACCAAGACACCAACCTCAAGAACACGTCTTGTCAGTCTCATGAGGATAATTCTCTTGAAAAACTTGACCAAACTGTCAAGCAAGCTGATCGGCGAGTAAGACGAAGTTAAGGCCAGATACTTACACGGTTTATGAAAGCAGGGGACGTTGGTGTGCTTCCAGCCCTCGGGGAAGGGACTCGGGATCAGAGCGGCGTTGAATAACTCCACAAGGATGTTAATCTCCTCCAAGGACAGCATTCTGAGGACCACGTTATTGATACCGTCAAGTCCAGGGGGCCTTATTTAGTCTTGGAGCGGCTTACACCCACGAGATTTCTGTCGCCTCCATGGTTTCAGGTTCATCCAAGTGTCTGAACGGGACTGCATCGATAGCTTGAGCCACCTGTGCAATGTGCACCGGGTCTGATGGGTTGTCACTCTGCATAAATTGTGCCTCTAAGTACTCAGTGAGAGCATTGGCCTTCTCTTGGTTGGAGTTGGCCAACCCACTTGGAGCTACAGTAGGCAGCCTTGTTACGGGGACCCACATCAATGCCCTCGTCATATGCCATAAGGACATGTCCTGTACTCACAGGCTCTCAATATTGTCCTCCCAGACACTGTTACGAAATTCTTGGACCATCTCGTGAACCGCATGGACTTTGCGACTCCAGTTGGCATTGTCTACCAGGTACCTCAATATTTGCTAAGCCTACATCAGGTGATTTTTCTCCTGGATGTGCCTAAGGATAGAATTGGGCAAATAAAACTGTGGAGCCCTCTTAGGACGGTGCCTCAGTGTAGAAGCTTCGATTGACCCCTTGAGGATCAACTCACTATATAAACTCCTTTTTTTAAACTGTATTAATTGTTTATACTTAGCTTATTATTTTTAATTAAGCCATTCTATTTGTTATGACCATATTACAAATATTTCATATAATTATTTTACTTATGCTCTTATTCTACTTTATATTTAACTCCTTTTTTTAAACTGTATTAATTGTTTATACTTAACTTATTATTTTTAATTAAGCCATTCTATCTGTTATGACCATATTACACTTATTGTTTTGTTTAGATTCTTGACTTGCAGGTTTATTTATAAATATTGTCAACTATATATTTTTAATTCATTTTACTGGCCCCCTTTGACTCATATTATTTTATATGTTTTTATTTAACCTAAGATTCTTATTAAAATAAAATGATTTTAACGCATTAATTTCACTTTCCATTAATTTAACTTTTTAGCTTTTTCTTTCTCATTAATCTTTTTATCAATAACTATCTAAGTCTTTAGTTTTAATCTAATTTAAATTAGTTGAAAAATGACACAAGAACACATGAATTGAACCATGACTTTCTTGTAATTACAATAATTTACAACCTTTGTGTTGATATTTAGATTAAATGAACTTGACATTTTGACCTTGTGAGCACTAGTACAGGTAGGAGTTCTTCATTAATTTTCTCAAGTAATAATTGTAGTAGTAGTCATCACAATTTCACAAGAATATGAACTGACTTATTTGCATTTTTCAAAGCAATTTCTATTCTACTCAAACTGCCTTGCCACTTGCTCAGTTTGTATCAGAATTATATGAAAATTAAACCCTTTAAATAATCAAACCTTACAAGCAAAGTTGTAATAAAACTTAAGGAAGTGTGAAATTAGTCCACATGTAGCTAAGTAATGTGTTTGTAGACCGTGTAGTCAAGGTTGCATTGCTATGCCAAGTGACACTATGAAATGACACACCAATGGTATAGCTTTTCTATACAACTAGAGAAAGAAAAAAGATATAGCATCTTAAATGATCTCCGCTAAGAAATAACATTTCAAGGGACAAGGGATACTGAGGAGTGGAAGAAGTTACAAAATGATGAGTTACATACCCGGTACTCTACACACTACACAAGACATTGTTAGGATAATAAAGTCTCATAGATTACGGCGGGCTGGATATTCAGCGCGAATGGGAGAATTTAGAATTGTGTTCAGGGTACTGACTGGCAAACCCAATGGGAAGAGCCAGACGCAGATAGGAGGATAATATTAGAATGAACCTGAAAGAGAAAGGATGTAATGAGGGGAACTAGCTAAAGATAGGTATAGGAGGCGTAATTTTTTAAGTACAGCAATTAACTTTCAAGTTCCTAATGCCACATAGTACGTAGGCAATATGCTTATCCCCCCTCCCCCCTTCCCAACATTGAGAAAATTGCCGGGACCATATTTTAATTAACAACCTAGCGGTCTCAATCTCAGAAAATTGTTTGTTTGATTAATTTAGTTATAGAGGAGTGTATTTTATTTTAATGGTAGGCACAGCCTACCCGTGCCAATCCGGTAAGTATGCCACTAAGTGAATGTTTAAAATATCTTACAGTTTTTAAAAGAAGCTTTGAATTAAGGCAACATTTGAGTATGTGATAAATTGTAATGCCAATAGCTGTAGTTTCTCCTGACTTTATGCTTATGAGAATATATAATATTAATAATTGCACATAGTACATACTTTTACAACTTTGCAGTGTAATTGATATCTTTCACAGGAAAACAATCTCCATCAGCAAATTTTTTTAAATCAATATTTAGGTATGTGCAAGTACCAACAACACAGTAGAAATGTCATTTTGGGTTAAGACTTAAAAGAGTTCAGAAACAGGTGTCTAATGCTTTCAATTTCTTGGTCAAACTTTTTGAAAAATTTACTAGTTTCAAATATAAGTACTAGATTTTTAAGGTTTTCTATTTTTTTTTTTTTTAAAGCTGAGGAGTCTGTATAGCAATGAAAACAAAAAAAATATTGTTAGCAAAAAATAAAAAATAAGTTTGAAATTCTAGTGCTTGCATATTCCTAGAGATATAATATGACTGAATGAAACTATATTTAATAACATGTTGCTGATGGATTTTCAAAGCTAAGCCTGTGCGAATCCATAATTTTTAATTTTTATTCAAATCTGAATCTTGGCTGACTGACTCTAATCGCATCCAAATTGAATCTCATGATTTAAAAAAATAAATTAAAAAAGAGTCTTAATTCAATTACATGGCTAAAAAAAAATTCGAGTCGAATTCAAATCAAGTATAATGTTAAATTAATTTTATCAAATTGAAACCTAGTTGAATCCCATACTTGAAAAAGATTAAATAGAATATTTTATTTTAAAAATAGGTTCAGATTCAAATCAAGCTCTTTAATTTAAGTTTACTATGATGATGTTTCAAATCATATCTGTATTGAATACTTTACTATGTTAAGTTTTTTAATTAAATCAAATAAAAATGAATTAAAAATAATTTGATAGTCATTATAGACACATTTTGGGTTTATTAAAAAGAAATACTTAGTAAATATCACTACTTTCCAAATTGAGTAAAGATTACGCAATTTTTTTCAATCGTAAAACAATGGTTGATTGATTTTTAAAAAAGGTGGACCTAGCTACTTTAAAAAAATAAAACATGTTATCTGTCATAAATAACTGTCCTACATTGTGATTCCTTTATGACCTGTAACTTAAGTTAATTTCTCAATTCACTTTACTACACAACTGGTTTCTGTTTTTATTGTATTGATTTGTTAAACAAGTCTGAATAATTATATATTCAAATTCTGAGCTAAGCCCATTGAATCCAAATCGAGGATTTATTTCAATTCTAAAGTTTGAATCAAACCAGAATCTTAGTAAGAATTGGATTCAGAATTTCAAAGGTTCGCACAGGTTTATAGAGAACATTTATCCCACATTTATAGGAAGTGACTTATACTTTCACATTCCTTTCATGTTATAAAAAATTGTATTCTACAGTACAAAATATGTAGCCTGGCTTTGCATTTAGGAAGAAGCATAATATTAAAAATCTTATCAATCACTTTTATATTTCATTGGTTAACAAAACTGTCATATCAAAGGAGAAATTAGAACAACAAAATATTTTCTCCTAATAATTAAATAATCTCTCTTATATTATGTATATAATATTTACAAGCAATGTATGATTTATCTATATTAAAATAAAGTCAAGATGTAACACATACCAGCATGATACAACTTTAGGTAAATACTAAAATTAAAATTAAATCTTTGACAGCTGAAAAAATACACAGCTTTCTCTATTAAAAATTGTTCATTCTTTTACATTTTTATAATCAAGTGCACATAACGGTTCACTTGTTCACTCAAAGTTTTAGCTTGTACTATGCAAGTGGTGTACAGCTGTTTTAATTAGTACCATCATCAATAAATAAAATATACATTGTTTTACAACTCAATAAACCTTACTTGGATACAATGTTTATAGGTAATTGCATTAATGACAAATTGTTTTGAGATCAGGTTATGTCGAGGTGTTAAAATCTTCAATCATAGATTTATTCAAATATTCTTTTTACAACTGATTAATTGCTGTGCAAATTAGTGTAATTTCCAATTTTCATGGTGCATAGTATCTATCAAGTAAATCAAAAACATTACAAAACCATGGATTATGAAATAAAAAAATAAAAAAAGCATAATCAAATAACAAAACAATAAATCATACAGTAACACTCATATGAATATTCGAGTTGTGACTAATGAGAGTTTAAATAGGAACAATAATGTACGGTAATGACATCTTCCATCTTATTATCCAGATTCGTTTAGAGGTTCTATTAGTGCCTAGAGCAGAACTCATAATGAAATATGAATCACTTGTGCCCTATGTGACTTGAGCCACACTTGGGACCAAATTTGTCCTGACAAGAATTAGGCCGCCCACGCCCTGGCGGCAAGAAAAATATGTGTCCAACCGATTGTAGGCAGTTGCTGCCAACTGAGTGTGTACAGTAAGTCTCGTAATTAATACAAAGTAATTAGCTGCCACCTCCTTAACAAGCGAGTTCCAACGAGTGACTGAACGGATTGTACTGGCTGGTGTGCGCTCACTCATTGCATTCTGTGTAAGCAACTGGCCGCATGGCTGGCTGGTTGTGCGTGCACCATATGTATTCTCAATGGCCAATTACACGACATGCCATAAAACTCCACTCTGTTGGCCATTACGGCAGAACTGCCACAACCTGGCCGCTAGTGTGTGGACAGCCTTAAGAGCTAACTGCTCAGTGGAGGTTGGTTTGCAACTCGAATGATACCTCAATGGTCTGGAGACAATAATTTCGCAAAGATAGCTGACCTCTTTAACAAGGGAGAGAGATAACATCTCACTTTTAGAAAGGAGCCTTGTACCAATTAATATTGTCCCCTTTGCAATACTAAATAAACAGACAAAATAAAAAAGCAGTTATTCATGAGCTATGGGCCTTAAGAGTACGAAACTTGAAATATAATCCTTAGGCACTCAAGTTCATAACCATATTCACATAATGTTGGCATACTTTACTCTAAAATAAACTTTTCTAGCTCATCACTGCCAATGCAGAAACATAATAATAAATTACCAGTATAATTATAGTTTGTTTCTTTGGTATAAAGCTTGAGTAAGAAAATACAAATTTAGTAACAAAAACATAAAACATTTGTAATTCATAAATCACTTGCACAAAACTATTATTCACTGACTTTTTATTACAAACTTTATTAATATCAACAGTAATAACATTTGTTTTAGCGTAGTTGGGAGTAGACCCAAAATCCAATCAAACCTGTACTAGCTGATGCAATGAAAATATTTCAAATCTAACAAATCTACTGTTTGAATTGCTGGCAGCTACAACCACATGGACTTGTCAGTCTTAAAAAATGTTTTCAAAATTAAAATTGATAGCTTAAATTTCCTTTATTTTTATCATTAGAGTAAATTAAACAATAAAAAATGAATGTACATGGCGAATACATTCGTACATATCTGTACAAATATTGAGAACACCATTCATCTATTTTTCAACTGCAATATTTTCAAATATTTTATTTATAGTATTTACATATTATCAAAGTTAAGCTAGTTTTAATGTTTTTTTAAAATATGTAATCTAAAGGGGGCCTACCACCTTAAAAATGACTATATTACCAATATAACTTAAAACATTCCATTTTTATTTGATTCTAAGACACACTTTTTCCATCCCATTTAAATGTCTCTAAAACGGGGTGAATCTTTGAATCGGTGAAGTCTTAGAAACGCAGTTATTTTTCGACCAATGCTCTCTATGGCCCAGAAACCTATTTGCTATGGGATAGTAAAGATATATATGGCTCAGAAGACTCAGACTGGTATTTATTCAGACAAAAGTGATAGTAACATACCTAATGATAAATAAGGTGCTTATGTAGTTAGTATATTGAATTCTGTAATAAAAATATTTCTTAGACATATGGTATTATAGCGTTTTATTTTTATTTATTTTCTTATAGTAAAATCTTTTTTTTTTGTAGGTGGTACTGAAAAATTAATGTGCATACTAGAATCGAAGAAATTGGATAAAACAATTAAAAATAAAAACAAACTAAAAAAAATCACACACGGAGGCAAATGCTTATATACATAAGCGTCATAAGAAAAAATACATTTAATCTATGTAATTTACCTAGCTTGTGCTTAGTCAGTTGACATACTCTTCCTCTTTACCATCCATATGTTTTATAAAAGATATAGTTCATTCTTGCCGGACATTGTTACAGAGTTCTGTACAGAGCACTACTCAAAACATCTTGCAAACACGAAAAGTTAATTTAATTTCGTCAATTTAAAATAAAGTATCACTTTATGGTACTTTGACGCGATAACTTAACAACAATATATTAGAACACTTTCTTTTTTAAAACCTACTGTACAATTTAAAATGTTTAAATATGTGGCACTTTCTCAAAACTTCCTTTGCTATACATTTCATGTAAACAATACTTATTCTACAATAATTTCAATAAGAGTTATGTATTAAAAATTATTTTCATGAATATTTGTTTTATAGATGGAATTAATGCAACCATTTCTCTCAATAAATGAATGCAATGTAGCACCTAAAAAAGAATGACACTAAACGTGACTGGTCAGCAGGTGCAAGCTGATGTTGCTTGAGTGCTAAGTCCTGTAGATATAGCTGCAAGGGGGGGGAGGGCTGGACACCAGAGGGGGTGAGGGCGAGGAGGAAGGAGGGGAGGGGGAGGACGACGAGCTGGAAGGGGGGGTGGTGGTGGCCAAAGGGTGAGCTCCCGCCCCACCGCCGCCCCCCGCCTGCCTGTGCCGGGCCCCCCTGCGAGCCGCCGGCCGCGTCAAGCTGCGGTGTCCCCTTCCTTCCTCCCCTGCCTCTCAGAGGTACACCTTCTTGACACTGCGTGTTGTGCCGAAGCCATCGGGAGGCGCTCGTGTTCCACGATATCCGTCTCCCTGGTGGGAGCGCAGAGTACCAAAGTTGTCTCGACCCCTCTGATGAGCATACGGGTCCCGCGGGGGAGGGGTGTAGTTGTCGGAAAACTGGAACAAGGTTTCTGCCGCGTGGTTGGCATTGTGTGCTTTTCTCAGAGTGCTCTTGGGAGAGTTTAGTTTGTTGGGACCAGGGGCAGGGACAAGGACCGGCTCTGCATATGTCACCTCTTCCTGAGGGAGAAGTTTAGGTTCTGGAGCCAGCCGGCTGAAAATACATCAAAATATAGCTTGGGTTTGTTCAAGAATTCCTTATTTTAAAATCCTACCATTTTATGTCATTTACTTTCTATTAATCTTCTGCGTTTTTTTCCATAAAAAAATAAAATTTCCAATTAGTGAAGTGAAGTAACAAATTAATTATTAGTGGATACTAACTATTGCTTTCTTTTGTTTTATAAGCCATTCCCTTTAAATAAAAACACAATCAGGTTACACTATTTGACAAGATTACATCTCTTATTTAAATTATGCTCTTTGGGCTAGCTTCGAAAATTTCAACTCCACTTCAAATATTTGTTTGCTTCAACTTCGATTCAAGAGTAAAATTCTAAATTAGACAACTTCGAAGCTTTGCCAAAAAATATATTCAAAGTTAAAATAAAATCTTTCTTTTTTTAATTTTTTGCAGTTATTTTTATAACAAATTAGTTCCTACACAAATGAAGAAAGAAATGTGTGCTAATCTTGTTTTTTTAATACACAAAGTATTTTTTTAAAATCCATTAGTAAACATTCTTCTTAAATATTCAAACTTTGATTCAGCTTTGGAAATATCTAATAATATAAGATTTGACTTCGGTTTGAATTTAAAAAGTGGACTTTGCACACTCTTAATAAATAATGTTGAGACACTTAACAATATCATCCATTGTAATATGGCTATTAATCAGGTTTCAAGGGTTTAGTAGTAAAACTTAAATACACATGTTGAAATGGTTTGTATATATATTATATAGTAACATATTGTGGACAGGTGCCAAAAATATCAGATTTTAAAACTATGAATGAATTAAGAAAGCACAGTAGTTTACCAACAGCCAAATAAATGTTCAAAATCAATCAAAAACTGTAGGTTCATCCTTAGCCCCGAGCTAAAGTTGCATTGTAGAATTATTTTAATTGTTTTATGAAATGAGCAAATGCTGTCGTTACAATGTAAAATAGGGTGGCTTAATATTCTATTATAGGATTATGTTTATTCCAAGTGCTACAGGTAACTTTTCCAATTTCACCTGACTTAAGAATTTTCCCAGTTATACTTGGTATTCCATTTATTACATTTATCACATACTGAAAAAAAAAGAAGCTAAAAGCAACTAAAGATCAACATTCTTACAAGTTATTTTTCTTCTATTTAATGTTTTAGGTATTTTATGTGGCACTGTGTAGTTGTTGTATAAAAATAAAGACTGCACAAACATTTCGTGCTAAATGCCATCCATTGTGGAAAAATAAACTCTGGGCAGGTCTGGCTGGTTCTGGACCAGATCTGAATATTATTGGAAGATAATTTATAAGTATTGATATGGATTTATTAAGATTTTTGCTTATTATAGGCCCATTTAGGCCTCCACTTTTTTTTTGAGAATTAATGGGGTTAAATTAAGGCCATGCCTGATTATTGGGTGCGGAAAAAAAGATTTATTCTACTATCAGCTTGGTTTAAAATAATTTATGCTACCTAAAACCAACACAACTACCACATCTATCACATTACCCCATGGGCTATGGAATTAAATTAACTGAGAAATAAGTTATACCCACCTCAGTGGTGTAGTTAGCTACCGTAATGCGTTAGTTTTGTGTTGAGCTAGACTGCCGAGGATGGGGAGATCGAGGTTCGAATTTCAGTCGGTGAACTGGGGGTGGTTTTTCCTAAATGGTTTTCCACTCTTCCTTCAGGCAAATGCGGGCTCACTTTCTCTGAATTCAACCTTACAAATTCCTAACCCATTAGTGTAATTTTATAGTACTTAAGCGTACAACCCGAATGGGTAGTAAGAAGCGGTAACAATTAAATAAAACTAAGAAATATTTTTATTTTATTCGTTAGACATCACACAAAATAAATAGGATCACGTTAGGATGGTTTGCCCTCAAAACCTACCACATCACCATGGGTTATGGAATTAAATTAACTTAGAAATATATTTTTTCATTATTTAGATATCACACAAAATAAAATATCAATTTCTAGTGGGGATATTTGTGTTTAAAATGAAAATATTCATACAATATAATTTAATATTTACAGTTTACTAATTAGTACCAATATTTTTAATAAGCTATCAAGTTCCAAAATTTTGATTTACATTTTTGAATTGGGTTGTTTATTTTATAATTTGTTTAAAAAATGTGTTGCACACATGAACATTCAAGAAAAGATGGGGATAAGTTGGCAACCTTGTATTTGATTTGCTTGAGATAAGAGCATTTTTATTGATGGTTGATGTATTTTGCAAATAGAATGATATAATATTTGAGAATGAACAACTAGATGTTGACGATAAGGTTATATTCATGTGGCCAGCTGGAAAATTTATGAAGGAATATGCATGGAAGGTGCTGACAAAATCATATAAGTTAAAATTCTTATATACTAATCTTAGGCTTTTAATTTTATGACACTATAAATCTTATTTATTTTATATATGTTTTGCATATAACCCGAACGGGTAGTAAGACGCGGTGCTAATAATAATAATATATACGCTTGTTTATAGTTATGTTGGCTTTTTTTGACAATTAGTCTAGGGGCTTATCTATAAATAAAAATTTGTCACTTAGGTGCCGGCGTTAGTAGCTATAGTAGGCCTACTTAACAAAAAAGTACCTTAAAACAACCTAGATAAAAGAGTGAATATGATAATCCAAATAAACACTTACAAAACTTGCATGATGAATATTATTAACAAGGTAGGCCTACTTCTAGTCCTAAGTTAAAAAATTGATTCATGCACTCACAGCTGCACGTCAATATAGCGTTTGGCCATGTATGATTCCTAACCATTTCCCAAAATGCCTCTGAATCATCATAATAATATAGACTACATAAATCTATCAATATTTTCACACATTAATTACTTACATTTTTAAAACAACAGATTTTGACAAAAACTAGGCCTAAATTAGCTTTGGCCAATAACCTTCCACTTCCTCGCCAGTACCGTATAAAATTTAATTCAAGTTGATAACACTAATAGAGCTAATTTAAATTTTTGTTTATATGAGTGGACTTAATTAATCTTATAATTATGTTATTGTTTTAACGGCAAGCATTTCTTATTTCAGAATTTGCTAGGGTCAATGCAACATCTTGAGATTTCAAGGTAACAATTACTTCTATATAAAAATGCAATTGGGAACACAGCTTTGTGAAATTAGCAAAAGTGAATCATAGTTTATCACAGTACATTTAATTTAGTTATTCAATATGATCTGAAGAACATTTTTTATAAAACATATAATCTTTCCATGTTATTTTCATGTTTATAAAAACATTTGAAACAAAATGTATTTAATCTTTTTAATTCCTTTATTTACAAATTATTTATTTATTAAGACCGTATATTAGTACCCATGGGCCCAAAGGTCCTAATTAGTCTAATAGGTTAGGGTAGGGGCAGGTTGCTACTAGAGGAAGTGTACATTAACTTCTTGAAATTAAATAGTATCTTTTTTCATTAGATTTGTAAATAAAATTGACATTTTCTTGTGTTTCATTTCTAAAAATTAACAGGTGTATATTACAGTATAGGTTGAACTTCCGAAAACAGGGAGATCGAGGTTCAAATATTTGTATAGTCTACTGAAAGAGATTTTTCCGTTATGGTTTTCCAATTACACTCCACAGGAATACAGGTATATTTCACCCAAAAATCAACCCTACTCATCCCTAACACATTAGAGTAATTAGTGTACACGTGTACTGACCAAACAGGTATTAAGACGCAATCTGCTATTATATAAAAACTTACCTTTATTGAAAGTACTTTATAGACAAAATTAGATTTCTTCAAATATAACTTCTAGCTAAGAATATTCCAGATCTGCTCAGATCTGAGATTTCCAGATCTGGCCTATCTCAGATCTCCCCAGATATGGCCAGATCTGGAGTTTTTCCACATCTGAGATAAGGAAAATGCATTTTATTAACATTATTTTATATAATTATAACATCTATTAATGTTTCCAGTCTGTAGCCTGGATCAGTTTTTTTTATTCAAGCCATATATTTATCATGAGAGAAACAAAAATTTCCCACCTTTTTATGTTAAACTGTGAAATTAATGTTTATTTAGCCAAATATTTAAATTCCTTGAATTGTTCTTATTTTAAAATATATTTCCCGACATTCCCAGGTTTTGTCTGACTTTTCTCTACTATTTGCTATTATTGTTTTTCACTATACCTGCCCCACACTGCAGAAAACACGGAGAGCACAAGACCACCACATTTATACATGGAGAGAGCGGTAGTAGGTGGCCAGTCAGGAGGTCAGTTGTACAACGAAGGAGGTAGGTGAACCAGATAAAGGAAGATATAGAGAAGAAAGGAGAGAACTGGAGAAGAGTGATGGAAGAAGAAATGCTCCTGGACAGACAGAGTTGGTGAAAGCTTGTTCGCAAACACCTTATTTGGCAAGCTGAAGGGGTTTAGTTTTATTTGTGAAATTCTGACAATATTTTACCTGTTGACAGTTTGTCGTTGTTCAAAATACTCGTATTCAGTGTCAGGGTAAGGTAAATTATCCTCTTCTTCCTTGTGGCACTTGCGGCCACAGAAGTAGCCTATAATGAACCCAATGATAGCAGCTGCCACGGAACCTGCCACCACAGCGATGGACAAAGTTTCCACAGAGTACTGAGGCAAAGGGCTGTCTGCCGCGCTCACTTCAGGACCTGAAGCATTAAGAAACTGTAATGTTTAACACACTCCTAACTTTCTTTGTCTATCTTTAATCAACTGCATTTAATATCATTGCTTAATCTAAGAGATAGGGATGAGTAGAGTTGCTTTAGGCGAAGGTCACAGGAGTTAGTGGGGAGAGAAGATAGAAAACTATAGCTATAAATCCCACATATATTACCATGGTTTGGATTACAAAAAAAGGCTAGGATTTGAGTGGTTAGATTACATTACAATTAGATATAGTTTGAATCATTAAAAAAAAAAAAATTGGAATACTGAATAAAACAATTTGGAAAGCATGCTAAGCAGAAGAGATAAACTTTTTGACATTGATATGATTTTATTTTTTTAGTTTTGATTCCAAGTTTGTACTATTACTATGCTAGGCTAAACCACTAATAAGCAAAGTAATGGTTCTAAAAAAAATTATGTTCAAAATCTTTTTGAACCCTTACTACTCAATTCAAATATCCTTAACAATTTTAATGATTTGATCATTTAAAGGCCCCATTTTTAGAAATAATAAAGTAGAGTTAAATTAGGGAATCGGGAATCTAACCTGAGACTCTTGTCTTAGCATGCCAATGTTCTACTTCTGAGCTATCCAGGAATTGTTCCATACTTAGGGTCATTCTTCACTCATAATTCAAGGCAGAATCTGTGATGAACATGTTGATTCATCGGCTACTTGGAGTTATCAGAACTAGAGGCACCGGCTTAGAGTTAGTGTAAATTATGCAGCTTGTATTTTTTGTTGTAACCATGTCTTACTATCTGTTCAGGTTATATGCATGTATAATCATTACTCTAATGGGGTTGGGATGACGAAGGAAGCATTTCAGAGGTAATCTACCCCCATTTACATGGAAGGAGAGTGGGAAACTATTTAGTAAAAACCACCCTCAATAGACCCAAGCAGGATTCAAACCTCAGTCTTCCTGTCATCAGTAAGGCAGTCTAACATGAAAGTGATGCCTTAGGGCATTTTGCCACCAAAACTGATCACAGTAGAAGGACTTAACTTTGGTAAGGATATAGCCTGGTGTTGGGATCATACTTCAATTAAATTAAATTAAATTCCTTGATAGCTGTGTGGCAGAGCATTGGCAAACTAAGACAAAGGTCCCAAGTTCCATATCTGTGTCTAAATCCTGCCACACACAACACATGATTCGTTGCTAGAATGCTTGCTCAGTGCTGAGCAGGGCACACTGCTGGTTTCCCTTGATAGGTCCTATGCTATTTTCCGTGCTTGGTTCCCTGCCGGCTTGGGAGGTGAGCCAATCAGAGTGCAACCTTAAGTCATGCGACTAGGCACGAAGATCACCATTGTTGACGTGCAGTCAGTAATAGAGGTGGTTATATTTACCTTAGTTCATTGAACAACATAGATAGTGTGCCTCCTTTGATATCTCCCCGCTGCAGCCAATCTCGATTCCACAACCTTCTCCTACATTTTCTGTGCCTCCTCAGTGCATCAATTATTGAAAATATCACCATCACTAATTTTCTTTGACGAATACAAATTGCCCGCAAAGTATCATCGTCCAAGAAGTCGTCATCATATAATGATACGTGTCCGTGATGGGCGCCAATTAAAACGTTATTGAATTTTATGTGATGATGACGATGCAAGCATGCCTTACCGCGCACTTGCTCGCGGTTATGTGATCTGAGTATATTTGATACTTATAATTATGAAATTAGATAGACTGTTGATGTTGCACACATTTTATTTAAATGATTACACCTTCGATACTGAAGATATGATATATAAAATAACAGTTTTTGTTAATTTCACAGATTGCTTTTCTGTGATTTTTCTCTCTAATATATTTAATGTACTTTTTGGATTTAAGTTACTGGCACTGTCTAGATTTATGTTACTGCTTTAAAGAGCCATGTGAGCACTGTGAATATTTTACCAGCACTGTTAAATTCTGTCTTACTGCTTTATTTATTACCGGCACTGTCTAAATTTATCTTACTGCTTTAATCAAGATAATGATTCAAACTGTATTATTGCTACTTATTATTACAGAGTTCTCTATGGATTCATATGCACAAGTGGCTTATATATGACCTACCCCTTGCCTCTTGGACCCCGTGTCATGTATTAAAACTAACTAATAGAAAAAGTCCTGGTGACAGAGGTTGTGAAGGATGGCTTCCTATTTGGTAAAGGGAGCCAGCGAATAACAAGATTTAGCTAAATACTAAGTTAATCATTTAAAGAAAAAAAAAAAAGTTTTGAAGCGCAATACTTTTCTAAAAGCACATGATTCTCCATGGCTGAAGTATTAAAAGGATATTTTACATACAATACTTTAAAGAAAAATGCACTTCACCTATGACTTTTTTAATATATGAGAGGGGTCCAAAACAGTATCATTACAATCACTGTCCATGTTTGTTGACAACAGAGCTAGCGTTCTGTCACGCTCTTTCGTAAATTAGCTGCATGGCCTGCAGACAGCGAGGCTCGTCTAAGGCCATCCCAACAGCACTGTCTGCTTGACACCCGGCAGCACAGCACTCACAGCAACGAACAGCGAAATCCAGCAAGCAATCTAGCAATAAACCTGCACTGTGTGCTGTGAGCTTAAGTATCATTTTTCAAACAATTTAATTCAATATAAATGTGAATGCAACGCACAGAATGTACGTACCAAGGTTAATTTTCATATATTTAAATAATAATGAAGGCCCAAGAAATCTGTATGCAGGTGAGTTACTAAAAGTGCCTGTTAGAAACATGATCAAAGCGTAAAAGCGTTACCACTGTGTTTCTCCTCATCTTGCATGATGTTGATAACCTCTCCATCAGGGATGTCCTTGCCCGTGTGGCCTGTGTCCTGGTTAAATGACTTAGGGTATGACGAGGATAGCCCACCCACACTGCTGGCATCTTTACCGAGTAACTTACCTGCAATGAGATCACAGTCATGGATACAAGAGGTTTTTATTGGAAGAGTTGTGGGGGAGGTGGAGATGGGTGTTGTTCTGTCTCAAATAATATCAAGAGCTCAGGCTTTGGTTTTGTTCATTTCTCTTAAAATTCACCATACTTATCCTATTTCCTTTGATTAGATAATTTTAAGTCATTGATAGCCAACATTTTTCTTTCCAATTGCGTCTCATTACTCGTTTGGGATAATGGCATATTAATCATGATGATGTATTTGGGATGTGGAAGGCAGAATTAGGGAGAAATGTACCTGCACTAAAGTGGAGGTATAGTGGGAAACCGTTTATAATAAACCTCTCTCAGTAGACCTGGTTAGAATTAGAGCTCTGACCTTTCTGCCACCGGCAAACCAGACTAAGTGGGCTTGACATTTAAACTGTGTACCCACCTGTACAGGTTGCTAGCGAGCAATTAAATGGACTAATAATAGTGAAGATAAAAATGAATCAATCAAAAGAGATTTAAAAAAGATATTTTCTACCTTTGCAAAACATGAGGAGGATCTAAACTTCAAAATTTTTTTTAGTAAAAGTTTCCAAACATACATTTTGTGTGTGCTTCTAGTCATTGGTAAAAAAAATTTAACATTCAAATCAAAATTTATTTTAATAGTAAATGTTATTAAAACTGTTACACGAAAAACAATTATAGTCATGATCTTTGTAATGTAATTTTAAAATAAAATATTAGTGATAATCTAAGTTTAAAAAAAAACATTGGTTGCATTTCAATAATTGGTTATTAGCAATTTATCTAGTATATGCACCGGCCCATGTGGAGCCTCTAATGGAATTATATTTAGCCATCAATCAGATTGGCCGTCCAAACTCACACAGTCAGCTACTTATGAACAGGACAAGTTATGTAAATTAATAAGTTATTTTTTTACTCTTGTCATTTGAAGTATTTAGCCAGAACTTTCTAAGTGGGTTTAGTATATCAGCAAACAAATTACAAACCCAACAATCAGCTCCCTGGAAGTTATCACCATGAAAGGGTGAGGGGATTTGGGGAGGGGGGGCACTGCAATTTAATTAATTATAACATTTTTGGCCATGCTGGGAATCAAACTCGGAAGCCTTAGTTCAGTAAGAAGATCCGCTATAGACTGAGTCAAGTTGTCAAACATGGAGGGTAAGGATAGAGAGATCTGTGTAAGGGGAAACATAGCCATGATAAACATATCTTGAATCATACTCTGTGTGATCTTAAGCCAAGTTAGCATGACAAAGCTTTATTAGCATATCAATGCTTTTATTTGAGCCAGCAATTTAGTGTAGCATGGCATAAAGTAATACCATAAAATAACCTCAAAACAAGGCAGACCGAAAACAGAGGCACTCACTTGCAGGGCAATTAGTGTGCACACCCGTGGCGATGCTCTGGTAGAAATACTTCTCGTCACTCCAGCGAGCTGCCCCAACTGCCCGACATTTTTGACTCTGCTTGTCCCATGCACAGTAAGGGTCTTGGAGGGCCACACATTCACTGAAGTAATAAATTTCATGCTTTAAACTTTTATGGAAAAAGCTTTTGAATGTTTTAACAATATGATGAGCTCTCCATAATTAAAATGTTTCTATTCAACTATCTTAAAATTGTTAAAGTTGTCACATTTAAGTTTCATTTCAATTATCTTAAAATTGTTAAAACTTTGACATTCTTTAGCAAAAAATCTACTCAACAATAATCATATAGACTGGCAGAATCAGCTAAGTGCCAGCAGATTTAAATACTTACCATGTCACCAAAAATTAGAAAGTATTTATACTTGGGAGTCATTATATTCATGATTGAATAAATACTTTCTTAGATATTGATAAGAAATCTCTGTAGTTTGTCAAGCAATTTGGTGCAAGCAGGTAAAGCATTCTCTAGTCATCTGTCATTTTAATATTCACTAAGATGACATGAATGACCCAATCTTTGTGCATTATAAAATATAGTAGCCAACATGGAATAGAAGGGGACACACGTTAAGGTCCCATTTTTTTTTTTTTTCAGTTTATATGCCAAAGAACATTTTTGACCATAATAAATAAAATATTATTTCAATAGAAACGTTTAGTTTAGTTTTGAATGCATAACAATATCAAAAGGTTTTGAATACCCGTCATTGTCTTTGCGGAATCTAAACAAGACTTATATCTTAATTTTAAAAGTTTCTGGTCAAACTCTGTAATAACAACAACAATAACAACAATAACAATAACAATAATAATAATAATAATAATAATAATAATAATAATAATGACAAATATTCCAAAATTCTAAAGATTACAAATCTTTACTCATGTTCCCTTACTCTCAAAGAAAATAGTAAATATACATTACCTGCAGGAGAGTATCTTGTCACTATAACATCGGTGTAGTCTTAGCGCCTGCACCTCATTGTCTGTGACAACCACAAGACGTCCATCTGGCAGGTTCGAGTCTCGCACCACCTTGAGGTTCCGTACAGCCATGTGTGGTGGGAACACCTGAATTTCCTCGATGACCACCGGAGTCACCCTCTGAATTGTGTCTGCAGAGTCGGCGTTCACCGCCTTAATCACTTTGCCATTGTCTGCATGTGACACAAAACAAATTCACTGAATCACTAAATTATGTTAGTGTTGTTATTGTTTTTATTTAGGAGCATTCAAGTAGGCATTTTTCATCTCAAGTCTAGTTTGACTCAAGTTTGGATGAAAGCATAAAGAGTTATTTTTTAGTTTGAGTAAAATATAGATTTATTGTTCTTGAAATATTTCACTTTGATTATTTTTAATATATCCATGACTAAACCATAAATACAAATATAATTTTTTAAGAATTAAATAAAAAAAATTGTGATCAGACAAATTTGGTTTTCTAGACAAAGGTATAGTTGTACATATTGTATTTTTTTTAATTACAAAAGAAAATACTGAAAGAGTAGATATGCTATGGAATAGCATCTTAGAATTATAGAAAATAAATTTAACTCGGCAATTTTTGTGATGAAATTGAAAATTTCAAGTATTCAAATTTTTTGAATTCCATAAAAATATTTGAGTTGCACTCAAACAACTACTAAAATTCAACCTGAACTAAAATTTTTGATTACTGGCACCCCCATATAATTGTTATTTATATTATTATTATCATTATTGAGCAGATATGATCTGATTAGCAAATCATATATTTTTTTTTAAACTACACCTAAACACAATAATTGAACTTAGGACATTGAGAGTAGTACGCTAGTACTTTACCGAAAAAATTTGACACATTTGTTCTATATCCATTTTATTTTAATATGCATCATTTAAAGATGTTTTTAAATCATTGGTAATTTATTAAGCATGACAATTGGAATGTAATAACTTGTACACAAGGCCGTAGCCGGGTGTGTGTNCGACTTCTTGGTGCTCCTTTTAGTGGCCAGGTAGATCAAATATTTAATACGCAAGACCAAGGCTGTAGGTGGGGGGAAGGGGGGGGGCGATATTTTATGAACAAAATATATATGGCTTTATTCATGGTTCAAACCATATCAAAATTAAGATACAAGTACAAATTAGGGGGCTTTGTTACCATAAAAAGCACTTCAGAGAGCTTTTAAAGGTGTTTAATATCTATACATTTTCCTAGTCTTCGGCAATTAGGGTGTTATGTTGCCATAAAAAAAACCTCTTCAGATAGCTTCTAGAACTTTATCACTTAGAATTTTTTCTAGCTTCCACCAATCGGGGGATGTGCCCACAAACCACAATACACTATTAGAATGTGTATTTTATAAATAGTATGTGGACTTTTATGTTTACAAAATTGTTGCAGGACATCTTAAACTACTTCTGCATCAACAGCTAAATTGGTTTTGACACATGCATACTCATTTTTTTTATGGACAACAATTATTTGTAAGAAATGTTAATAAATTTAGCACTATTGAATATTGAAACAAAGATGTTTTAAATGGGAGTCCAACAGCTTAACTTAGTCAGTAAAGTGAATGTCGATTGAGCCAAATGTTTTAGAGAAATTTCTACTTAAACCGAATTGCTTTGAAAATGAATATACTCCTTTTCAATTTATGGTAAAATAATATTTAGATGTTTGATTGTTGTGTTTGTACAGAATTAAGTTAGGATAGTAAGTTGGTAGACTGTACTAGTATTACTAGTAATAAATATGTATAAAAGTATTATTTTTATATTTCACGTTAACTAAAATGGACTATTCAAATAAATATAATAAAATAACTAGTGAATAGCAATAAATCCAAACCAACTTTCGGTTTTAATATTTTGTAAAGAAAATTAATTGAACAAAAATTCACAAATAATTGAGATACAATATCTTTTGGTTTTAGATTTTATTTGAAAAATGACTCATAAATTTGTTTGGCTGTTTTCAGATAAATAACACAAGAAAATAAATACACTGTAAACAAAACATGTCAGAATTTGCTAAATTCAAACAGTTCTGAGAATTAAGTTTTTTTACATTATGAGTACCCTTTCAAATTAAATATAAATGTATTTTTTAATAAACATAATTTACAAAAAAATACCAACCAGTTCCTATGAAGAGAACATCATAGGGTTTTCCTCCGGGGGTTTTGATTTGAGGATCCACAGCAATTTGTGTAAACCTGTAACTATAAGAACACAATATTTAATCTTTCAATTATATTAAATATAGTTGAAAATTACACATGTACGCAGGTATCAAACCCAAAACCTTTGATGTAGTACACCATTCTCCATCACTGAGCTATACAGAATAAGTGCCATGCTCTGGGTCATTCTTCACTCATAGTTTAAGGCAGAATCTGTGATGGATGTGTGAATTAATTGAATCATAGTCACCAACGACTCTAGGTCAGTTTAACTGCTTCTGCTTCTACAGTATTACTGTATAATGTCGAGAGTTGGCGAATATTCACAAATTCAAGTATGGCTGTTATTTGTAACTAGTTACCTTCTTTCTCAACATTAATTTATGTATAGGTATAATATCACCCTATCTATTAAAACTTTTACTAACAAATGCACGTAACATGTGTAAACAATAATTGAGATTTATTATACATGGAAAATAATCAGTAATATAGGCCTATTCAAGATAAACAGAAGAACTTAGAAAATTACATTTTCTTCGAGGGTGTGCGAAAGACACCTCAAAGCTTAAATCAGTTTACAGATATATCCACCAAAATAATTATTTGCAAAGCTGTATTGTCTGAATCGTAAATAAAAATGACAAACATACCTGCAAAGAATAATAAATGCTTGATACTATTTTTTTAATGACGTATACATACACCCTAACAATAGTCCTTATGTTTTCATCTCTCTTTAGCTGAATAATATATAGTTGCAACCAATGTCCATTTCCTGTGTTTGTCCTTTATATGATTCCTTTTACACGTTCCTATCTAAATGTTCTATTATTCTTTACAAACTTCCTTTTCCTCACTTTTTTTTGCATTTTGGTTTCCTCTTTTAGAATGTTGTTTTTCACACTTCCTCCTGTTGAGTTCCGATAGAATGAAACCTATGTCAGGGAAGTGGGTGATAATGATCGATTTTATTCAAGTTGCAGCCATTATCTCTTTGTCCAGTGGCAGAAATGTAAGGTGTGACCTGTGTTCTTCTTTTAATTGTAAAAGCCATACTGTGTTTGTTGCCTTTTATGTGTTTCCATCCACCTTTCCTGTACCTGTAACACCACCCTTATTCTCCTGAGAATAAAGGAAGGTACACAAGATTTAATTTTAAATCTAAAATACTGAAAACAAATAAACAATAATTGCAAAGGAGCCGATAGGACCGTCATATGACAAATAGGCTGTACTCTAGCATATAGGTCATTCTGCTTCCATGAAACCACTCTACAAATATTATTTAGAGGACTTAAAATTTAGCCGAATCAGGGTAAAGGACGAGACATATTTCATTCAATTAGATCCTATAACGGACTACTATAAGAGAAGCATTAACATAAGATATGAAATAATTTATATTGATTCATATTATAATCAAAAAAAGGTTAATATTAAGCATTAAGAAAAGTTTATAAAAATAAACATATGTGTATATTAGAAGAACAATACAATTTTTTTTAACAATCCCCCAATTTGAAGAAAAAATATAAATATATATCTATAAAATATATTTGAAATATAAAAACAATGGGTCTCACTAATCACCCAAAATTAAATAATAATAATAATAATAATAATAATATATAAATTATTAGAAAAGTAATAACGATGGGTCTGCACAATCACCCAGATTTGAATACTAATATCAATACATATGTATAGCAGTAGAAAATCTAATAACATACCTCAGCGACCATCCTCAATAGTATTAAAGCTTGTTTATAATAAATACAGTAATAGTCTTTTCTTGTTTAAATAAATACACGTTAGCACAATTAAACACATTAAAAAAGGAGGATAGCCAAAAAATATTAAAGAGTAATAACCTAATTTACAGCCAGATGGGCTCTTAAGTTTTCTTTTTACCTAAATCTAGCATTTACAAAACCTCGACATCTTATGCCATACAAAAACTTGCAAACATTTAATCGTAGCAATATTTGCCGGACGGGCTATACTATTGAGATATATATATATATATATATTTAATATTTGTATAAAGATAGTACATTAAAAAAAAATTGAATGATGTCTCGTGCCATATGGGGTATATATTATGTGAAATAATAGTCCTACTCAAAAAATCAAAACTCCAAAAGGAAATATCACAACCATTTTCCTGATAATAGTCCAAGAAAACGCAGCTAACAAGCGAGTCCAAAAAAGAGACTTCGCTTTTATTTGCAAATGTAATAAACCTGCAAACGTAATAAACCTGCTAACATAATTTACCATGATTAATCCAATCTATAAAAAGATCAAGGTTATATACATTATCCCCAACAATGATTATATAATTTAAATAAAATAATAATATTTATGGCCGAAAAGGAATTTTGAGAATATAAAAGCCGAAATGTAATTTATACCTTATGAACATCCTTGACACCTAGTTGTGTCCAAGGACGGTATCCTGACAAGAGTGATTACCATACGCACAGCACAAGTATATATGTGAAAGCTCTAGCTCTGAGAGGGGGGAGAGAGAGAGGTTAGCACAAAGGAGAACAAGAAACAAAGAAGAGAGGGACGGGGTGGTAATACAAGGGGTAGAAACATCGACAAGCTTGGTGAACGATCTAGAACAATACTTTAGCAATACGTCGCCTTCTTGAACTCCAACGTCACAGAGTTCCCAGCATGCCTCGGGTGAAGTCAGAGTTCAGTCTGTTGCACTTTTCACACAGTTAGTACGTGCACAACTTATCATGGTATGAGGTGCTCGTG
>CABFVX010000405.1:221726-303164 GCA_902151425.1 Timema shepardi
GGGGGAATCGACTGGGGGAGGCACAACAAGCAAAATAAGGCCTAGGTTAGTTGACTCCATCTAATGTAGGAGTAGTTGAAATTATATTGTCTTTTTTTAATTTATTTTTGCCTTTAAATCTTGAAGCTTTTATATGATAAACGATACATACCTTCTTCCAAATATGTATAAAACATATCTCGAAAAGCAAAAAAAAATGTTTTTCTTAAAGAGATATATTATCTTAAGGCTAGGTGGTATTAGATTGTCTAAGAATGTACTTTTTTAATCTTTTTGTGATATATATATATATATATGCACATACATACATGCACAAACTTGTATCTAACCTTTATTTGTGTGTGTTATTTTGGCTTTATTTATAGGGAAACTTATATTTACAAAAAATTTAGATTATATGTAACTGTGAAAGTGATCAGAAGATGGAAGTGAGAAGAAATTAAGATATATTTCTATCAAGGCCTAACCTAACTATCTTCTCAGGTTGGCTTTTTCCCTCATTATATCCATTACATTATTGTACGGTGTTTTCACATAGCTTTTGCAAATACATCAAGAGAGAGATATTTACAAATGGCTGGATGTATTTTAATTTTGAACATAAGAATCTCATATTTAATATAGAACTCACTTCACAAACAATAGTATGGTATTGTAGATTATTTTGTTGGTAAAATGTTTTAGGTTTTAAGTCAGATATCGCAGGTGGATTTAATGATGAAATATAAAATCTGTTTATCTTACTGGAAGCTGGTGCGGATGACAATGGGCTGCCGGAAGAAGGACGGCACTGACTCATCCATTAACGAGTGTGTCTTGATGAAGTTGAGCGTGAGATCAGGTAAAGTTCTCGAATCATTCACACACTGACCCGGTCGAGGGTCAGGAACCTAGATAAGTAATAATATGTGTTTAAGTTTCATTATTAATTTTTTAACTATTATGTTTGATTTAAGGGTATTTAAGGGCTGCCTTAGTTTAGGTGGAAGGGATGACCCAAATTATCATCAGAGAGGTAAAAAGCCACAACACCTTCAGTGCACTTGCATTAAAATAGTACCGTTAACTTACTACTACCAACAATTTAGTTTATTGTGAGCTATGCGCCTTAGACCATATGCCCACCAATGAGGAGTCATTGTTAACAATGACACAAGCACACACAACAGTATTAAACTAAAGTTAATATAAATAGGAAGGGCCACTAGAAAAGTTACTAGATCTACTTTCACATATTCATACAACCTGTCATGTTACCTGCAGCTGTCACTTTTGATGTATATTATCAACAAATCTTACTTATAAAATAACACTAATAATATAGCCAAATATTATAAATGTCGACCATAAAAAATATGTTTATATTTTCTAAAAGGTTCTTTCTTTTAAAATAGGACTGTATGAAGCTACACAGTAACAACACAAATTGATGTGTTACTGAACAACCAAGTATAGAATGAATTGTTCATGTGGTCAAATAGTAAATATAATCAAAATTAATTTTATTATTTTTCTTTCTTTAGCGTTCAGATTATACACCTATGTACTAATTACGCTAATGTGTTAGAAATGAGGAAGGTTGAATTTAGAGGAAGTGTACCCACATTTGCACAGAGGGATAGTGGAAGATCATTTAGCAAAAACCACCCTACATACATCTGACCGGAATTTAGACCCCTATCTCAATTATTGTCAGACTAGTCTAATATGAGACCTTAGACCAGTGTTTCTCAAAATGGGTGGTACCGACCCCCCAGGGAGCATTTTTAAGTTTAATGGGGGTGTTAAATTGAAAGTGGGTGGTAGTGGGGCAATTAAGTTTTTATGGATATTATAGTAATAATTTTATGTTAGTAAAAACAGACAAAATATTTCGTTATTAAAATAAAATAAATATCAAAATATCTTGAAATAATTAAATATGAGTGTACAATATAACACATGAATTTAAGGTTAATATATCTGATTTAAACATGCCTATTACATTTAACTTTGGGAGGGGAGGGGGTCTAATTCTTAAAAGTGGGCATCAGACTAAGAAAAGGTTGGGAACCATTAACTTAGATCGTGCGGCCATCAAAGTGGCTATTTTATTTAGTTCTTCATTTAGCATTTTCTCCTCCTTTTATTTAGTTTTTCATCTAGTTTTTTCCTCCTACCTACAGATTGAAATATGTACCAGAATCACAAATATTCCAGTATTTTATTTTGCAAATCTTCCCATTTTTTTTGGACACCAACAATTCCCTGTCTTCACCCAATTTTCCAAGTGTGTGGCAACCCTGAAGGTGCTAGTGTTCATAAAAGCCTCAAAGTTCATTGATATTATCAGCACTGGTAAATTAAATGATTGTCACCTTGACGCTCTGCACGGGCAACCAGTTCGAGTTGAGTTGTGTCTGCTCCTTGAAGTTCCCCTCAAAAGTGTCGGCGATGTCTTGGAGAGAAAAGGCACATACTGCAGAGCCACTGATACTATTGGGTGGTGTGGTGAACACACCGTATACAAGCTGTGCTGACGCGGAGCCATACATGCCTTCTATCAACTCTGTTGTTGATTCTAGACAACACCAAAATAACAAAAAAAGCTATTAGAAGATGAAAAACAAAGGTATTATTAAGTTTTGTTTTTATAAAAAATATCATCAGATACTTTATCTCAGTTGGTAGCATGTTAAAGGCAATTAAATTCTTGATATGACCAAAAAATTGGTGAAATGTAGGTTTCCTCTTTGACAGTGATGAATTAACTGCCAGAGGTCTGGATGTTTTGTCTGTTCAAGATTTAAGTTAGTTTATACATTGTTTTCTGATATAATCAGTTGGTTCAGAAAGTGCACATTATATAGCCCTAACTTAAATAAAATTAATAAATAAATAAATTTTAAAATATATTGAGGCATTAGTTTAGCATTGCACAAGGTTATCTATGGCTGGGCAGTTGAATTTTTAATCTTGGCCGAGTGCATTAGGGTCTGTTTTCCACATGGGATTTATCATTCTAGATTTCCTCATTCTCTCTCCACACAAATATAAATACACTTTTTATCAACTAAGTTCTCATCCAGACTCCTTAGAGTATGTGATTAATAACATTAAAAACAAACATATCTAGTTTCTGTCATTATTCCTCTTTAAAAAAAATAATGTTCATCCTCATTACCTATGACTAAAAAATATACAACTTATTTTCTATAAAATGTGACAGCATTTAGAAAAACTAAATAATCTTGATAACAATTCATCAGGTTTTAAAATAATATTGAATTCTACTTTTTACCATACATATAAAATATTTTAGCTTAAAAAAACAGTATATTTTAAAAACACAACCTAGTTTTCAATGCTATTATGTATATGAAACTGTTGTCATGTAAAATCACTGGAATACTCACAAAATTTGTGTATGACAAGACAATATTTAAAGTCATATTTAAGATAAAAAACAATTATAAAAATATAAAATTACAATTATAATCATACCCAATTATAAACCTGTCGATGTATGAGGTATTTTTATTCAGACAATTTTTTTAAAACAGTCCTTTCCATTAAGTTTTAATCATGAATCTAATAACAGAAATGTCAACTTGAAAATGGAAGAACAAAACAAAAACTTGATTTATTAACTATGTCGCACACAAAATATTAAATTACCTTTGCATATTTGCTGACTCTCATGATTTGCCCTGGGGATATAAATTCTACATCGCTAATCGTGCGTACATCACTTTGTGTCCCTCTGAGTTCATTCTGCTAAATCCTGTACTTAACATGTTTTGAAAAAAATATCAAAGCATTGTTTTGTCACCTTGGGTTTCATAGCCGCTTAATTAAAATTGTACTATTGACGCTCGAGATCCAATTTTTAGTGAACTTCCAGAGTGCATTCTGCTGGGATTCAAATCCTGACCAAGGGTGAACTTAGACCTTCAGCCACCCTAAGCTCCATAAAATTTGCCAGCTGGTTTTGTTTATTCAGCGCATGTGCACACATTCTATCATTTGACTCAGAGTCAGAGCACAAGCATGTTCAGTGCATGTAAACAAATGACATTCTCAGCAAATTAAAACTATTGAGTTGCATGAGTGCATGATTTTACAAATAATAATTGACCATTATTTTACTCATTAAATGTTTTGGATCAAAAAATACTTTTAAAACTTGTGTAAATGGCTAAAGTGCATATATGGTGTATAAGAAATTTTAAGCATACACTTCCATTTACGATATACCAAAATTTGACCCCCCTTAAAATTATCTGCCCTAGGCTGGAGCCTACTCAGGCTACTGTTAAATCCACCCCTGATCCTGACCTATCATCTATATCAAATGAGTGAATTACAAGCCCAACACTTTCAACCATTTGACAACCGCTGAGGGTGACACCCATCTGATAACCCTTCAACCACTCATTTGTCATCGATTTAAAAGGGGAAAAAATATACTCCCGTTATGAAACTCCTGTTCTTACTTCAAGCATGTTTAATTTGAAACATGGAAATAGATTTAGCGCTTCATGTAGTCATTTGTTCCTTAATTAACTGCCTTTGTGAATTGTTGAGTGGTTCATTAAGGAAAAGCCTTGAATCAGCAAGTCATTAAATGCACAATACATCCTTCCCAACTATGGTTAAACTTTAATTAGAATTGGGGTTGTACATACATTTGTTCTTAAATGACTGAAAGAACTGAAAGCAACTTGTTAAGATAAAATAAAAATAGCACACTGTCTTTTGACATATTTTTAAGAGCTAAAAATTATGTCAAGCTGGTGACCAAAAGTTTAATATTAATTTCAATCACCCCTGTGAAAATAAATCAACCGTTTTATTTAAGCTAGTTTCAAGATTTCCCTTTTCATGTTAAATTCAATCCCAAAGTGTAAATCTAGCTTAATGAGAAATCTGAAAATTTCATTAACTTTTTTTTTTCAAATCTTGAAACCAATTTTCACACCTATATATATATACCTTGCTAATATGGCGGGCTAGGTTATAAAACACTGCCATAAAGAATTTTTTTTCGAGTCTTATTACCCGTTCGGGTTATACATAGGAACTATTGCCTTAAAGCAAATTATAGTATTTTTTTACTTGCCAGTGTTTAAAAGCTTGAAAACATTTTTACATATGATAATATTTTCATTTTTTTAGCACAGTGTTTTAGTATCTGTTTGAGTTAGATGGATATGTACTAATTAATCTAATATGTAAGGGATGAGGAAGAATGAATTAGAAGTGTGGAGGGAGAGTGGAAAACTATTTAGTAAAAAACTATGTTTAATGCATTTGACTGGGATCAAACCCCGCTCTCTATGTTATCCATCGGTAGTCGAGTCTATTGTGAGAGTGATAACGTAGACCATGTGGCCACCAAAGTACGCTATCATTTATTAAGTGCACAGCACTGCTAGGCTTAAAAAATGATGCAAGGGTAAAACAAAATAATTTAAAAAAAATGCCAAAGTGATGTAAGGCTAAACGTTAAAAACACCGTAAACCCACTTTAAAGCAAGGCAAGCACTTTAAAAGGAAACACCAGTGAGGTATGCCTGTACCTATGCAAAGATGAGTAATTGTAACTTTTTTTTAAGAAGCTTTTGTTTGCTTACTAATAAAGGAGAGTTGCATTTGAGATACTAAAATCTCTCCATCTTCAATTTACTCCAGTAAATAAGTGCACTCTATAGGATAACTTACGTATTTCGTTGAAGTAGAAAGGGAAGTCCCCCTGAACAGAGCAGTTGAGTCGAGATTTAAGAAAAGACGTCCAGCGGTTTCGGAACCTATGTGGCCCTCCCCGGTCATACTTGCACACGCGCGCCACCCTCGAATAAACAGCCTGTCAGAGAAAAAACATAAAACCACTTTTGTTAACAAACCATTCATGTTGATGTAGCTCATAAAAGTTGAATACGCCCCCTAAAAGAAGCCAATATAGCCTATTTAAATGTCTATTTAAAAAAAAAAGAAACTAACATCTATAACAAATTAAATGTCTGATGTTTTCTAAACAAGTTTTTATTATTCTAATTTACCTAGGTTATAATATAAAAATATTATCTAGTAAAAACATAACAGGAAGGTACAAGCAAACAAAACACAATATATACAAATCAAGCTACTAAAGTGGATTATTACAAATATTATGAATACATTTAATAAAAAATAAAAGTTCGTTATTGTTAAGAATCTAGGGGCATGCGTGTTCCAAAATTATTTTGATGTGACTTAAGCGCCGAGAAGGATTTGGTTTTCTATAATAATAATAATAATTAATAATAATAATAATAATAATAATAATTATTATTACACACATTAGAGACGTAACCAAAGAAGATTTTTGATTAATCTATACAATGAAAAGAATTTAGACTGCAGACTATTATTAATTAATTAAGAACAATAATAATATATTATTCTGTTACTACCCACATCATATATATATATATACACGAATTTATAAAAGCCCTAATATTATTGGATGGATGTGGTTGTATCTGTGAAGGCTAATTTCTGTGACATAGGGTGTTTGTTGTTGCTGTTGTTAAACACAACACAGAGGTATGTAGTATTTTGTAACCAGCGGGCTGAATAATCAGCTGCCAGTGCAGCACAATACAAATCCTCAGAACGAGTCAAGACCAGAACAAAGCACAGGGACAAAAGAGAGAGAGAAGGGGGGAGAACTGCACCAGTGATAGATTAAGGTTGGAGTGTAGGGGATGCGAGTTTTCATAGCAAAACATATTACTGACCAGAATTTATAAAATATTGCTTCAGTAAAAATATATAGTTTAATTTCTTTCACATGGTGATATCCTAATACTTGAATACATGTCATGAGTGTATTAATATTAGATAATATACTTTTCAAATGAAGAGAAAAAGATGTCATTCAATTCCATCACATCCTTGAACAATATGCAACAACTGTTAAGGTTACGACATCAAGAAAATTAAACTCTAATGTTTCGACTGAATACTTTTTTTTTTGGTCAACAAAATGTTTTGATATAAAAAGTGCAAAAATACTGCCCTAAACTCGTGTTCCCTAGAAGCCCATCTTAACTGTACATCAGACGTTATATGGGCGGGGGAAAGCTTCCAACCAAACTGAATGAGTGGGTGAAAAAAAACGCATTGATTTGAAATTAACTTCATTACCGGGATGTTCCAAGTTTGAGTGAATTAAATGAGTGGTCAAATGAAAAAAGTGTAGCAATGAAAGGTTACACTAATATAAATATAAAAGAGGGATCTTCTTTTGTTTGTGTTCAGCATAAAGTGATTAATAAGGCATTATTGCTTTAACTGCTTTTTTATCACTTTTATTTGTGTAGTTGACAATGATTAATAAGGTATCATTCCCTTAAAAGGCTTAAAAAGCTGACCTATCACTTCTGTTTTGTGTTCAGTCAAAAATGACAAATAAGGCCTTTTGACACCTAAGGGAACTTTAAATGTTGACCTTCAGTTGACAGTGATCAATAAGGTATTGTGATGGCCCAAGTTATTTTCAGTGCTGATAAATCACTTTTAAATCACCCTTGGCTACCCCTGTACTTTAATGATCACTGGACACAAACAAAAATGATATTCGAGTGTTTAAAGCAGTGGTTTCCAACCTTTTGCAGGGTTTGGCCCCAATTTTTGTCTATGAGACCATAAACCTCTTAAACTGCAAGTGTCAAATCCTAGTTTTTAAATTATTATTCTAATTGAATCTCAATAGCCATACAGCCTATTCTCAGTTAATTACACTTGTGAGGTATGTATAATTTAGAGAACATGTGCCTTTATTTGCATGGAGAGAGAAGGGGAAAACCATTTAGGAAAAGTTACCCCCAATACCACTGGTCGAAATTTGTATCCTGACCTCATCACTGACAAACCAAACGAGTGTGACATTAAAACCCCATGCTTGATTTTATTATTATAAATTGCTTATATAATGATCATAAAATGCAACTAAGATGTCTTAAAAGAGAATCAATAAGACCAGTGGGTATTTATGAATATATGCTGACCGCACCACTCATATAAACATGAAACTGATATAGTAAACTAAGTCAGCAAGCAACTGTTAGAGTTAATCAGTAACCAATATTAACCTAAACAGTAACTCGACAGCTTTTATCATTTTAACAACTTTAAATTTTGCACCTTCCTATAATCATTATAATCACTTTTAAAAGTAAACATCAAGCTATAACCTCAACACACATTGCGACCCCACCTGAAACATGGCGTGATCCCCAGGTTGGAAAAACCGTCAATTTAAAGCTCCCTTGGTTATCACAATACCTTGTTGATCTCTGCCGGCTGAATACAACCTAGATAATGTTTCATTGTGAAGTGGGATGGGCTATCAAGCGCTTGAAACAACAATAAAAAAACACTATAATGGAGCACCCCTGTACTGAATTAACTTTTAAAGTTATGTAATTATATCTACATACTAGTTGATTTCAAGGGAAATTAGATACATTTATTTTACTTTGACATTTACAAAATAATAATGATCGATCAAGTTATCAAAAATAAATAATTCTTTAAAATTTAGTAGGATTAAATGTATTTAAGATTTTATATAGGTAAAATGTATTATTTCTTAATCAATAAATTATATTTGACCAATTATTTATTAATTGTGCATAAGTATAAATAAAATAAGTTTCTATTACTTGAATGAATGACACTTTAATTACATCAAAACAAAAAGTTGTGAAACAATATCAAATACTATTTATAGAAAGTGCAGTAGCCCTACCCAAGTAGCATTATCGGATCCTGTATTAAAGATTAATAATATACATGGAGCTTTATATACACGTATTTATATGTATATAAAGCTCCATGGCATCATCCTGCAATCAAGCCATACTGACAAAGCGGCCACCGCCTGTTGGCGATGATAGCACCAAACTTTGCAGCATAGAGGGTGTCAGGTGGTCAGCACAACAAACTATCTGGCTGCTAATCTCAGTTTTATTTATATACCGGAGCCACTACTTTTTTATATAAGTATATCTCCATTTTTCCTCATGAGAATGAGTTGATCCCGTTCCAGACCCACTACTTCACAGAAAATATGGAAGCGGCGAGGATTGAACCCGGGACCTTTGGATCTATAGCAAGGCACTATGACCCCTAAACCACAAAGGTTGTCCTCAAAAATATATACTACTTAAAATAAATTGTTCAATATAAAATTGTTAAATTTTAAATGAACAATCAATCTTTGAAACGAATATAAATTCTGAGAACACAATAAACAACATTGGATTTGGGGGAAAATTATATTTTTTTTGAAAAAAGGATGAAAAGAGCAAGTGTGGATGAAATCTAAAAGCAAGCTTGATGAATCCAATAAATATAAATAATAAATTTCTAAATAACATGGTAAAATGTATCTAACTCAAAATAAGTGTATTGATCGAACCTCCAAAACAAACAATGGCGGGCACGTGGACTAAGAGGAATGTCCGGTTTGGTTTGGTTTGCGGGGGTCGAAAAGGTCGAGGTTTGAATCCTGTCTGGGTGTACTGAGGCTATTAACTATACGGTTTCCCACTCTCCTTTCTTGAAAATGAGGTACACTACTTCTAAATTTAACCTTCCTAATACCTAGTTCATTAGTGTGATTTGTTCGCATGTCTATAAGCCAAACAAGTAGTGAGATGGAGTTACAAAAGAAAAAAAAGAATTAAAAGTGATGAATACTATATCGTTACATTTATTTAACTGTGTCAGCAAGTAATTATGATATGTTTGTAAATTGGTCGTTTTTTTGTGTGTATGAGTTGAGGTTTAAGAAGATACATACAACAATGTTTGAAAATAGCTCATACAAAGAATGTTATACTCACCCATTTATTGCTTTGTAGCATAAACTATTATTTATATAATTTTGTATTTGACATTTCAACTTTTTTAAACTCATTTTCAACATTTTCATGCCTTTATAAGCCAATGGTAAATTGTTGCCTTGGTAAATCTAAAAAGCTACATGTGTTTGCATAATTTAGGGACCAAAAAATGTATAATATATAAATTATAATTTTTGAAGAAAAAAGGGGGATGGGATAGAGGGGTAGTTTTTAGCCATAATTTTTCCAGCCGCCTTACTTGATGTAGAGTATTTTACAATGAACTTGGAACCAAGTATTTAAACAAATTTAATCATAGTTATTACCAAGAAAATAGAATACCTAGAAGCTAACCAAACTGTCTCGTTCTCAGCGATTCCACAAGATTGCAGTGTGAACTAAAGGTAGCCACAACAGTTACTTGCAGGAAGCAAAGAGGACAAGTATAGAGGGATGCAGATTAAAGCTAATAGGATAGTAAAATGTAAGTATTCCTATCTAATCCTCCTTGACTGTCTTGGCATGGCTACTGGTCGGCTCCTCCATGTAGGTATTCTATTTCGTCGCTTATAAGTACCTTGCCACAGTTGATGTACTCTACTGCAGTTTCACGGAAGAAGAAGTACACAAAGTCCCCTAATGGCATGGAGCTCACAAAGTTTGGAGCTGAAACAAATCATAGAGAACATCGCTCAACAAGGATTTTGGCAAGGAAAATCCTTAAAAAATATTACCCTACATTATCAGTGTTATGTGAGAGGTATAGATAATATTGATCAAAAGTGGCATTTAAAGTTGACTTGAGCTATCACAGTGACCGAACACTTCCTTCAACCAGTCTGGACAGCTCTTTTTGACCGTTTAAAACTGATAGGGAGACAAATCCCCTTGAAACAGGCTTCATATTGTAACGCACTTTTTTTTTTGTCTTCTTAAATTGAGACAGCAGTCAAGTTATAGTCCAATTTTCATAGGAAGAGCCTTTTAGAAAATACAAAATTTTTTATGGACAGCAAAATCTTCTATCTGTTAGGTGATATTTTGTAGGTATTGATAAAAATGTATATCAAAAGTGAGAGCTAAAGATCACATGACTTGATGTATGAATACATGAAAGTATCCCTCATAGTTTTTCTAAGGAAGGCCCTGCCTATGAAAATTGAACTGTAGCTGGGATCAGTACAAACATCTAAAACAGTTTTGAATTGAAAATACCTTTCATTAATTTAATTTTGACTTTGATCTCATTAAAAATACCAAAAACCACTCTTTAGTGAGAAAGATTAAATGATTAAAAAGTTAGTAGGCAAAACATTTATAGTTATTATGTAGGTCTTATAGCTAAAAGTACTATAAGAATTGTACATACTGTATATGGAAATATTAAAAACCTGGTTAAATGTTCCATTTTGAATTTGATTTTCTATAAATGATATTGGAAATAGCCCAAAGTTAATTTATATAAAATGTGTCGATACTAATTAGCACTGCAACAACAAAAACTAAACTAAAGAGTAAACGTGTCCCGTAGTGAGCCCGGGTTGGAAATGCAAATCCCGCCGCCATGGCGGCCGGTGATACAGCCTCATGTGGGAATTAATACCGACGCTGCGGCCTGGGATTATTACCCCTAATTTGTTGGCCTATGTAAATTGAACACAAACACACGGGCTACTAGCCTACCGGGGCCTATTTAACAACAGTCAATATCAGACCCTCCCAGCGGGTATATCCTAAACAATCTTGCAGGGGCCGCCACAACAAACTTACAATTCAGTGGATTCAATCAATGGTGGTTAACACAAGGTTTAGGACAACAGCAAAAAAATCGAAAACATTATCACTAAAATGAATACTTCGGCTAATTGTTTTCACTAGTCAGCGCGATAGTTGAGTTTTAACGGTAGGCTTTGCTGACTGTGTGTATAGTTATTAGAGACTTAAATCTATAAAGAATGACATATTACCAATGACACAAAGTCACTATGCTTTGGAGATACAAAAAATTGGTAATGTCTGTCAAAAGTTGCAGCTATAGAAAACATTAATTTGACAACTACAATTACATGACAATTAGTAAATGTTGAGCTTTCAGATAAGATTATTCCTATAGCTATCTGATTTTAGTTATTTGGATTATTATCTAATAAGTCACAGAACAGTGAAGAAGGAGTAATGATCAATATTGATCACTATTAAGGTTTGAAAAATAAATTGCACAATTTTAACAAGTTATAATTAATTGATTTCAAACCACATCAGTTCACGAGTTGTAAGGGGTCAGACTTGCTATTTTATGCTTTTTACGCATCATTATCAAGGTAAAGTAATTAATATATTGGTCTGAAATTTTGTATAATTAGACATTCACGCAAGACGTATAGAATGAAATATTTATAATAATAATGATAACATTGCTATTTTTATCTTTTCAATTTCAATTTCCTTCATTATAGTGATGACCAACAGTCACAAGCCTTGTAATAGGCCAGCACTGAAAAGGACACCAGTATCTATATAAAAACAAAATTACATAAGAAAATAAAATAAACAATCAAAGATAATACAAATAAATAGCCACTAAAAGATAAGACAGATAACTGCTCTAATAAATAGGAGTAGTGAAAAAATATCAACATATAAGAACAATAAATAAAGATTATAATCAGACTAATGCTAATTTATATTTTAGAGGTAGAACCTATCCTGAGTTAATTAATAAGCGAGTTCCCTAAATATTAATTAATTCCTTGAGCACAAATGGGGTTGTAATAATAATAATAATTTGTTTTTTAATATTTATCACCGCGTCTTACTACCCGTTCGGGTTATACGCTTTAAGTACTAATTACTCTAATGGGTTAGGAATTGGGGAGGTTTAATTAGAGGAAGTGAACCCGCATTTGCGTGGAGGGAGAGTGGAAAACCGTTTAGGAAAAACCACCCCCAGTTCACCCGACCGAGATTCGAACCTCGATCTCCCCGTACTCTGCAGTCGAGCTCAACACGACAAGCGCGTTAGCCAACTACGCCACCGAGGCGGGTAATTGGGGTTGTAGGTGTAATTAGTTACATACGATTCCAGTTAGCTACTAGTTTAGTACTATGAGGAATACAAAAATATATAATTAATAATACTTTCGGGGGGGGGGGGGTGAAAGTGGGGGTTGTTGAGCCCTTAAATCCCTCCTCAAACCCACCAAGTCACAAAAAAATATGTAAAAAAGAGGGGTTGGTAAAACTGGATATAGGTTTTCCATATTTTACAAAAGCGGGTGCGAATATACCAATGTAATGAGGTCTGCGAAGCGTTTATTAATGCACTTATACTAGTGAGAACAAGCATCTGGTTAAATCAGGGAACATTATGTAGCTCCTACAAGTTTGAGCAACATGAGAGGTTCGGTTAATTTGCTCCCATCGTCTTCTTCCCTAAACATAAATCAAACTTTCGAAGAACAGTTTAAGACATTTTGAAACTTTAATGGCCATATATTGTGTGATATCAACTTTTCCTTGAGAACTCGCGCGGAGTGAAAGTTCGGTGCACAAACCCAAATAGACCTGCATTAATAAATTGAAGATATTAAAGGGTTATTTCCTGCGTAGGACAATTAAAGTTGCCACAAAGACAAATTAGTTGAGATATCATAAGACCAAAGTTGTTAGATAACAAAGGAGCAATACAAGATTATCTTTTAAAAAAAATTAAAAATAACCCAAATCAGTGGCAGAATGGTCTAACGCGTCACTCCCGTGTTGAACTAAATTTCAGGTGAAAGGTAGATATGGGTTCGAATCCCAATCAGAGGTACTGAGGGTGGTTTTCCTAAATGGTTTCACACTCTCACTGCACACAAATACGGGTATATTTCCTCAACATCCATCGTATTCATATTTACTACATTAGAGTATTTAAACGTGTAATAAACTCCATTACAAGAAAAAATAAACTTGAGGAGGAGTCTATAGTGATATTTTGATAGGAAGACCGTATCTGACAGTTACAAGAGTAATTAAATACACTTTAATATATTAATACGTCAAGTCAATGATCCTATGCTGTTAATTAACTGGCCCCATGGTACAGTGGTCAAAGCCCCAGGCTGGTGACCTAGAGGTCCCGGGTTCAAAAGGGCCGATTTGCAGTATAAAGGGTGGTTTTAGATCTACCGCGGCTGACACAATAATATCTACTCAGAGGGGGTCACTCTGCCCGTTTTCGGAGCGAGGAAGATTAGAACATCGGGTACTTGTGATAGAGGGCAACCATTGTGTCCAGGGTATCGGGTTTGAATCTGTAAGGGGTGTTAGTCGTGCCGGAAGTTAAATATTCCTCGCTAAGCCAGTTCTCTCACGAGCTCCTAGGTTAAAGTCCTTATATTTTTTGTAACATCTTTTTAACATCACATTTTTGTAGTAACTCATAGTGCCATTAATAAATCCTAAAAACCAAAGCCTTCTAAAATTTCTACCCCACGCATCTATTTGCCATCATTTCTGCCCTTCCCCGCAAGCCATCCTGACAGATTAAGCCCGCAGGAAGGGTGGTAGTGAGGGGGATAATTTTTCTCGAAAGGGGAATAATTCCCATGGTCCCCATGGTTTGGTTAATTCGGCTTAAGTTAGTTTTATATATTCATTGGCAACACTCCTTAATTATTACTGTTGCTATCCCGTCATCTGGACACGGAAGAGTCTCCACGTAAAGGATGTCCGATTGGTACATTCGGTCGTCCCCTGGCAACGGTACTGGCTAATCTCATCGCAAACTGATCCCAGACACGCCATTATTATTATTATTATTATTATTATCATTACTATGCTGTCATTTTTGATAGATATAATTAAAATAACACTAGAATGTTTTATCACCGCGTCTTACTATCTGTTTAGGTTATACATACATATGATAATTACTCTAATAGGGTAGGGATTAAGTACGAAGCATTTTAGAGGTAATACACCCGTATTTGCGTGGAAGGAGCGTGTGGGAAATAATTTAGGTAAGCCCACCCTAAGTAAACCCGACCGGGATTCTAACCTCAACTTTTCCGTCATCAGCGAACCAGTCTAACAAGTGAGCAACGCCTTAGATAATTCGGCCACTGAAGCGGGTACTAGGGTGTTAATATTATTGTAAAGTGTTGACCACATAACTATACTATAAATAACATATCTCAAACTTTTACATGAAAACAAGAACAAATACGCAACATGTATTGTACTTCGCAATTAATACCAGCAGCAGAAAATCGAATCATGTTGGATCTGAAAGAACATACATTTTTAAATAACTTTGTCAAAATTGGGTTTGCCCCATTCTGTTTCAGAGGTCTAAATATGTGTGATTTGTATTGTGTTCCTAGACCTTTTGCACTTAATTAATACGTAGAACAATACACTACTTGACTTTACTCCACGAAATAGTTTCCTTACCCTTGAATATACTTGTGATGTTGCAACGCGCTTACTTCACTATTTTGTTTATTACATATTATATGCTTTTCAAATGGTATAGATTTGGTTGATGCCGTATTTATACTCCGTTTACAATGAAGGATATCAGTCTTACCGCGAAGAATTACACTATGGCCCTGTCATATAATATACATCATAATAGAAACAAGCAAAGTCAGACCAACATTTTTAGGATAAGTTACACTAACAAACTGATCCGAGACCTTAGCTCAGTTGGCAGTGTGTTTGTTTACTGAGCTGAGGGTATCGGGTTAGATTCCCGGCATGACAGAAAAATTTATTATTGGGGAAATGTGGGTTTACCCTAAACCTGGCCCAGGCCACAGTAATGGATGTAAAAAACTAACAAATGTTGATGTCTGAGAATACTTTTTATCAAGTTCTGACATTTAATTTCACAAAATAGAACTACCATTTGATGTTAAGGTGGAAAGGATCAAGAGTTAAGTTCAGTGTTGTTTTCTTTTTGCAATTTTTATAACTACAACCTTTTTTGGAAAACATAAAAGTTATTGCTCGAGTAGATACGTTTAATTTTATACATTTAGTAGTTTCAACAGTTCATGATATAGGCTTATTATTAAATAGTAAGAGTTAAACATAAACTTTATAAATAACGAGAAATAGTGCCTGGTAACATTCGGTGATCCCCCTGACAAATATTCAAGAACTAGTGAGAATATTAGGGCTATAAGCCAAAAATGTAGCTATAAGCATCTACTGTTTTATCTAATTTTACCAATGTGTTGTTTGTTATAAAAACCATAAAAGTACAAACCTTGACTCGAATTACCTTCCACCCAACCTTAGTGATGATATTGTAGTGTAACTTAAAATAATTAGTAAGGTGCAATCAAAAATCCCTTTTCACCCATATTCTGTCCTCAAATGTTTATAATTTAATATTAATTAGTCCAATGTGTTCTTAGTACAACGTGCCTTACTGAGAATTCACACGTCCGATGAAAAAAAAAAACGCAGAACAAAGACGTGTCACGCGATAAGCTAGAAGTAAATCACAAAATTTTTGAACGGTCCACTAGGCTCGAGTTGAAACAGTTTCAGTTTTTTCCACTTTTCACCCCTCAGCGAAAAAATGTTTCTATTGCCATAGTGAAATGTGCCATCAACATTAAACAAAAATATATAAAAATACATTTTTAAACATATTTCGTAAAGAAAAAGTGTGTAGATCATTATATGGTTGATTCACACGTTCACTGAATACAAGAAAGCAGAATTTGGTTGAGTGGCGTAGCAATCCACATAATGCATTGCAACGCAAATTATTAACAATTGATTACGGACATTAAAAAAAAGTCAAGCGCATAGACATCTTAAGGATTAATGGCCCCATGGATGATTTAAAGTAATTGCGTTGTGTCGTGAAATAATAATACTACTAATAATAAAAAGAACGACAACAGTTTTCCTTTGATTGAGTTTTTTCAAATCTCAGCAGTAAACGCAGCAGTATTCTCGTATCTTGCTTTATAAAAGAATGCACAAATTGAGTCGGTTGAAATTTAATTGGGTTTGCCAAGTGGATGTTGTGGCGTATAACCGAGAAATCTGAAACGGTTTCAAGTCACGCAGAGCAGACAGTGCGAATAGAGATGATAGTGTCAATGGTTTAGATTTTTTTTATTTGATGTATTTAACGTGAACATTCTGAACCAAATTATCATATCATCATACTAGAATTTTTATGAGCGAGAGCGAAAGAACCTACCAATATTGCCAGAAAGGTATTTTCACATACATTCCAGGGTTATTTTACATGCCACAATCGACATGGAACCGACGGCTTTAATTCCCCTCCAAAGGAAGTTATGGAACGTATCCTTATTGCTCAAGAAAAATCCATCACCGCAGTTGGGTTTGAACCCACGAACATCGGGTAATGAGAGGGGCATTTTACCCCATAGAACACCGAGGTCGACTTATTGGTTTAGATATCGTCACATGACCACATTATTTTCTTCCCTTGTTTTTCGGAGAATGTGTGAATTCCAGATTGCACTGAGGTTACTGTGAAGGTGTGTGTCCTGCTCTGAACACGAGACTCACCGTTCAAACTCATGGAGTCGTACTGCTCGGTCTGCAGAGGTTCCCTGTAGATGATGGGGTCCATACCGGAAAAGTCCGCCACTGTGCCGGTGTACAGGTCCGTGTCTGGGAAACAAGGACAATAACATCTTCAAATGGCCACTCACTGCCACCCTAGCAAATATACAGTCTGATTGCGACAAGAAGGAACTTTTTGGTTGGTTACAAAAGTTATTAAAACAGGTTTTAAATATTTATATATAAAGTAATGTAATCTACAGCTGTCACTTTTAGTAGATATTATAACCTATAAAATATTACTAAAAATAAAGTAAAATGTTGGTCGCAGAATGTTGTTGTATTTTTCTAAAAGTTCCTGCCTACCAGAATCCCACTACGGGGCTGAGTCTTATGCAGTGCTGTATTTACGTACGTGGGGGCCTCGGAGCGGCACAAAGTGTGGGACCCCCCACAAACCTTTGTAAATTACAGTATAGCGTGCATGAGGAAAAGTAGAAACTAAACAACTGTTTGATAACTTAACGATCAACGGAGACTTTCCCGATAAATCTTTAAAGTGTCGTCAGCGGGTTTAAAAAAAATAATTAAACTGCACATCCATCAATTTGTTTTTATCCAATTCTTTCATGCCGGAAGAAAGGAAGAACATTATTGAAGTCACAAAACAAGAAAGTATAATAGAAAATTAGAGTTGATGTTTTATTCTTGTGGGGATTTGTGGGGACCCTAGTATGTGGGGGCCTCAGGTCTTGCCAAGTAATGGAACTACTGGGTCACGGTGATTGGATATTGGGTATAGTAGGAAATCCACCAGCATTCGCACTTTAGTACAGTAGTTTATATATATGAACTATAATACTCGTATATAATATATACATACATATGTATATACAAACCAGACTAGATGGGCCGAAGGTTTAGTCCTCGTGCCCACCAGTGAGGCTTTCCTGGTAATATCTATCAATCTATCTATCTATCTATCTATCTATCTATCTATCTATCTATCTATCTATCTATCTATCTATCTATCTATCTATCTATCCATCTCTCTCTTTATAAACATGTATGGGCACAAAGACTTGACGTTCGACTCATCTAGTCTGGTTTGTCAGTGATTGGGAGGTAGAGTCAAGGTGTAGCGAGGGTGTTTTTTTCTTGAATTATCTCCCCCTATAACACACACGCGCAAATTCGGATACATTTCCTCTCAATCCTAACTTCTTTATCCCTAACCCAGCGGATTGATTGTAAAACGCGTAGCATTAGAAACAGAAGGCTAGTGCGGTGTCAATTCGAGCTATGTTATACAATCAATAAGAGTGGGTAGCGGGCGCCTCCCCCGTGACCTTTGACCCCTCTAGGCTGGGGGAGGGTCAGGTCCCCTCTCAAGCTATCTCCTGACGAGTTCTCGAGAGCTCATCCACCCTAGGGCCTCCACTCGGAGATTAAGGGTCATTCCAGATGGATAGGAGAGTCCCGTCGGTGGGGTGGTAAGAGGCGGACACGAGGGAAGACTATGATCAGACAATGTGAGATAGGGTAAGATGTTTATTTAGCTAAAGATTCATAAATGCATATAATAGTTATTATTATTTTTACTCTAGAAATAAATATCCCAGTCAGTAGAGCCGCTACCTAGTGACCTAAAAGCCCCAAATTTGATTACCAACGAAAGCAGAAACATTATCAGTGTTTAAATGAACTGGCTTTCTTTTATACCGAGTGGTAAACCAACGTTAAGGGGTGTGTTTATAATTTCTACATAATAAATATATATTTTTAATACATTTTATAAACTATTTAACTAGTTTAAGCCGAAAAATGTAGGGATATAAAACCAATTAAATGAAACGCACCAACATTCACCTTGAAAGAGAATACAAAATTACAATATAAAGGAAAAACCTTATATTTAATTCATTCTAAGATCAAACTCAGGTGTTCCAGGTAGGCATCTGTTAAATTAGCCGTAAGGCAAGCTATCCCTGATTAGAATCAATAAAAATAGACACGCAAAAAGAATATATGTTATTCCCAAATATTTGGACTATAAATTTGTTAAAATTGAATAATGATGTATATTTATATACATTTATATGACAAAGATGCATGTAAACCAAAGCCGAATATTGAAGTAAATTTTGATTAGTAATCGATTTTCAGACAATTATTAAAATGCACTCACTAATTTTCAAATACATAACGTATTTGTTTTCTTTCTAAAATTGTGTATCCAACAAGTTATTGTTTATTTCTATGCAGCTTCATTTGATTAAAAACTCATATATCTACAATAATATCACTATTTGTCAAATTGAAATTGTAGCACAATTAATGTATTTAGAAATTTAAAACAGAGATTTCTGAGTGTTTTATTTGTAGTGCGTATACAGCAAGCTAACTATCAAATTTTAATACTTTGGTACACTCCGTTTACCGTGAGAGGTTCCAAGATTACATTGATGGGTGACTCTATGCTTCAGCTTATAAGATAAGGTCTTGCCATAGTTGGTCAAGGTGAGACTGCTACCCTTCAGTTTAAATGGAGTGTAAATCTAATATATTTGATATAAAATCCCACAACTATCTTTATTCTTAGCACAGAGTCTTACTATCCATTAGGGTTATAGGCTTATGTACTAATATAACTAATGGTATTAGGGATTTGGAAGGATTTAGTGGAAGTGTACCAACATTTGAGCGGAAAACCATTCTGTAAAACCACCCTTAGTACACTCGATTGAGATTAGAACCTCAATCTCCCCGTCATCGGCAGTCTAGTCTTCTATGATAGTAGCGTATTAGACCATGCGGTGACCGAAGCGGGTCATATCTTTAGATATAACTTTGAGAGAAAACGTAAAATCCAGAAAAAAATAGCTTTACACAAAAATGAATGGGTTATATAGTTAAACAACATGAAAGAAAATAATTTCAAATAATTACGGAACTATTTTGAAACCTTTAGACACTAACATACTATAACATTCTGGTTTGTCCAAGCTCGTGTGTAAAAATTGGGGTAGATAATTTAAAACGTATTTAATTAAAAGTTAGGTGTAGCCGGTGGTTTGGTAAAATTGAATTAAAAATACATTTCCCGATAGCGCTGATGACGTCAGCTTCAAACAGCCAAATAGTCCAACGAAACGGGAAGCATGAAATAGAACATCATTAAATACAAATAAAAATATACATTTATATAAAAAAGCAATCGTGACATAATTAAACATGGCCAAATTATAATTACAGCGGTAAACGATGGTATATTCAATTAGTATCTATTCATTATTTTAATTTTGTTAATGGAAAGGGGGGAGGGGGGATATCCCAACGCCGTGGGATATAAAACAACGCGACCCGCAATGCCAACATGTTCAGTAGATTGCATCGGTCACACGACAGGGGCTTCTAGTAGTCGCTCTTCGACAATCGCACTATTTCTTACAAAGAGCGAGCAATGCAATTTATTTTATTAGCTTACTATAGTGGTTTTCAACCTAAAGGTCACGGCATGTTTCAGGTAGGGTCACAATGTTTGTTGAGGTTATGGCTTTATGTTTATTTTTAAAAGTAATTTAATGATTATAGGAAGATGCAAAAATGTAAACGGTTAAAGTGATTAAATCTGTCAAGTTTAACTTTTTCCTTCATTTAGATTACTCAACTTGAAAGTTGCTTGCTGACTTAGTTTGCTATAAGAGTCTCGTGTTTAAGTAAGTGGCGCATGTAAGCATTATTTACAAAATATCCATTATGTTAATTTACTCGCTTTTGATACAAATTAGTCGCATTTGTATAATCATTATATAAGCAATTTATAATATTTAAATAAAGCACGCGGGATTAAGAGCGTTCATCATAGCAGGCCCAACTCAACTTACGGCTCACGCGAGGAATGGGAGTAAAAGGGAGAATAAAACGTCTACGATATACCAGAAATGTGTGGAGTGCATTCGTATCTGAGTGGTTATTAGAAATTTTCCGCGGTGACGATGGAGGACAAAGCGACCAAGTTTCTTGTCAATAACTACAGTATTTCTCTATGCGGAAGAATAAAGATTTATGCACAGAGCTTATATGTGAGGCCATTATAAAATGGTCAAAAATGGCCTTTTTAATGCAGCTTGTATCCTAATATTATTTAATATTTCAACAATGTTCTGTTTTAGGAACGTCTAATAACCCTTTATCTCCATTAATGTTAAATCAGAAATGATCACGTGTGATATTTTTTGTGAAAACTTACGATTTCTAGCCAACTGTAGCTCAAGAGTTGATGGGCATGTGATGCATGTTCTTGATGTCATGCGCGTTTGGTCTATCGGTGATGAGGTCAGGGTTCAAATTCCGATCATAGGGGGGAGGGGGGTTACCTTAACGGATTCCCCCTACTACCTTCACGCAAATAAACGTGCATTTCCTCTAAACCATATCTCCTTCACAACTGTAATTAAGTGCGGATATCTCAGACGGGTGGTAATATTCAGTAAACGTAGTTATTTAAAAATTGGATGAGAAGACTTGTAGGTTATAAAGAAGCCACAATGGTCTCAAAAGACAAAAACTGGAGTCAAACCCCGCCAAAGGTTGGAAAGCCCCGGCCTACTGGATTAAAACTGATTAGTTGTAGTTTACTTTGTTTGTCAGAGCGTAGGAGGTGGACAACTAATTATTTGATTGACCTTGGTGTGGAGTGTTGCCCTACTTTTCAGTAATCGAGAGCTAATCTGCATTGTGCAGCAAACATGACGGGTCATATAAAAATAAAAAAGTAATAATATTGGTAATAAAATACTTTTTTAAATGACTAAGAATGAGTACACAAGTACATAATATAGCTGCACCAATATAGCTAGTGAGTTGACGGAGCCTGTTTTAGTGCCATAAATATCTCAATAATGCTGATAGGGGTTACGCCTTTTATATATATATATATGTAAAAAAAGTTGAGAATCACGTGCCAAAGGTTGTACAACACTAGGTTAAGATATTAAGCAGGTCATATGGACACTAGTTTATAATAAAATGTAAAATAAACTATGTTTCAAAAAGTATTCTTGGAAATGTATGGCTGCTATAACGTTGAAACCATGATAGCTGTTTACTGTGCACAGATTATTTTGCTTGAATATAGTACAACATATCCTTCAAAGGTGGACACGTGGGCAAAGGCGTTAGCTTCGTCTTGACTGGTTCACCAGAGAAAGGATTTTAATCATAGTTGGGTGTATATAGTACATGTTTTTATCCTTAATAGTTTTCCACTTTTCTTTAGCGAAAATGTGAATACATTTTCTCTAAAGCAGCGGTATTCAAACTTTTTTGCTCGCGTACCTTCATAAATAATTTATCTCCAGCTTTGTACCTCCAAATTTGTTGGTGCATAATGCAAGCTATACGTATTCTATAATCTACATCTAAAATAAATAAAATACAAAATAATCATGTAATTAAAAAAAATTAACTACCCCTTAAAATGCGTTTGCGTAAATCCTGGGGTGCCACTTCTCTAAATAATACCTCTCTTATTCCCGTCCCCTCAGTATAAATATGGGGAGAACCAGGACCTGTAGTAGATCCCTAAAGCAAGTAAAGGTTACAACATAAAATTGTATTAAAACAACTCACTCAGATATTCGTTTGCATAACTTAGAACAACTTGAAACTCTGGAGTGAGAGAGAGGGTTACGATAGTCATACTTGTGATGGCTCATCAAGTACCTCCAACAAGAAGTGCCAAAGTTTTTTTAAGCACCGCGTCTTACTACCTGCTCAGGTTATACGCATTACGCATAAGTACTACTTGCGCTAATGAGTTAGGGATGATGGTTGAATTTACAGGAAATGTAGCCGTATTTAAGAGGAGGGAGAGTGGAAAACAATTTAGGAAAAAACACTCTCAGTAAGTCCTACCAAGATTTAAACCCCGATCTCCCCATCAACAGCGGCCAGTCTATTGGGAGAGTGACGCCACCGAAGTGGATTTGCCAATTTTTTTCTTGCACTGCGTTTTACTACCCGTTCGGATTATATGAAAACGTACTAGTTACGATAATGTGATAGGAATAAATAAGGTTGTGTTTAGAGGAAGTGCACCCACATTAGCGTGCGGGGAAGCCATATAGTGAGAACCACCCTCAGCATACCTAACCGGAATTCGATCCTCGATATACCCGTCAACAACAATCGAATATATTGCGATTGTGACGCCTTAGACCATGCGGTCACCGAAGTGGATCAAGTAAACGTTCTTCCTGCCAAAATTCTAATATCTGGATCAGGGTGGGTATGAAATATGTCTGGTAATATACAGCACATTCTGGTGGAATTGTGGGAAAATTTGGTGTTTTAGAGATATAAAAAAATCCACACAAACGCACGAAAGTAATAAGGGAGGGACATGTGACTACTGGTAGTCAATTAAAACTAGCAATTCATCGAGGGTGTTATTTCGTCAGCGGACTCTCTTATTGAGCCCACACCCCTATCAAATCATAAACTGGGGTTTTACTACGCCATATTCAAGTCCTGCCATATCATGAGGTACAGTGCAATTAAAAAAGAAAGAGCCTTATCTGACAGCTAAAAAATTACTATAATATATATACTTTCATATATTCATACATAAGCTCATGCTAGATTTATCTGTTGCTTTGAATGGGTATTATCAATAACAATAAAATAACATTAATTAGAAGTCAGACACCTGAGCTCAGTCGGTAGTGTGTCTGTCTACTGAGCTAAGCGTCCCGGGTTCGATTCCTGGCAGGATCGAAAAATTTATCACTGGTGAGACGTGGGTTCCCCCTTACACATTGATGAATTAACGGCTGGGGGTTGGATGTTGTGTCTGTTCCAGATTCAAGTTAGATTATAAGTCATTTAAAGGTTGAGGATTGCCATAACCAAGGAAGCTTTCAACAAGAGGAGGTTACTTACTGCTGGCCAGCAAGGAGTTTGGGACTGCAGTAGAAATTGATGAAATATTAAATTTGGAGCATATGGCACTGTATGGGGTAGAAACTTGTTTTAGGAAGATGTAAAAAACAAACAAAAAAACTTGGAGAGCTTTGCAATGTGGTGCTGGAGAAGACTTGAGAATATCAGGTGGACAAACAGGATGTCAAATGAAAAAGTCCTAAAAAGAATGGGTGATAAGTGAACCATTTTGGATGTGATTTCCCATGCGAAGCAAACTAGATTGGACACATCCTTAGGAGGAACTGTCTTCTGCACAACGACATAGAAAGGAAGGTTGAGGCAAATATGATGTTAGGAAGAAGGAGAATTCAAATATTAGGAGACACGAAGAAAAGCTGAAGGAGGAGGCAGATGACGGTGCGCATTGGAAGTCTAAGTTCACTGACTAAAGGAATGGACCTGTCGTAAGACAGAACAGCAAATCATAATTAATTAAGTGATAATATAATCAGCCAGTTCAGAAAGTGCACGTTAAATACCTCAAATGAAATTAACATTGATAACGTTTTAATGTTTAGTTAATGTTGCACACAAAAGTTTGTATTCTTTAAATGGAAGGAAGACCCTTCCTAAAAAATTGAACTGTATGCAGACACGTGGAAAACCATTTCCAATGGTGGCTTGAACAAAGAGGATTCCCCATCCCTCCCTCCCTCGCCTACGTATAGCTGAAATGGTTAGGAAATGAGGGGATTGGGTTGAACAAAATGTGAGAGGTAAAAAAAAANAAAAAAAAAATGCAAGTAGTAATAAAAACTAAAAAGAACCGCACAGGCAGACAGATAAAACCTTGCGTTTTACATATGAATTGTTTACTGTTGATTAGTACAGTAAAATTATGACTTTAACATATTAAGATATTTCAATAATGTGTCGTCAAGAGAATGGTACACCTGATTGACTCGAGGGGCCAAAGTTCCATCCGAATCTGTTGTACTTGGAATATTTTTTTGTTCTTTCCGAGCGATATGATTTCTCTCTTTTATTCAGATGAATGAAGAAGCTATTTAAAATCTTACTCTACTCATTCTTTATTCCAAGACCATGCCGTGTATGTAAATGATATACAGTAATTAAATTAGAGCGTACGATAAAAGAAATGAACATCTTTCTATTTAACTAATGTCAAATCCGGTTCAATGGACGAATGTTCTAAGACAACAGTCTCACGTTAGAATGGCCTGCCGATGATGGGGTGATCAGGGCTCGAATCCCGGTCGGGTCTACTACGAGTGGTTTCAACTAAATAGTTTTCCACTCTCCTTCCACGCAAATGCGGGTAGATTACCTCTAAAATAATTCCTTACTTATCCCTACCCAATTATAGTAATTATCATATATGAGTATAACATGAACAGGTAGTAAGACGCGGTGAAAAAAAAAGCTTTCTCAAGTAAAAGTTTCTATTCATGGTATAAGCTAGCTGGCTGGACCTTATCTCTTTTTAAAGGATCTGCCAATTTTTATAGGAGCCACAAAACCCATTACCAATCTAAGTTACAAAAATTTAACAAAACTAAAGGGATAAGGATAAGTAAGGTAGAATGTATAACATTATTCCATAAACAATTAGTGTAAAGTTGCGGATAGCCCAAACGGGTAGTTAGATGCGGTGCACAAAAATAAATAAATATCATTTTTACATAGAAAATTCTATTTAACACATTGGATAATACTTTTTTTTCATGTCGAGCAAGACTGCCAAGGACGGGGAGATAAGAGGTTCGAATCGCGGTCGGGCGAACTGGGGGTAGTTTTTCCTGAATGGTTTTCCACTCTCCCTTCATGCAAATGCGGGTTCACTTTCTCTAAAGTCAACCTTCCAAATTCCTAATCCATTAGTTTAATTAGTACTTAAGTGTATAACCCAAACGGGTAGAAAGACGCGGTGCTAAATAAATAAGAAGATGGTGGACCATTAAGATGGAGTTGTCGAGAAAAAAAACGAAACTAGTTTCACATCAATTACATCGAACGCTACCAAGACTTTTCACAACATAATGATGCAAATTCTGGCCGTCACAAGGGGTTGTACCTTGAACACGGCGGGCATTGTCAGCACCATCTCCTGGGAGTGTTGCGAGAGATAGAGGCGGCAGGGGGAAGATCATTAATTCTCATCACAGGAACAGACCGCTTCTCTGCTGTTGAATTTTTCATAGCAGCCATTATGGAAAACCAGGGAGCGAGCCACAAGCTTTCCACAGAACCTAGGTCCTCGCAGGCACTTGTCAAGGTTTAATGGGCGCAAAAGTCATAAAGAAGGCCCCAAGCGTCGAATAGAGGAGGTGGGGGGTGGAAGGATAAGTGAGGCTACAGGGTAGGATGGGGTGAAAAATGCACGAAACGAAACAGAATTTCGCTACACATATATTCCTTCTCTATTTCTCCCATACACCTCTATGTTCTTTCAAATGTAAATTTTTTGTGTACGTGAGATATTCTCAGAAACCCTTTATTCTCGTTCTCTCGATGTGGAAATGGAATATGCCAGCGGTAGCAGGTCGACAATGCCAAAGGGTGAGCAGGAAAATAAAAAAGGTTTGGTAAGACCAGTCACCTTTTCAAGAAACTAAAGAAATTTAGAGCTATTAATTCCTACTTTGATCAAGAGTGGGAAAAAGGAACACGATGTAAATGTGTTTGCTTAAAATAATAATAATAATGATAATAATAATAATAATAATAATAATAATGGGGCTGTTAGAATATTTTGATAAATTCGAAAACAAATTGTCAAATTCAAAATATATAAATACGTATCAGAAGTTTAAGAAATACTAAATACATTTCATACATAAACATAATTATTAGTGTTGTCTGTTGTAAAATAAAATTAGAAACTTTACTAACGGGGCTAAGTGTACTGTTATTTTTTAATTATTTTATATCTAGGAGTGACTAAAATTGAAAGTGGTTTTGACGAGAGCAATAAACTTTAAAAGTCAAATCATATTAATATATAATCAAACATTTGCTTTACTTAAAGTGAACCATTTTATTTCATATAATTAGACGACCACGTTATTAAAAGTGACAAAATTGAGATTAAGAAGTTAGACATTATTTTATTTTTTAGCACCGCGTCTTACTATCAGTCCAGGTTGTACGCTTATGTAATAATTACGCTAATATTTTAGTGATGAAGAAGGTTATATTGAAAGGAAGTGCACCTGAATTTGCGTGGAGAGAGAATGGAAAACCATTTTGGAAAACCACCCTCAGTACCCTTGAGCAAGATTCAAACCTCGATCTCCCCATCATCGGCAGTCTAATCTACTGCTACCTTATATCATGCGGCCACCAAAGCGGGTTTAAAAATTAAAAATTACAATTCCAATTTATGTAGTATTGCTTAGCACTAAGAGTGGTTCTTTCAAATTAGTGGTTGCGTTTAAGGTAATTGGAGTTTTTAATTTTTAACCCCACTTTGGTGGCTCCATGATATAAAGTGTCACTCTAGCAGTAGATTAAACAGGTGAAACGCGAAAGGAGACTTAAATAAACGTGATTATTTCATCCAGCGAGAATGAGAAACGGTACATATCAATGGCTTTAAAAACCGTGTTTTTTTTCAAATCTAAATGAAATCCTGCGATGCAACAGGAACTGGGCGATTAAAACATCTTCATACTACTAGCTCAATTAGCCATATACACCCACCACCCGGTTTTCTGCCAACATTTTCATACATATTATAACATTCAATTATATCGACCAATCACTTGGTTAAAATATAAAACCTTTTATTTAGAAAAGAGATAGTTGAAACTTAAAAAAAAATCTGAGACCAACGTAAAGACGATGTTTGGAAAGTTCTTGGTATAAGAAAGACAAATTGGTTCGAATAAAATCTATCAAACTCAAAACAACCATGAATTCAGAAAAACAAACCACGAAAAAAAAACCCCACCAATAGTTGACAAGGTGTTAATTAATAAACAGTTTTTTTTAAAATTTGAAACATGTAATCGAATGGGACAACATTATGTTTTGGAACTTTATTTTCTCAATAAGGATGTGGAATTTCATCAAAGCGATTAAAATATGGTAAAAATACAGGTAAAAATACATTTTAAGTTTGAAAGCTTGAATATTAACACACAGGTTGCAAATAATTGTAGTTACGGTACTGTCCGTATGAAGGAAGCCAACCTGAGCACGGAAATAATCTTGGATAACTCAGTGGAAGCGCATTGGCACGCTAAAGCAAACGTCCCGGGTTCGATCCCCATGTCCAGGTGTCATTTTTCAACTAATTTAAATTGACTTTTAATTTATTGATTGCAGATGATCAATTTCCAGTCTAGGAACATTTCATTCACGTAATCTATTTTTAGCACCTCATCTTACTACCCATTTGGATTATACGCTTAGGTACTAATTACGCTGTTGGCTATAGGGATTAGTAAGGTTATATATAGAGGAAATGTATCTGAATTTGAGCGGAGAGAGAGAGAGAAACAAACACGATTTTGTAAAAAAAACTTAGTACACACGACTGAGATTCAAACCTTGATCTCCCCGTCATTGGCAGTCTAGTCTATTGGGAAAGTAGCGCGTTGGATCACGCGGGTCGTGATATATTTTAGGAATTCTAAGATTGTTTTTATATACATATTTAAATTTATTAAAGTACATTTGAAGGCTATTAGGTTTTACAGATACAATAGCCATGCTTAAAGCAAATAAATAAATGAGATTACTTCAACCAAATTTACTACTAAAGTTAACTTCAGTAGTTGATATTAATATTTTCATGACTACATAATATACAATTATAAACGCTTGTGGTGAGGATTGAACCCTGTCTTCCTTGTCAAGAGTCCACTACAGTATCAGTAGTGGTCTTATGGCTCACCACCGAGGAAGGGGTTAGTTAGTTACCAGTTCTCTACAGATCACCACGTTCAGAACTAATTACCATCCCAGCGAGCGTGCCGGGCCCCCGGAACGAGGCAAGTAGTAACTCCTCCCCCTGACTATATCTCATCTACGGTAGGAATGTAGGTAACTGACAGCTAGCAGAAGGTTCATTATTGCAAACATTAGCTCAAAGTCAATAACGCCAACCCATTCGGACATAATAATTATTTTGTTAGTAACACTATGACCACCTCTGTGATAGAGCGGTAAGAGTTCCTAGTAACAGATCCAGAGGCACCAGGTTCGATCTTCAGCGCTTCAACATTTTCCTGTGAAGCGGTGAGTCTGGAAGGGGGTCAAACTCGATCTCGTGAGAACAAATGAAGAGATACTTGATTTTTTTTATGGCAGCTCCGGTCTAGAAAAATGAAATTAACAATCAGAGGTGTGGTGTGCTGACCACATGGCACGCTCTATCCACAAATACTGGCACTATATTCGCCAACATTTTACGGCCGTTCAGTCAGTATAACGTGCTTGCGGGATGATGCCATGGAGTTTTTCTGGTGATAAGTCATTATATTATCAATTAAAAGTTTTTTCAAACGCTTCTAATAATACTTACTTAAAGCCAAAGCTTGCAATAAAGAACCTTCTGTTAGCTGTGACCTACACTCCCACCAAAGAAGATCTAGAGTCTAGACTATAAATGTTGGAAATGATGGAAGGTGTCCTTAAAGAAAAATACCAAACGATCATATTAAGTGGGAGTGTAGGGGACGTGAGAAAAGATAAGTGCTTTGGAGTTTTTAAAGCATTTTTTTGACCAAAATAAAAAAAATATTGCTCCAGTATACACATAAGATATCAACAGTAATGTTGAATATCTGTAATGAGCAGAGCGGCATTAGATGCCAAACTTATGGAATGAAGAGAAAAAGTTGTTTTAAAAGTCATGGACAACCCTGACAGACATTCAAGAGATTTATCCTAGCCGAAAAAACTTTTGCTATAACACCTGCAAAAAAAAAACACTGGCCTTTTCTCGCGTTCCCTACACTCCCACCTTAATACGTCAAACAAGCGTGCAGAGTGGCAGGACGAGGTGAACAGATAGCACACATGACCCTGGCATGAGAGACTGAAGCTCATTCATTCTCTGATGACTGCACTATCTGGGTAGCATTTCCATAACTAAGGGATGGCGGACACCTGTTAGCTAAAGAAAATATGAAGCAAAAACGTTTTATATACCTACAAAGCGCCATTGTTCCACACTTATATGTTGACTAACACACGTTTCGACTAAAATGTATTTTACTTATTTTGGTTCAATTCAAATCCCTGGCCTCGCAAACAGTCCTTAATGTGTATTTTTAACATCTCTCGACCTCTCGGAGAGAGAGAGAGAGAGATAGAAATATATTTTGTGATTAAAAAAACAACAAAAAACATTGAACTCGAGATTTTGACCCCCTTAAACCAAAAAAGTGGCTTTCGCGCTGCAATCATTCTGTATCTCGGCTAAGCGCCAAAACTATTTTAGCGGTCGGCCCTAAAACTTGGTATCTAGGAAAGTGAAATTGATTTGTTATACTTTTTAGTGGACAGAGATGTTGTTAGTTACTCTTTTCTCAATGTTTCTGTAACAGTGGAAATTATTTCATTTATGCTATTTGGTGGAGTGTTTCTGTAACTATGTGTAGTATTTTTTATTCACAAATTTTAGTGTTTTTGGTAAATGTCTTTATTTCAAAATAAAAGAGAGATAAAGTATATGCGGTGCATCGTACCATTTATTTTACCTGGCTAAAATTCGTCGAGCCATTGGGGGATAAAAAAGGTCTAAGTCACAAACAAACAAAAACTTATTTTGTTTCAGACTGTTTTGACCAGCCAGTCTTAAGCCCAGCCTATTAAAGGATAGTTACCAAAACCGACACAAGAACTTGCTGGTAATAAAACTCGTGACTTCCCCAATTCTTCCAGTAGGCGAACTTAATCCCATATCCATCCTCCTCCCCTAAGATGATCCGAGTCTGACGTCATAATCCTGTAACCTGGCGAACGTTTGGGAGTCGATGATAACCTAATTTTTTATTCTAATCATCTCCCTCGCCCCCTCTCCATACGCCGGAAATGAGCTTGGGGGGATAGTAAGGGGGGCCATTAATTATGTTCCGGTTCAAAATGGCGGGGTCCCTACAAACCGTAGAGGTAGGAGCCCACGTTTCCGCTTTGGCGTCTCTAGGGGCGCGGAGCGTCGAGGCGAAGTGATAAGCTTAAGTGGGTTCCAAGGTCAGGGGCAGTCATTTTACTCCCCCTCCCCAAACAACTTAAGCCCTTTGTATTTTATGGTGCACCGCGTCTTACTACCCATAAGAGTATTTACATGTTTACACAGAGGACGAAGATAAAATTTAGAGGGAATGTACCCGAATATTTGTGAAGGGAAAATGAGAAACCTTTTATGAAAAAACCCCCCACCATAAGTGGACGCAACCGAGATTATAGCCCCGTTATTCCCGTCACCAACAACTCATTCTATTGCGAGAGTTACTCCTTAAACCAAGCGACCATAGCTGCGGGTAGCCCCCTAAAGGTAGCAGGTAAAGGTTTTTTTAAAACTAGAGTATCTGAAATCCTCCTCACTAAAAGTAACCTACACCAGTAGGCACGGGACGGAACGACGGTCTCATATTGTCTAGTTTGCAGGTGACAGAGAGACTGAGCTTTGAATCCCGGCCGGGTATACCGAGATGGTTTATCCTAGATGATTCCCGGCTCACTTTCTAAGTAAATGCGGGTTCTCTTTCAATAAGATATTACCTTCCTCATCTCTAATCTAAAAGTTCAAGTATACGGATGAACCGGACGGGCAGTAAGCAGTAGGGTACGGACTAAAGAGTCCCGCGATACATAAACTTACCTAACGCTCTAGCTCAGCCGGTCGCCTTTGATGTAAGAGGGCCGTATTCGATTTTCCGCAGGTTAAAAAATGTACCCTTTTAAATATAAATAAGTGTTTGTTATAGATTTATATTAGTGTATTAGGGGTTATCCGCAAACCACGTAATGGTTTTTCTTACTTTTTTTTAAACCCCCACCCCATGTAACACCATCTAGACATTTAACCTGACCCCTCATTCTCTCCAACCTGTGATACGAAACTTTTCACATCGAGTAAATGTCATTATTTCACAGGGAAGCTTCTATTACACTGAAAGAGGGAATCAGATATAATAATACTACTACCCAGATTTGTAAGTTATCTATAAATCTGTTTATTAACGGTGAAAACATGAACAATAATATTATTTTGTCAATATTACAAAGTATAAGATCTGTGTTACGCAGCACTGTGATGTAGACACCCTCCCTCCCATGTAACACCATGTGGACATTAGATCTTCCCCTCTCCTCTTGCCACAGCAGCGTTACGTGGTTTATGGATGACCCCCTTAGCCAGTCAACCAGTACTAGAGCGTAACAAATTAAAAACAATATGAGAATCCTAAATTGCCCGGGTGGTCTTGAAACTCAAGAATAAGGCAATGAAGATAGGCACCAGTTGCAAATGGGACTATCTTTTTTACTAATTAAAGTGTTTAAAGTGCACTTGAGATTTGTGGTCAGTTTACCTAGGCCTTCTGGGGGAGAGCGAGAGAGAGGCTGCTACACCATCATTTGGTAGGATAAAACACCTTTCAAAACATACTTCCTACGATCGTTATAGAAGGCCTGTTATTCTGACAATGTACCACTTTACTGTAGGATTCTGCTATTAAAAAGGCCTTCAAGAATGGAATCCTTTCAAAATCAAGGTGTGCATTCGTAATCCCTATCTTCATACATTATAAAATCTTGATTACGTGGCTAGGATTGTCCCAAGGACACATAAGCTCACATCAACTCACATTAGTGAATAAGGTAATTCAAAAATTAAGTATGCTCCTGCTATGGGTAAAAATAATGACTTGGCTTTACCACATAGAGGATATTATCCTTATGCACTGCTGGAATGACATCCAAAATACCCACTTTAGCACTTGGGTTGATCCTCATGAAATGGCGCAATCATCTTTAAAATACCCACTTTAACAATAGGATTGATCCTCATGCAATGCTGCAATGATCTCTGAAATACCCGCCTTAACAATAGGATTGATCCTCATGCAATGCTGCAATAACCTCTGAAATACCCGCTTTAACAAGAGGGTTTATCCTCATGCAATTACCTCCAAAATACCCACTTTAGCAATAGGGTTTATTGTCAGGCAATGCTGCAATGAACCCCAAAATACCCACTTTAGCAAATGGGTTTATCCTCATGCAACGTTGCAATAACCTCTGAAATACAACTTTAGCAATAAGGTTGATCCTCATGCAATTATCTCCAAAATACCCCCTTTAGAAATAAGATTTATCGTCAGGCAATGCTGCAATGACCTCCGAAATACCCACTTTAGCAATAGAGTTTATCCTCATGCAATGCTGTAATAACCTCTGAAATACCCGCTTCAACAATAAGGTTGATCCTCATGCAATGACCTCCAAAATACCCCCTTTAGCAATACTCTATTTGGAGGTCATTGCATGAGGATCAATCCTATTGTTAAGGCGGGTATTTCAGAGGTTATTGCAGCATTGCATGAGGATCAATCCTATTGCTACTGCTATTCCTACTGCTAAAAGTAGATATTTTGTAGATTATTGCTGCATTTTATGAGGTTCGGCCTTTTTGCTAAAGTGGGTATTTCGGAGATCATTGCAACATTGCATGAGGATCAATCCTATTGTTAAAGTGGGTATTTTAAAATGATTGCGCCCTTTCATGAGGATCAACCTAAGTGCTAAAGTGGGTATTTTGGATGTCATTCCAGCAGTGCATAAGGATAATATCCTCTATGTGGTAAAGCCAAGTCATTTTTATCCTCATGCAATGCTGCAATAACCTCTGAAATACCCAATTTATCAATAGTATTTTTGTGTGTAATAAAATATTAATGATTTTTCTATATCGCCTTAGAGTTTTTGTAGTTATCTAGTAACAATAAATACAGCTTTGGTCATTGTTTTAAATCACAAACAATTATAAAATAGTTATAATTTGGTGAATTAAATATGTTTTGATCATTTTTGAAGGAAGAAGGAACTTTTAATCAGACTAAGGCCAGCCTTTTGGTCTAGTGGTCAGAATTCCTGGATATTTATCAAGAGGTTTCGGATTCGATTCCCGAGGGTACCATAGGTATTTTACTCGAAGGGGAATAGTACCTTTTGTCACCATGATCTGGTTACTTATTAATATTGAGGAATATAGGGTCGGCAAACTCTGGTTGCATAAGCTAAAATAGTAATAATTATAAAAAAATCAGACTGTAATTTTAGGCCTAAATGTTAAAAAATATGTCATTATAACCAAGTTATTTATTTAGCTACCAATCCGAAATCGGGGCGTAAGTTTTAATATGAATAAAAGTAATGATTGAGTAAAAAAGTATTGGTACCGAAAGGAAAATATCGATATTTTTGCCACATCCCTAGTGATGAGGCACTAAATTACACCCGAATGGCCTGCAGCCAAATAAATGAGTACATGATGGCATTCTCACGATGGCCACGAGGGCTAGGTATATTTATCATCAACCCCTCCCTCCCAACCCAAACGTTGCCGACCCCTGACCTAGTGATTCCGCGTGACCGGGATAAATCACCCGGCCTGCGACAGACAACATGGCCGCCGCCGCACACACATCGTTTCAATTTGCAAAAGGGGTCGCGCGCACGACGATAATGCAAACCGCTCGGGTATAATATATTACAGTGCCCAGGGCCGTAATGAGCGACAAACGCTTTGGGACAGGTCGTTTACGTTATTTATGATTTAGTCGGGATATTATCATTGTGTTTGGAAAATAAAATAAAAAATAAAATGTATTGCTCGTCGCCTAAAGCTATAGTGTTTGGACGCTATTCATCTACTTATAATGTGCATCGTTAGCCACTTAGACATAATATGCTTAGATGTTATCATATTTTGAAAATGCTGACATTAAATAGTCACTAAATCTTAACTAGATGCTTTACATAATTAATTAATCATTTTATAAGCATCCGTTAGTTAGTGGGTTTTGACTCCCAGTAGGAAGACCTTAAGTCCCAAGCGTCTCAAGTGCCACCGTTATTCAAAACACCTTAACTTTCAAGGTGATTGAACTTCAGTGATGACTTCATCCACCCCTGACACACTTTCACTTTTTAGAGTCTCCTTTTATTTTTTAACGATTTTATTATTATTTTCTCTTTCATCGATAGGTATTGCGCAATATAATAATAATCGCTATAAATAACCAACTATGAGTCGTATTACAACGCGAGTGACAAACCCATAACCGTGTTCAGGGTAGTTACTGTCCAACCCAATGGAAAGACCTAGAGGCAGATGGGAGGATAACATTAGAATACACCAGATAAAGACACTTTAGTGTCATATTCAAGGGAAGAGTTTTATAATACCATAATTTAAAACGACCCGGTGTCCAACCTGCTGGCAGAGTTTTGACGGTGATGAGGTTGTGGTTTGAATCCCTATTAAAATTAATTTAATTTATTTTTCATTTAGTTGAGGTATTTAACGTTCACTTTCTGTACTGACTGATTACATCAGCACACGAAAATTTCTATGAACGAGAGCGAAAGCTTCTACCAATTTTGCCAGAAAGGTATTTTCACATAACGTCCTGGTTTTGTTTTTACATGACACTATCGGCATGGGACCGAGGGCTAAACTTCCTCTCCGGAAGAAGTCGTGCTGCAGATTTTTATTGCTCAAGAAAAATCCATCAACTCCGGCTGGGTTTGAACCCACGAACATCGGGTCCTGAGGCGAGAGAGCACTTTACCCCAACACCGCCCAGGTCGACGAATCCTTATTAAAAAACCTCGAATAAATAAAATAACTATTAACTCTGTATATGGTTTAAGATTTCTCCATTGAGCCAGGGTTCGAGCCCCGCCAAGTTTGATTTGTTTTATTTCCCCGAGTTTGTGGCGTATCCATAAATGGGCACTTTTAGCGTGTATACTTGTTGAATACAAAGGTTTAAACTTAGCCTAGGAATTCAACATGGCTTTAGTATTTATTTTAATCAGTAATGGATCCAGGGGGGGGGGGGTTGGTTAACCCCTTCCCCCTGTATCAGATATGTTGAAACCTATACCATAATAGTGTAAAGATGGTTGACTCCTGTATACAGCTAACACATCCTTTGACCTATCTCCTACATGGGCTAACCAATAACTCTTTCAACTTAAATCTAATATGTAGACAAGTAATTGTGTATTAAACTGATAAATTTGCTAGTTAAAATGTTTTTTCATACAAGTTCTCTTTATATTACAACTAGAATTCTTTATAAACTAGCAATATTATTATTAATTAAAATTCTTACTAACTAAAAGATTAGATTTATACTTGAAGGGGTCTTATGAAAATCAATCCCCCCCAACATGGACTATTTCCGGTTATTTGGGGCAGCCGTTTATTTGGGACAAAATTTGAAGAACAGAAACAAACCAAGTATTTTGCCCGAACATTTTTTCCACTTGTTGAGTTGTTGAAGTGAAGATCGTGATTGAACAACAAACTGTAACATAGATATCTTGTTGGCAGCAGCCGATACAGTTATTGCGAGGTCGTGCTGGAGGGTGGTTGTCTTGCGTTTGTTCTGTCTCTTGATAATCGTATTCTGATATAAATTATGCCTTCAGTTACAATTGTCTATGATCACAATAGGTACTGTACACAATTATGTATACGTCTTGGGGGTTAACAGAGATTAAAAATATTTTTCAAACAGTGAACACATTTTTTTCCCAGTATATTTAACTGATTTTTACCCATGTCAAGATGCACCATTAAGATTTGTCACTTTCTTAGGCCATGAAGGGAATCCTTTATCAGCATTAGATACGTGAGTGATTTTTTTTTCAGTTGTAGTCTATAAAGAGAACACGTCAGTTTGCACTTGATAATTTTTTTCAAAGAAATAATCCTTAAGCAAAGTGTAACCTTATCTTGATACAGATATTGTTATTTAATATATCTACATATTTTTATACATATGCACATTTATGCGCTTTTAGCTTTAGCTATTTTTAAATAAATGTTTGTACCAATACAACTTAAATACAGAGTGCTTTATTGAAGTGAAACATTCATTTTATTTAATACGTAGCTTTTTGTCTCCATTATAATGTGATTTTCAGCGCATTGTTTAAATGGGGAAGCTGCTTATTTGAACCAATGCGATCTAGTTCTGATGTGTCCCAAATAACCAAAATCCACTGTAAAACATCCTTGAATGTAATTGTTCTGAAATATGTTTTAAGTTTCATGTCAAATAATTCTCGGACAATGGGCCAGTTTCATAGTCAAATTTAGTACGCCTCAAGTGCGGCGCTACACTAAGTACATGATGACACCTACCTAAACTCGAATGGAATGGGCCGTTATTGCATAGGAAACTGGCCCATTCCATTCTGGTTTAGGTAGGTGTCGTCATGAACTTAGTGTAGCACCGCACTTGAGGCGTACTAAATTTGACTATGAAACTGGCCCTATATCTTGTTTTGCCTCCTTACACGCTCTGTTATCCCCGTAGACTTACTTGCACAATCTGGTTTGTACCGCGAGGATGGAGCGTGAAGGGATTGCTAGTTTGTGCAGTCCTGAAGCTCATCTTGTGCCATTTGGAGAACTGCTGAAAGATACCTGTGTAGTTTGACGAAGCGTGTAGGGGGCCGCGCAGTCTTCTCCTTGCAATCCCCGTCAATGATATGTCAATCTTGATTGAAGAAGAGTTTTATTTATGTTCAATCTGTTACTTAGTTTGAAAAATAATAAGAAAAAACACAATAAAAAAATAATAAAGTTAGAAGAAGTAGATGGTGTGAACTGTGGTTATCAAAAAGAGACAGTTATTCAAACATCAATTTATTCAATAAAATTATAGCTGAACCGAATGATTGGATACACCATATTAGGATGAAGATACTTAGAATTACTTTCATTAATGATTCCAAGGTTACACACACTCATAGTTTTAAATTGTTTAGATCTATTTGAAAACCCAAAGAGCTAGACCACGACTACATGTGTTTGACTGACCGTGTAGGGTGCTCTTTAGGGACAAAAGCTGTTTCTTCGCTCTCTCTTTGTTAACTGTTGCCAAATCTCGTTGCTTTCAGTTATATTGGAAAGTGGCGTGCAGGGCTAAGAAAGAGCTACTGACAACATCACCGAACCAGTGTTGCAAAATTCGTCCTATATTTAAGGGAAGATTGACCACACGAAACCAAGAGAATGACAACGCTATTTCCCAATAGTAACCCTACAGTTCAGTGAAGCCAACATGTAAACTAACTTCTGTCGTTTCGTGTTCTCGATCAGGCTACGGCTGATAAAGAGCGCCTACCACCATACAGTCGACGAGGCTCAACACGACTCCTGTCACCGCCTTATTAGCAATGTGTCGCTTCCCCCGATCCGGTCCAATTTGCGTCGCACCGACCGCGACTTCTACCGCCGTCGTCAGCGGCTAGAAACCTCCAAACAAGTTAGCGTCACAGTGAGCTTTACAAGGTATTTTACGTCACCCGAAGAGTTATTGCCGGGTCACACCCATCTTGAAGTGCAGGGCCTGAACAAGAGAGTAGAAGGTACGGCGCAGTGCATCTGGTTGGCGTCCCGACGCCTAGGTTTACTTTACAGGGGCGAAGGAAAGTAGATATCGACAATATATGACTAAAAAACAAAGGTACTACATTTAAATTTAAAAGTTAATGGTATAACTATATAATATTTAAATATAAAGTTTGAACAAAATCCATTAAACCGTTTTGGATCCGGGGCAAGGGACAAACAAACAAGACAGACAGACATGGGGACAAACAAAATGGTAAAACCCACCTTTTTTTTGGGTTCGTGTTCACATAAAACGTAACAATTTGTCATAATCTCGAGAGCTATTTTTTCACGATCACAATACTTTCTCTTAATATGAGACATTTAAAAAAAGTTTTTTAGGTCTTTGTGCCTATGACAAATGATAATTTGTTTGTCTTGTATATTACGTCATAAACAAATAAGGCTCCCTTTTAGTACATCTATATTAATAAAAATAAAGAGTTTGTAATGAGCATTACGTGTTATCTATCCACGCAGAGGTTTGAAATTTAAATATTTGTAGACCCTGTGCACGAAAGTGTGCACCTCGAAGCTGGAAGCAACAAAGTGATTTTTTTAAGCAAATAAGTATGGCAAAGCGTTGTTTGGGGGTAGCCAGGCAATAAGTTGAACGGTTACCCTGGGCAACGCCAGGTACTTCTGTTAGTCAATTATATTACAGGCGCTTAAAGGAGTAGAGAGATGACCCACTTCAGTGTTTGAATGGTCTAAGGCGCCACACTCGAAATATAATGGACTGCCGGTGACGGAGAGATCTGGGTGTACTGAGGGTGTTATTTTACTAAATTGTTTCCCACTCTACCCCCACACAAATATGGGTATACTTCCACTAAATTCAACCTTTATCATCCCTAAAATGTTAGCAAAATGATTGCATATGCGTGAAACCCGAATGAGTAGTAAGACGCGATACTTAAAAAAAAGTAGAGGAATGAAATCTCGCTTTTTATAAAAATTACTATTGTGAAGTCATTCCAGTGATGTTTAGAACAGGGGGATTTACCTTGATGAGGAAATTATAAAGTTGTTACGCTACCCAATGTTTCAGGGATGAATACAAAGGGAAGGAGGAGATAACATATGCATTCAAATTAGTGCTGATTTCTTCCGTTCGCAATTTTTTTTCCACGCAAGGGACTACTTTTTAAAGCTTGCAGTTCAATGGCTCAAATTTATAAATGTTTCAGTTTTTGTAGGTTTCTTTTTGTGAAAATTCTTTTGTTTTCTTCTTTTTTTCTAGACACAAAATATGTATTATTATTATTATTATTATTATTATTATTATTATTAGCACCACGTCTTACTACCCGTTCGGGTTATACGCACTTACTCTAATGTGTAATGGTAAGGTGATTGTGAGATGAAATGGAGGACCTACAGTTTAACGTGGAATCCGAACCACGGTGGAGGCCTGGCATTCCCTACAAAATATTTCCATTTTACAGTTTTCCATGTGTGGCTAAAACCTGGGTATGCTTTGACATACCTTCTTTAAAAGTAAATACTTGCAGAATTAGGTGAGCAGTTAGAACATCTGAATGACTCGGGAGGAAGGGTTCGATTGTTTTACAGGTGATTTCCAAACTTTTCGCCAAGTGAATGCTATTACTTAATAAAAAAAAACAGCCTGCCCAAACTGTCCTCTTAAAAAGGTGGGGATGTAGACGACGCGTTAAAAGGTAAATACTTTTGCATTTTTTATATCAAAACTTATTTTGGTCGAAATAAATTAACTAACTCTCCAGTAGAAACAAGAGGTGATTTTCTTCTCACGATGACTTCAACGCAGTTCTTGAATATCTATAGAGGATGTCCTGGAGTCTAAGGACCACTTTTCCTCTTCAATTTAAAAAGTTTGTTATCTAATACCGCTATGCTCATGACAGATATTCAACAACTCGATATCACCATATGAAGAAAATAAAACTATGTTTCTATTGAAGTTATATTCTATTTATTTTGACAAAAAAAAAGAAGGTATTGCTGTACAAAGTGCAAATAACACTGACCTTTTATCGCATCCCTTATATTCCCACCTTATGATGGATTTTTTTTTCTTTGAACGGAGTATATTTGACTGTCTTCATGTGCCTCTCCGATACTCCCTAATTTCCCAGTGCCATTGATGTTCCGTCACAGAAGAGAGCAGCGACAAGGGGGTAATGGGAGAGGTCGGGGCAAAACTCGCACCGTTATGGAAATGTTACGATCAAAATTGAGACTAGAAAGTACTTCTAAAAGAAGGGAAAAGTAAATGAAGTTAACAAACTGCAAATTCGGTGAGTTGTGAAAAGTTGTAAAAGTTAGAGGTTCCACAATAAATTCTCTATATACTTTGCATCTATTTTATTTCTTATGTAGTCAGAAAAGGTATTTACTCGGCTGGAGTTTTTTTTATATTTCTTGCACAGAGCTTACTCAACCTTAAGCAAAATATGATGCTCAATTAAATAGTAAAACTAGATTTTTTTTCATAAAAAAGTACCTTGTTTAAATTTAAAGCAATCATGATGTAATGTTGAAAAAGATAAAACTGCTAACATCGGTGGAATTTAATTAGAATCGTATTAAGGGATACCACTCATCTTTACGGTACAAATTAATTTTGATTTAGTTTAGTTATAGCCATGACGCTTTGAAAATTATGTTAATATTTTACAACAATTTCTTCGAGTACTTCTAATAGTCAAATTTCAAAAATATCACGCCACGACCATCCTAAATGACCCTTTGTAGGTATTCTAGAATTAAGGTTGTGTTTGTTATTATATCAATTTAAAACATGTATTTATATATTCAGTTAAATGACTCCTTCAAATTTGATTGATATTATGTTTTTATCGCTTTACAAGCCCACGAAGCATAAATATTTATCCTATATCTATTTATGAACTTTTATACATCGTTAACCTTTTAAAATATTTTGCTTAGCTAAGCAAAAATTTCGGACAAATAACAAATAATTATGTTTCTGTGTTAGTTATAAAAAACTTTTTTTTTCTAATAAAGAATGTATTGGGGATAGGTAGAAGCAGTAATAAATTAATCCAATAATGGTGATGCTTCTCAGTCATCCTTAATGGTCTAATTATTTTTTTAAACTAGTGCAAGCTACCGGTGTGGATTGTCTTTGGTTAGAAATATCTGGTAATGCAATACCAAGTAAGCATCAAAGTATAAATAAGGGGTGTATGCCCTTAAACTAATGTAGACGTTTTAACTTGAAATATTGACGTGAAAGACAGTTGTGTATAATAATAAAAATTTTGGCGACACAATAAGAAATATAGATAAACCTTAGCGAGTAATCAATAGATACCCTCCATTACAAGTAATCAATAGATACCCTCCATCGCGAGTAATCAATAGATACCCTACATCGTTATTAATCAATAGATACCCTACATCGTTAGTAATCAATAGATACTCTCCATCAGGAGCTGTGCCAAGGCTTGGGGAGGTTGTACTCACCTACAAAGACGGCCGTACTATTGTGACGAGGGTCATAAGGGCACATGGCCTGGCCGGCCCGCTCCTTCTCCATGCTGTACGCGCCGTTCTGAAACAAACACCAGACTGATTTCAGCAACATTGCAAGCATGTCATACGTCACAATCAAAAGAGTAGGTGTGGGGAAGCATGAGTGACCCTGATTCACGAGACCATTTCGATCTATGGCTAGCTCCACTAGTACATAGGCTACCTCTTCTCGGAGGTAGAATTCGTCTTCTTCATCCTAGTGTCTTAGTTTATAAAGTTTAATTCACTGATAGTACTAGTGAAAATAAAATAAAGACCACATCACTTGATCATAGGGCAAAGGTTGATTGATATATACTAAAAGATGGGCCTATCTACTTTTTAAAAATACAAGAAATTAACTGTCACAAACGACTTTTACCCACGTCGCACTTTACAATCTGGAACTATAGTTATTCTATTTCCTCACCACGCAACTAGTTTCCGGTCCGATTATATTAATTTGTAAAGTATGAATTAAAATTTTAAATTTTGAGCTAAGCAAGTCAAATCATACTCTAGGACTTATTTGTATTAGAAATTTATAATCGAATCTGAATCTTACAAAATTAGGATTCAAAATTTCAAATCGAATCAGAATAGCGTAGGCTTATACTTTTCAAACCAGTGCTGTGTCGATGAATGACGTACACCAAACGTAACCCAAGGCAGCATACTTAAGGTAAAATGGTAGAGAACGCGAGTTAAGTCAAGAATTTTGTATCAAAAACTCGTTTTTTGCCAAAATAAAATAGTGCTTCAGTATATATTTAGTAAAATTTTCTACACATATTATTATCAAAAGTTCTTTAATATTTGTCATAAGTTCAGTGACCTTTGTCAATAAACATTAAAAAATATATCCTGGTCAAAACCGCGATGACCCACTTCACTGGCCGCATGATCTAACGCGCTATCCTCGTGTTGGACTAGACTGCCGAAGACTGGGAGATCGGGTTTAGATCCTGATCGGGTGCCTTTCTAATCCATAAAACCATTGGTGTTATTAGTAAATAGGTGTATAACCCGAACGGGCAGTAAGACGCAGTGCTAAAAAACAACACCGCGATGACCAATACAGACGTGCTAAAAATGTCGAGATTACTATGTGTATAAAATAAAATTAATTTACGCATATTTTTTCCTAAAAAGTTTTTTTTTAAAGATACGGAGCCTTTCTCGCATTCCCTTCTACCCTAGCCTTCAGAAACATAGCAACACCAGTGTCATGAATTGAAATATTTGAAGAAAGGGGCCGAACTCCCATACAAATACCAGGCTCCGCCCAGGATCGAGTCAAATCTGCCTTGACTTGTAGTTAACATCTTTATCCGTTCGACAGCTGTGGTTGGCCTAGTTGTGTCTAACACATTAACCAAGAACCAGGTAGCTCATAAGTGCGCTGCCGAATGGGAGGAGCTTCGAAGAGCACCAAGCCTACCACGGACTGAACGTACCCGCATTAATAAAAAGAGAGAGAATTAAAAAGCAAGGAGAAAGTCACGTATGAGACCCCTTACTCCAATACATCCGAAAAGGATTCAAGCCATTGCGGGCGCTAGCCATGAGTAGTGACCAACAAATTTTAAACTTTTTCGAAATCATTAGCAAAAGAGCTAGGAGGATTAGAAAACAAACGTAGTTATTAAAGATAATTTACCGGTTGTACGAAATGACCTCCAACATCAGTCACAGCAATGTCTCCTGAAAAACCCTCCAACAACAGTCACAGCAATGTCTACTGAAACACCCTCCAACATTAGTCACAGCAATGTCTATTGAAACACCCTCCCACATCAGTCACAGCAATGTCTCCTGAAACACCCTCCAACATCAGTCACAGCAATGTCTCCTGAAACACCCTCCAACATTAGTCACAGCAATGTCTCCTGAAAAACCCTCCAACATCAGTCACAGCAATGTCTCCTGAAAAACCCTCTAACATCAGTCACAGCATTGTCTATTGAAACATCCTCCCACATCAGTCACAGCAATGTCTCCTGAAACACCCTCCAACATCAGTCACAGCAATGTCTATTGAAAAACCCTCCAACATCAGTCACAGCAATGTCTCCTGAAACACCCTCCAACATCAGTAACAGCAATGTCTCCTGAAAAACCCTCCAAGATCAGTCACAGTAATGTCTCCTGAAAAACCCTCCAACATCAGTCACAGCAATGTCTATTGAAACACCCTCCAACATCAGTCACAGCAATGTCTCCTGAAACACCCTCCAACATCAGTCACAGCAATGTCTCCTGAAAAACCCTCCAAGATCAGTCACAGTAATGTCTCCTGGAAAACCCTCCAACATCATTCACAGCAATTTCTATTGAAACACCCTCCAACATCAGTCACAGCAATGTCTCCTGAAACACCCTCCAACATCAGTCACAGCAATGTCTACTGAAACACCCTCCAACATCAGTCACAGCAATCTCTCTTGAAAAACCCTCCAACATTAGTCACATAAATGTCTCCTGAAACACCCTCCAACATTAGTCACAGCAATGTCTCCTGAAACACCCTCTAACATTAGTCACAGCAATGTCTATTGAAACACCCTCCCACATTAGTCACACCAATGTCTATTGAAACACCCTCCAACATAAGTCACAGCAATGTCTACTGAAACACCCTCCAACATTAGTCACAGCAATGTCTATTGAAACACCCTCCAACATTAGTCACATAAATGTCTCCTGAAACACCCTCCAACATTAGTCACAGCAATGTCTCCTGAAACACCCTCCAACATTAGTCACAGCAATGTCTATTGAAACACCCTCCAACATCAGTCACAGCAATGTCTCCTGAAACACCCTCCCACATTAGTCACAGCAATGTCTCCTGAAACACCCTCCAACATCAGTCACAGCAATGTCTCCTGAAACATCCTCCCACATCAGTCACAGCAATGTCTCCTGAAACACCCTCCCACATCAGTCACAGCAATGTCTCCTGAAAAACCCACCCCTCAACAACCTTAATAAGGACAACCGCCGTAATATGGTATCGACCAACATGTCTCCAATTAATGAGGACTCCTTATCAAGCCACCCTCTGCGTTAGAATACGTAATCTGAATACTAAACAAGATTCCAAAAGTTATTTAGGCTACCCCTAGCAACACGAATTACACAACCGTCACGAATGATGCGCTTCTGGCTAATGTCAACATTTCAGGCTGTATCGGTGGCACAGGTTTAAGCCGCTAGTTTCGCAAAACAGCGGATATGATAGAACCTAGGCTTGTATTGCAAGTCTATTTCTAAAACTCCCACTTGCTCCATTATAAGTATGAAACAATGTGAGGTCACGATGTGTCATACTCTATAAAGGTCATGAAGTGGCAAATAATACATTGTAGCGAAATGGGCTCGGCAGATAGAGATTTCGGCATGCATCTATGTAGGATTACTGTTGTAGCAATGCAGCAATTACAGATGCTTGTTTTGTTTAGTTAGGCCTATATCAAAGTTCCACCCGTTGACGCATAAAGAAGCTTATGATCTAAATACTTGGTAGAACCAAAAATTTACACACCCTTCGTTGCTTTTTTGTGTGTATAGAATTACAATATAAATAAAATACTTTTATATATTATATTAGCTAGCACTATTTTACTAACAATCGATTTTCGTGTAGAATTTCTTACTTTACGAGAAATGGTTTTTTTTAGATCTAATTGACGAAAACTAAAAATTGAATTGAGTAAGAAGTGATCTTGACCAAAAAAAATACTTAATTACCTCAGGCACTTAACAAGTGTTGCTCTTGTTGGACCCGCTTATGTGGTCACGTCGTATAAGGCGTCCCTCTCAAAATAGACTATACTGCCAATGACGGGGCGATCAAGATTTAGATCCCGGTCGGGTTTATTGAGGGTGATTTTTTTTATTAACTGGGTTTCCCCTCTTCCTCTACGAAAATGTAAACTTCCTTTAAATGTAACCTTCCTCATACCTAACACATTTGCGTAGTTATTAATACATATGCACATAACCCAAACAGGTAGTGAGACACCATACTAAAAAAAATACGCTCTTGTTACTCAGTTCTTGAGTTGGACAGAACCGCAGTTTCGAAGCGTTTTCATTCCGAATACCAACGTTAGGGTTGTATTTGAATATCGCGAAACGCTGGAAGATATTTACATCCATACCGGTAATCACACATTCTTCCCGCTTCGACCACTGCCTGTAACCCCCTCCACAAAAAAATGGGGGGAAGGGAGAGCAAAAGATAAATCACCTAATTACGACATAATGGTCAAAATTGCATTGAGAGAAAGAGGCTTAACTGTCAGTACTGTTGGAACAAGTATGGCGGGACAGTATATAACAAGGGCTGTGGGAGGGGAACTTCATTACATCTTCATACAACTGCCCCCGCTGTATTACCCCTTCAATCCTTCACAATGACAAATATTCGTCGCTTATCAGCATTCCAATTTACATGAATCACGTGTGTGTATATATATATACACATACATTTTCCATGCAAATGTACAGTTAATGGAGGCAGAATATTTACTTCGTGATTAACATTGATATTTACACTGGTCACACCGAAAACAGATTTGAGTGCAATCAATAGTCTGTAGGGTTTGTAAGCCGGTCAATAGGAGGAGAGGGGGGAAGAAAATATGCTGGCACTACTGCCCCTGACATCACGCGCGCACGCTAAACCAACCAGATTACACTGCGACGACATCGAAATGGCGCCACCGCTATAAAAGTAACCTAGTTAAACTATCGTCCATTAAACCGGGGATAATGATGTTGGCTGTCGCAGGAAACACACACAAGCACTCAGATCTAATGCCGTCAACATAATGTCCCGAAATAGCAACCTTCGTCCCCGACACATGCATTAAAAATGTTTATGTTGCTGTCGGCCGTGACACCCGCTTCGGTGGTCAAATGGTCTAAGGGAGAGGTGGAACAAGGTTGCTCAAATATTAGGTTCCCTCGATCAGGCGGTTTTTTTGTGTGGGGCCGGTTTGGCAAGGTGCATGACGTCACCGGGGACCACGTGACTACCACACCACCTGTGTTTGATAGAGGACAACTCTACCTAGTATTTTTTTTAATCACCGCGTCTTACTACTGGCTCAGGTTGTACGCGTTTATGATAATTAGTCTAATAGGGTAGGGAGAAGGAAGGAAGAATTTTAGATGAAATCTAACCACATTTGCGTAGAAGGAGAGTGGGTAACCATTTAGGAAAAACCACCTTCAGTAGACCCGACCGGAATTTGAACTCACATCTCCTCGTATTCAGCAGATTAGTCTAATATGAGAGTGAAGAATTAGACCAATTGTCCACTGAAGCGCGCTACGCAGTACTGCGCATAGCCTGAACGGGTGGTAGGATACAGTGCTAAAAAATAAAAATAATTCCAATGTTTAAAACACGATGATTCGGGTATAATAGAGAAATACATGCAACTTTTATCGTTTCATAAAAGGGAAGAGAAGGTAAAACCTGTGTTTATGTCCACGAGATTAGTTTTTTTAGCACAGCGTTTTACTACCCGTTCGGATCATACGCTAACATATTAATTAGACTAATGGAATTAGGGATTATTAAGTTTATATATTTAGAGGAAGTGTACCTGCATTTGCGTGAGGGGAGAGTGGAAAACCATTTAGGAAAAACCACCCTTCGTAAACCCAAAAAAGATTCTAACATCGATTTCACCGTCATCGGTAGTCTAGTCTATTGCAAGAGTAGCGCCTTAGACAATGCGGTCACCGAAGCGGGTAGCGAGAATAGTTCTTCAGTCCGATTTTTCTTCCATGTCAAGGCCTGATATTCAAAGATAGACCTTAAATGTCCCAACTTCAGCCATAATCTAGTACTTTTATTAGTTTTTAAAACTCAACTGTATTTTCCCTGTTTTATCCAGACACTGAAAAATACGCGCATTTTTCGTTTTTCCGGGTGCAAGGAAACTGTTACCATTTCCGTGCTTATATTTAGACTCACCCCCAAACCCGCAGCGAGTTTTCTTTGCGAAGTGGATGTAAACTAATGTAATTCCAGAGCAGTTTTTTGATAGGTCTTACCGCTTAGCCACAAGATACTTCCAAAGAAAGTCGGTGAGACTTTTAAAGTTGCTCCGATATTTTGAATTTTTTTCGGGGGTATGGTAATTTAGTCATGCTAACCACACACACATTCTTGTTGAGCTCATAAATGAAAATATTAATCTGCAAACTGTAATCTAATAAAGATCGGGAGAGAACGAACGCGAGGAGAGGTGCTTTTGCAGTTTTTATAGTGAAACCTTTTTAGTCAAAGTAAATAAAATATGGTTTTGATACAAACACAGAGTTTAATTTTATTTATATTGTAATATCAACAGTTCTAGAATATATTTTATGGCATGAGCATAGTGACATTATTTAACAAACTTTTTGGATGAAGAGAAAAAGTTGTCATTAAATTCCAGGACACTCTTGACAGATATTCAACAACTGTTGATATACCATGTGAAGAAAATTAAACTATATGTTTGTATAGAAGCAATATTTGTTTTATTTTGACAAAAAATAATTGCTATTTAACCTACAAAAAACAGTAGCCTTTTCTCGCGTTTCCTGTATTCCAACCTTAAGGGAACTTTCTACTAAATATTATATTTTCTCAAGAAAGCTGTAAGAACATTTTGACAAAAAGTAATGTTAATGTTTACAACACGTAAAAAAAAATCAATGAATGATTTTATTTGGAATTACGATGTATTCGTAATCCCAAGTAACCAATAAATTCAGCTGCTGGTATGATTTATTTTAGTTGGTAGCGAAACCAAATTCAAAGCTTTTTTTTTATCTTTGCTACATTTTACATTACTTTTTCTCCGAACTTTGATTTAGTAGAGCCACAGCAGTAAAAACTGACAGCAATGATGGAGAGTTTTAAAGTAAACACATTAACCGGCTGAAATAAAAAAAGTTAATAAATTATGGCATTTAAGTGAGTAAAAGTACCTAAAAGAATTAAAATATAAACTAACTAAAGTAAACGAAACAAATGACTTGCAATCATTGAAGCAATAAAGCGAAAGAAAAAGAAGTGCGATGGCGAGAAATGGGCAATAAAACCCACTTTACTTTCGGTGCGTGCGCAGTCCCAAAATGACATCACAGTTCTCGCCAACACAAGAGGAGAAAAGTTACTAGAGAAAATCGAGACAATCGTTTCATCAAGAGTTTTGCGAAGTGTAAGAGTTAAATGGCTAGTTACCGTGTTATTAATAAACACACGATTTTGGCCTTTTTTTAATTTAGCACCGCGCCTTACTACCAGTTAGGGTTGTATATATGCTTAAGTACTAATTACTTAGGAAAGTGTAAGGTTGAATAGAGAGGAAGTGAAACCACATTTGCATGGAAGGAGAGTGGAAAACCATTTAGAAAAAACACCCCAGTTTACCCGAGCGAGATTCGAACCACGACCTCCCCGTTCTCGGCAGTCTAGTTCAACAGGAAACTCACGCGTTAACTAACTAACTCACCTAGGCGGGTTATTGGCCTATTACATTGAACTTATTTTATTATTATTATTATTATTATTATTATTATTTAGCACCGCGTCTTACTACCCGTTCGGGTTATACGTTTTAAGTACTAATCACGCTAATGGATTAGGAATTAGGAAGGGAGCCTGCAATTGCGTGGAGGGGGAGTGGAAAACAATTTATGAAAAACCACCCCCAGTTCACCCAACCGAGATTCGAACCTCGATCTCCCCGTCCTCAGCAGTCGAGCTCAACACGACTAGCGCGTTAGCCAACAACGCCACCGAGGCGGATCTTATTTTATCACTATACAAATCTACATCACATCTTAGTTCTCATATATATACATATATATATATTTACAAACAGGGTTGTTTTTTCTTTTGGATTCAGGCTGGCCAACATTTTATAAGACCATGAAAGATCTAAAAGCCATCCTAAATTAAACATCTAAGCGTAGAAAGTTAACAGTCAGAATATTACCAGAACGACTTGTGGTTGGGGGTTCATAGGCATATGAGGCGTTGAGCTGGAGGTGTCTCGAATAATGTAGAAAGATTATTAATTTTATAAAAAATATAATAGCAATTCATATACAATTTATGAATCAATTCTTATTGGTGTCTTAAGTTTTAAAACTTTAACAGGGCGAGCACTTGCCAAGATCGGCCTGTAGGCGGTAAAGGGAGAGGAGTAAGGTGGGGCGGGAGAGCTTGGGAGCTATGAGGTGTAGGAGGGGGAGGGGGGGCCGCAGCAAGCCATAAAAAAATTAGACTGATTCGGGAGGCATGGGTTTGTTCCCTACCAGTTCAAACAGCTGTCGTTTACACTTCTCTACCCAGGAGAGGGACGATGAAATACCTTGCTCTGATACTTCAGCTAATTTTTACCCGCTTCGGTGGCAGCATGGCTTAAGGCACCATTCTCGTAATACATTGGACTGCCGCTGACGCGGAGACCGGAGTTCAAATTTCAGTCGGGTGTACAGAAAGTGGTTTTCATTCAATGGTTTTTAAGGCTTCATCCACGCAAATAAGGGTACACTTCCTCTAAAATTCAACCTTCCTCATCTCTAACACATTAGATAATTAGTACATATGTGTATAACACGAACGGGTAAATAGAAGTGTGGGCAAAAAAAAATCAATACGGGCAACGAATAAAGCTGTATTATAAACAAAACGGTCATGTCCTGAATTATTTGTATGAAATCTACAGTCCAATTTTCAAAGAAGAGGCCTTTTATAAAATACAAACTTTTGCGGCCAACAATGATAGCATTTTACTGTATTATTTGTTATTTTATGCGTATTGATATTATCTATAAACATTAATAGCTGTATATCACATGACTTGACGTATGGATACGTGAGTGTAGATCTAGTAATTGTTTTATCCGTCAGATAAATCTCTCCACATGAAAACTGGAATATAGTCGCCTATCGTTGATTCTGAATTTTGGTGACAAAATCATCAGTTTGGCAACGCGGCCTGAGAGAGTATAGAAGAGAGGGTGATGGGGGTTGAGGTGGGGATCACAGAATTTCAGGGGGCGTGGAACTAAGGGACTGTGTTAACGATGATGAATGTGCACACAATTTAATGTACATATAACTTACACACAGTAATAATCTTCCATTTGTTGCGCCTCGACGAAGCGTTTTGGAAATTTGCCCCAGCTCCTCGCATTTCGAGATATGTTTTGTTTGTTTTGTTTTTAAAAGTTCCTTTATGGAGTTTTATAAACTTGGATCAAATCACAGTGACAGTCAGTTTTGACAGTTCTATAAAGAAAGCGGAGGAAAAACAAACAGAAAGAGGAAACGTTTAAAAGCTAGAAGCTGCTGGATTTCTGAAACTTTTATATTTACAGTGACGTGACAGTAGGATTAGAGCTGAGAGTAAAGCAAGTAAATACAGAAGGAGAGTATATTTGGGAGAGACATTATATAGTCGACTGACTTTATATTAAATATTGGTTGCAATTTTAAAATAAAATATTGTAACATGTATTGTATTCAGTTCTGGAAGATTAATTACAGTACGATTTTAATAAAAATAATCAGCTTTAGTGGCCGAATTTTTTAGCTAAAGCATCACCTTCGTAAGAGAATATACCACCAATAACGGGGAGATTGGGGTTCAAATCCCGCTCATGAGTGAGTTTTTTCCTTACACGGTGTTCCACTCGTTTTCCGAAAATGTGGGTACAATTTTTCTATATTTCCCCAGCAAATTAACGTAATTTGTAAATATGCGTAGTATGTGTAACTAAAACGGGTAGTAAGACGCAGTACTAAAAATATAGTACAATTTAAATAAAAAGAATCTTAAATTACAGCTATAAAAGTCAATAAATCTACTTGTATGTATTCATACATCAAGTCACGAGATCTCCAGCTTTCACCTTTGATAGATAATATAAATTACTATGAAAATAACACCAACAATCAGGAAGTATAATAGAAATAGCTATAGGTTTTTGTTTAAAAGCTATCTTATACAAAAAATAATACACAGGAATACATTAGACTTCGACAAAAATATCCTGAAAAAATAAAAAAATAGAGTACCTATTTCAAAATAAGATTAAAGTAAAGAAAGAAGGGCATAAATGCAACTTACAAAATTAAGAACCGACAAGAATCTTTATGAACCTATATGCATATCTATTTCAATTGCGGTTCTGGTTCTTAGACAATTTATTTTTAGGGTTAATGTTACGGTACTGATTCCTTAAAAATAACTGTTAGTTTTGGTTATAAATTCTGGTTCGACTCCCAGCTGACAATACGGTAAAATGTTATCGATGTAGATAGCGAAAAAAATAAATACATATGTATGTTTGCATTTTCTAAGAATTTCTTACCATCAAAAATTCTACCAAACAAAATTATTAAATAAATTAATATTTCAAGTTTGCATATTGCTTGAAGCTGTGATCTAACTTGGACCGACACAGACTCTGGAAGCCAAGGATCGAACTCGACCAGTTACGATGGCCCCAAATGATTTTCACAATGTGAGTTTATAATCAGATGAATTTTCGCTCAGCGCCTTGAAAAAAATGTAATCTAATCATACAGTTTTGATGAAAAAAACTTTTTTTTTGTCTAATAAAAAATATTGTTCGGGTATAAAAATAGAGTAATTTTATTCACATGGTGACCTCAACAGTTGTTGAATATCTGTCGAGGGTGTCCTGGAATTTAATGGCAACTTTTTCTATTCATTTTATAAGTTTCTCATCTAATGCCGCAATGCTCATTACAGATATTCAACAACTGTTGACCATGTGAAGAAAATTAAACTAAGTTCCTACTGGAGAATTATTAGATTTATTTTGACCAAAAAAGTGTTGATATAAAAGCTGCAAAAACAACCGACCCGGTATCACGTCCCTTACATCCCCACCTTAAGCTGATACCAAATAGTAGACTGGCGTAGACTTACAATACCAAGAAAACACAAACTTAAGTTTGAAAAATAAATTATTGAATTACGTCTACACGAAGAGTCTCAATATAGCCTTTTATTTAATAGAAGAACATGACCCGCAGAAGAGACCAAGCAGTATAAGCATGTAACGGGCAAACCTGGGTTAGCCCTGTTAAAACGTGCAAGAGAACGTATGTGTGGCTAGTTCCTGCAAATCATCAAAGTTAAACATAACATACTAATGTAAATGCTTCGCTAATAATATATCTCTTTATTTACATACCACTTCGCCTACTCGTCCTGTAAGACTGATGCCCAATTCGATGACACACCGTAGAAGATAAGTGACCGATCACCACTGCTGGGATATAACTCCGCTTTCGGCCACAAGCACCAACCGACTGACCGCTCCAAGAAAACCGTTGGCCAGCGTGGGTCGTCCTTCTAGAAGAGTGGGGAGGTTCCCCCTTCGCTTCGTACGGGCCTATCTACTATATATTCGCCTGACTGCTGGGAACTAACACAGAACGCGCCAGCAGACGATCGCTTAAACATCGTCTACGCAGTCCGAATCAGCGCGCACTTCTAGTCAGAATCTATCATCTAGTCGACGGTGGTCTTACTATCCTAGGGGAATGGATATTCTATACCGGGGGAAGTCGAAGGACTTTACAACTACGAAGATGAGATATGACGAGTAGACTCCAGATTAATATGTTATTGTTAGGGTTAGTCTACGTCCTGCGAGGATAGATAGAAGTATCATTTAGTAGGGACTAATAATAGGAAAATATCCGTGATTATTGTGAGACACTGTTGTTATATTACAATTAGGCTAGTTATATAATATTTAATGTAGAGTCTCCTGGGCCAGGAGAACGGACTGCAATCAACAATTGCGGTATAGCGCGCTTCTCGCGCCCGGGATGGTGAATCCCGCGACACACATGATGTGTCCATTGTTGTATATTTAGGATAGCTTGCCTAGGCAGGAGATAGTTTAGGCTATATGGAGGCCGATGATTTGTACCTAATTAGGTTCACTGGCCTATCCCAATGTTGTAGTTGGGTAGTTAAACTGTGGGCCGCTCGTACCTTTCATGATTGGCCCGTGGTATAGTGTTGTTATTATTTTGCTACTCTCACTTTGCAAGTACACTGCTAGTGGGCCGTCTTGCCCCTCAGGCTCGGCTGCAGTGTCACTTGTTCATTGTTTGATTTTTGCGGTGCTGCTCACCCTGCGGGAGCTCAACCAGTGGGGCGCGTCTCGTCCTCGGTTGGCCCGTGGATCTAGATATTTCCGAGTAACTGTTTTTGCACACTGATTAGGATGGTATCTAAGTATCGAGGGCTCTCTTGTATAGCTAAACTAGAACTTGCCTGGGGTACGCACTTGGTCTGCCTGCCAGGCCAACTTGACATGTAAATAGTAAAATGAGTAACACCGCGTTTTGGCGTGTGTTATTATTTTGGCGCTTCTCGCCCCCTTGTGACTAATACTTAAGCAAGTCTGCCACACTTCATTACTTTATTGTTATTTAACTTAGTACTTACTGAGATATAAGTGCAATATGTTCAAATATCTGTTCTATGAAGTATACAGTATCATTAAAATTCATTGATCCTAATCTCCTCTAGTTCTCATTACTTGTATTAACCTGTATGTTCATGCACCGTGTCAGACGGTGCAAGCAGTTAGACTAATATTGTAGTCTGTATCTGTTGAGTTTCGATTCAAGGTCGTGCGCACTAGGGGGCGGTCAGCTTCCCACACATGATTTTCCCATTCTCTTTTCACGCTAGTACTGGTTCATTTAATCTAAGCTACCCAACCCATTTATTTCGCTAAGTAGTTAATACTACCTGTGACCCATATCGGTGGCCACGCGGGCCAAGCCATCAACCTCGCGTGGACTGTTTTGAAGGTGGCGGGTAGGCCGTGTGTACTGGGAGTGGGTATATGTCTTTCCCATCACACAAATGTGGGGACATTTTCTCTTGATGTATACCTTCCTCACCACTATCCTATTAGTGTAGAAATGTGGATAGCCTCAATGGGTAGTATGACGCGGTGTACATAAAAAATGTTAAAGCTAAAGATGGGTCGGAGCTTATATTTATCAAATCAACATTCTAATCTTATTTCGAATATCAAATCAAAAATCAAATCCTCGAATGTTTAAAAATAAATGGTACGACGCACCACACAAACTTTATCTCTCTTTTATCTTAAAATAGAGACTTTACTAACAACTAGTCAAATTTGTGAAGATAAATAATATACACAGTTAATGAAACATTTCACCCAAGAGCATAGGTGTAATAATATACAGTATTACATAAATATATTATCTCTGTACTCCAAAGAACATAACAATCAATTTCATATTTCAAAGTACTCCATAAAAAATGTATGTGTTTGCTTATAACCAAGAAACTATTGGTTTTATAAAAATATATTCCAAAATGAAATAGTTTTAATTTCAACAGTACTATAACTTTAAAATAAGTTATTTTGTATCTCAGATAGTTGTGGGGATATGCTAAAAATGAAAACCCTAGGTACCAAGTTTTAGCCTTTTCTGTTTCAGATGGTCATGAAACGTCAACAATTATCAACATCTCGAGTTCAATTTTTTTTTTTACGAACCCAATAATTATTCTCTCTTCGAGGGGTCGACATAAAGTAAAAAAAGAAGGTTGTTTGGTGCTATTTTGTCATGTTTATTTATTACGTCATACAGAACAAATACTTATAATTAGCACCGCGTTCGGGTTATACGATTAAGTATTAATTATGCTAATGGGTTAGGAAGTGGGAAGGTTGAATATAGAGGAAGTGGATCGGCATTTGCGCGGAGGGAGAGTAGAAAATAATTTAGGAAAAATCCATAAAAACAAAGAGTAATACTTAACATTGTTATATATACTCAAGGTATTTATATTATTGTATTAAACATATGTTTTATTTTATTTTTATTTTACGAATCTTGAATCTCTCGAATACCAAAATATTCGAGCGTCACATCTTTGTTAAAACGTAAAATAAATTAACAATACATGACTCCAATGAATATCACCTCTTGGGAAACTATCTTCAACACATGACTACACTGAATATCACCTCCGGGGAAACTGCAAGTCTAATGGGGAAAATAAAGTACCTTCGCGCTGTCTCTCTCGGTTAACTGTTGCCAAATCTCGTAGCTTTCAGTAATGTCGGAAGGTGGTGTGCTGGAGCTACCGGCAGCAACAACAACGAACCAACGTTTCAAAATGTCCACTATATTTAAGAGAAGATTTACCACATAAAAACAAGAGCATGGCAAAACATGAAGTTACCTCAGAGATGAATTTCAGTATAATCTTGCTGCATTTATGGAAGTTCATTAAATAGGGAAAAGGCGATTGCAAAATGGTCGTAGCATGTTACCAATGTTGTCTAACTAGCGCGTATATATTAGTTATATCAATATAGTGTGTGTAGAACGTTAAAATAAAGAGCGAGCGAGGTTGGTAAGAGTGCGTGTGGAATAATGTGTGTGGCACGCAATAAGGCAATTTGTGATAAGTCGAGTTGATGCACGGGACAATGCGGTAGCTCTGTATAAATAACTCCGGCCTACAAGACCTAATGACAGACCTGACATTTTATTACTGTGTTAAGATAGACTTGGATAAAATACACCCGGTCAAGACGGTCACAGAAATACAGTACATTAAATACAACCGGCTCAAGATATTCATATAACGCGCGAAATGTACAGTCCAATTTTCAGAGAAAAGACATTTTAGAAACCACAAACATATTTTTTGGGACCAAAATTGATTGCATTTCATTATTATACTAATGAAAATTTACCACTTACTCTATGACGTTAAGAACTAGAATTGCCACACTTAAAAAGGTACGCCAACTATCCTTATCTCGATCTAGTTCTATCCAGTCCACCTAATTACAGCCTATCTCAGCCTATCTCTTTTAGGTCCATTCTAATGTTACTTTCCCATCTGCGTCTAGGCCCTCCAAATATTGTTATATAAGTACTGATAATATATATTTAAAATGAAAGCTGCAGATCACATGACCTAACATATGAGTACGTTAAAGTAGCTCTAGTAACTTTTCTAGCTGTTAATTATGAAAATTCCTATGGAAATTGGGCCATGGAATATTGTATTAATTTATTGTTTAAATCAATGAAACATAATTTATAAAAAAGATTCATAAAAAAGAACGTGAGAAACTATCAATATGTGGGCATCCCACCAGCAAAGTTGGCCGTACTCTCGAGGAAGGGGTTTGAGTTCAAGTAAAGTGAGCTGGGTGGGACGTTTTCCCATCAATATCTCCAACTATTCCTCAATGAGAATGATGCTACCTTTGATTAAGTTTATTTCTGCTTCGCAAATATTTATGAATAGCTTTTAAAATTGTTATAAAGTACCATGAATCGACCATATTAAATAACACTAGTAAAAACACACATACTACCTATACTTCAGACTATATATGATTTACGTTTACTGGAGAATGTATATAGGCCTACGTGATTATTAGAGGGTTTCTAATATAATAAACAAGGGGCTGAGGTCTCTAAGAAATAACTTTGATCTGTAAATTTGTACAAAAATCACAAATGTATGAACTGTCGCTGGAATTTACTATAGTATAATTTTTATAAGTAGAACCTAAGCAGACATTTATAAAATCTACTATATCTATTTTCACGCACTCTTACGCCAGGTCACGGGATATGCATGTGTCACAGTCGATAGATATTATCAATAACCAAAGAATAAAAGAATAAAATGTTATCATTGTTGACCAAAAAATGTCATTTTCTAAAAGTTTTTTCCTAGCAGAATCCTACACGACATTATTGCATCAGTGTGCGCGCGGAAACACTTTAAAGTTGACTTGAAATAAAGTTGTTGTGAGATTAGAAAGATCTTAGATAACATAAGAAGTGTTGGCTACATAGGAATCATACTTTTAAAAATACCTATAGGTTTAACACTATAGCTATTAACGACTTGATTTGAGAGCGAGACATGGGGAAAGTTGTTTAGCGGATGTTCATTTGCATTAGCGTGGAAGGAGAATGAGAAAATTACCGGTATAAGTTACATGTAGAATACACCCCTAACGCATCCAAACGAGATTCGAACCTCAACTTACCAGTCAGTACGAGCTTGACGGCTCTCATTGAGTGACCACCATTGCGGGTAAATTATTTACTTAAGCGTTGCTAACATATATTATTAACACTTTTATAACATTATTTTACTTGTTAACCCGAATTATATATTTTTAAAATTAATCTGCGGGTAGTAAGACGCGGTGCTAATAAAATAATAATACTAATAATAATAATAATAATAATAATAATAAAATTAATCTGGGAATTTGTTCTGTAGACGATATGAACTTAATATTTCGAACGGACATCTCCGGATGCTTGTATTCTGGAGGTCAACTTCAGGTAAAATAAACCCTGGTTCAATTCCATGTGACCCATATCGGTGGGTGCACAGATTAAATGTCAAACTCATTTTGACAGGTTTTCCGGTAATGAGGAGGTCAGGATTCAATCCCAGTCGAGTGTATTGAGGGTGTTTTTTTCTTTCTTCTAAATGGTTCCCCAAGCTTTTTTTAAGCAAATGCGGGTAAGTTGACTCTAAATTGTAGCTTCCTCATTCCTACCCCAACGACGTAATTAAAATGCGTAAGGATCGGATGGGGATCGGGGATATTCGATGGATTTAGAAAGAAGAAAAAATTAATGTGGCGAATATAATGTGTTAGTGTTGGTGAATGAGTTTATCCCATTAGCAAGTCTATTAACATTCCTGGTTGTTGGGCTAAGTGTTCAGTGGGTCAGCTTCATTTTTACTCTTTCATTTGGAGCTTGATGTTTCATGTGCCCTCGAAAGGTGGACTTGTAATTCTGTCTGTCTGTCTATAGCTTACAGCCGAAACAGGCTGGTAGATTTCATTCCAACATGATATTTAGATATTATAATTATTCTAACATGATATATAGATGTTATAAGGCCACGACTCAAGGTGAAACCTTGATTACGGTATACGCCTTATATTTACAAAAATTCGAAATATTTCTAAACTGGATAAAACTATTCGGTTCAAAAAGTGGTATATGTGGGGTATTTTAAATGATAAATAAGTCTATTGTGCGTTCCTTTATCTAAAAATAAATTCATGGTGTAGTCATATAATTGCTAAGTTTTGATTTTTTTAAATTGAAAAAATTAGTGTTTTAAGAGTGTTTTATATGCTTAATATATAATGTTTGTTTTTCTAAGGAAAACTCACCAAGTAGATTACTGAAGCTCCATTTATAAACATTTTGCTAATAACTATAATATACTATATGATAAAGTGTATATGTTTGTGTCGTATTGTTTATAAAGTTATATTCTTATTCCGTTATAAGTCCTGTGTTTAAAACATAAATATTAAGTAGCCTTTATTTAAAATTATACACATGCATACAAAAGGATCAAAACGTTCGTCCCCCAACAGCCAAAAGAAATATTTTTTAAATTTCTAAGTCAATTAATTTCTCATCATTTTACATGCAACTTAATGTATTAACGCGTGTGGGATGAAGAGAGTCACAAACGCAGATAAGGCGTCTCTTAATCCCCCAGGTCAGGACAGCGCCTTTCCTACAGAGGCCTCCGGGGCTTAGAAAATCTCACCGGAGCCCGGGTCACGTGATATTCCGGCTCGGAGCACCCCTCCCAGCTCTGCTTCATTATGCAAAGCCCTTCCAGTCAGCGCAGTAAATAGGGTTATACATTAAAAAGGAGTTTGTTTTACATTTAACAAACAGTTTTCCCTGTCATCAACAGAGAGAAATATTTCCTTTGCACGCAAACTAAGATTAAGCTAACGATTAAACTCATGAAGGGTGAAAATAAATTAACACCGCTAACATTAATAAATCATTATTCAAATATTTGGTGTATTTTAAAAGATACGAGTAACTTATGGTAAGGGGGCTACACTAGCTGCGTGCGTTACAACAACAAACAGGGGTGGACTACAAATATAATGGCCGTTAACTTATATTAAACTCTATCACTGAAGCTATGTTTCAGTGTAAGATGAAGCGGTGAGGTGAGTTATTTATATCTATATCATTACATAGTTTAATCCCGAGGTAATTTAGGCTACTCTAACGATGATCTATTTCTACTTTCTTCCGGCCCGAGCAAAAATGCTCCTAAATGCTTAGACGATAACTGGGTGTATTTATTGTTATTATAGCACCGCGTCTTACTACCCGTTCGGTTTATACGCTTAAGTAATAATTACGCTGATGGGTTAGGAATTGGTAAGGTTGAATTTAGAGGAAGTGAACCCGCATTTGCGTGGAGGGAGAGTAGATAACCATTTAGGGAAAGCTACCCACAGTTCACCTGACCGAGATTTGAACCTCAATCTACCAGTCCTCGGCAGTCTAGCTAAACACGAAACTAGCGCGTTAGCTAACTACGCCACAAAGGTGGGTGCCTTTATTGATATATTTAAGTTAGTAAAATGATCCTCCACTCGCTAATTGTGTATATCCCGAAACAGATGATTGTACGTACGTTTGTTCATAAACAACACCGAGAAACAACAAACGGGATGACTTTAAAAATGTTATGTCATTATATAATACGTTAAAAATTATGTATTTTGGGCACCTCAGACTACTCACTGAAACTTTTAATTGAAAATTTCATAAAAGAATAATTTAAAATTGAATGAATTTATCTATTTTAATTCAAAGTAGTTGCGGCGGGCGAAATCAACCCTGCGGTTCAGTCCACACCTGCCAACAATATTTTGTGACGTACACTCCGTCTATCCTGAAAGGTAGCAGTCCTACCGTGATGGATTACAATATGAACCTACCGTAGTGGCATAAGGCAAGGTAAACGAAGGATACAATTAATACAAAAATCTCAAAATTTTCAACTAGATTTCTAGAAAAAAAGGAGCTCAAGATTACTTTTAGATATTAGAATAAAATAACTAACTTTTTTTGTACTATTATTTTTTAATAATACGTTTTTGAACATATATGAACTTTCTAAATAAGTTATTTTTGAAATGTGCGCAGTTAAGAAAACTGCTAAATTTGGGTTTTAGTTCGTGATCCTTCTGCAACCTCCTTAAACAATCATCCCGATATCAAAATGTCGAGCGTTTCCGAGAAATAGACGTAATATAAAACGTTTAGTAAGTGTCCACTTTCATTCATACGCGTGTACTAGTTTCATATTTGGTTTAAAATATAAATTGACTTGTCTAGAAGCGTTTGCAGTTGAATTATACAGAATGGAGCAGAAAGTGTTGACACATTTTAATAACACTATATATTTATTATTTTAACTACTAAATGCTTCATATTAAATTTAAAATAACAACAAAAGTTGAACATTCTTTACATACACTTGAATCATTCATATTTTAGAAACAATCCTCTTAGGATGGCCACCATTATAGGAAATACAGTTTTGTATGTGCTCCTCAAAAATTGGCATAACTTTGCGCAATATCACTCATTGGTTAATTTCAACTTCCACCACAATTATATATATATGTTCCTGTTATTGTTCTTGGGTGAGTCACATAAACATGACTCTTTAAGATTCTCCAAAAGAAAAAGTCTGGATATGTTAAGTCTGATGAGCGTGGGGGTGTAAAATGAGGTGTCCAGGAAACACTTTGTGAAACACCTCCATTGATATTCGGGCTGTTGGCCGTCGCCCCACCAGGCTGGAACCACAGGTTGTTGTTATCCATGCACTTGTTGCAGCTCAGGGGTCAGAAAGGTCAAACATCAATGGAAGTGCTTCGCAAAATGTTTCCTGAGCACCTAGGTTGCGATTTGAAGACAGTGCCTGGCCACCACGTTCTTCAAACTAAACAGCTTCAAACTTTTTCTTGTGGGGCACGATAAAGAGTCATGTTTATGCGACTCCCCCAAGAACAATAATAGGAGCTTAAAGAAATAAATGTGTTGGAATTTGAGGCAATTCAACAATGTATTACGTGTAATGGTGGCCATCTTAATGACATTGTTTAAAGAAATTAATAATTCAAGGGTACGCAAACCATTGTCAATCTTTTGTTGTTATTTTAAGTTAAATTTGAAGCAATCAGTTGTTAAAATAGTAAAGACATAGTGTTATAAATGTGTCCACCCTTTATGCCCCACCCTGTATGAAGACGATATAGAACAATTGAAACAGTTAAGTTGTAAGAAATACCTAGAAAAACTAAATTTTCAAAATTTATCTCCATTTTATCTTCTTACAAAAATAAAATGCTAACAATGGTTTAACGCATAATTCTCGTGTTAGATTGGATTTGTGGGGACCGGTCGGGTATACTAGGGTGGTTTTTTTCTAAATGGTTTCTCACTTCCCCTTCTCGAAAATGAGGGTATATTTACATCCTATATAATTCTACCTTCATCATTCCTGTTCCACTAGCGTAATTATAGTATTTTATGCGTAACACCCGAACGGGCACTAAGACGGGATGAAATAAAAATCTTTCAAGCTTATTCCATAAAAAGTAGCCTTCAGTCCCGTAGAGAATATTAAAAAAAATTCTGATTAATTTTTAATTAAATCAAAATTGAAGTTTACTTGAGATAATTTTCTCTTCAAAACGAGCTTGAATGATTGAAGGCGTAAGAAAAAGCAATAAAAGTTACGCCAGAAGGGTTTTACGAGCGCTAGGCAAATAGCTGACTCGGGAGGCCGTTCTTTGAGCCCCTCAGGCTGGAAATGTCGGCGAAGTACCTACAATATATAAACGCCATTATTATAATACCTAAGGTTGGATCTCTTGATTTTATCTTACAAATGAACATTCGAAACCCTTTAAAAAAAACTAACATTATTTTGCCATCAACATAGATAACATTTTATTATACTATTGGTGTTATTTCATAGGTAATGATAATATAGTTCAAAAGTGGTATCTACAGATCACATGACTTGACATATAAATAAGTGTAAGTATATCTATTAATATTTTATAGCTCTCAGATTTTCCCATTCATTATATATTTTTTTATTTATTTAGCATCGCGTCTTACTACCCGTTTGAGTTATACACTAAAGTACTAATAACGCTAATGGTTTAGGAAGGGAAGGTTGAATATAGAGGAAGTTAACCTGAATTTACGTTGAGAAAGAGTGGAAAAAAATTCAAGAAAAGCCACCCCCAGTTCACCCGACCGAGATTCGAACCTCGATCTCCCCGTCCTCGGCAGTCTAGCTCAACACGATACAAGCGCGTTAGCTAGCTACGTCACCGAGGCTGGTACCCGTTCGTTATAAAACTGGGATATAGTTTAGCTCGCTGATAGCTAGCTCAAAGGTAAGGCCCCCGAAATAAGACTTGAATCCTTGATTTATTTTATTTCTAATTTGGTAAATAAATCAATGCAATTGAAAGTTCGTATGGATTAGATTGCAAGTGAAAATTCTTAAGTATTAAAAGAAAATGGTATAGTTAAGTTTGTTGTGAAATGTTAAAATGTAAAATTTGGCCACAACGACCATCGTTATAGCAAGATACGACTAATTTTTTTAAACCTTTGTCAATGCACTCATTGAAAGAGTGTGTTACCGTATGAATGATACAGGAGAGTGTTTCAATAAATAAGGTAACAAGATAAAATGTACTTGCAAGATACGTCTTGTTACCTTATTTATTGAAACATCGTCGTTCATACGGTCAGAAGAGAACTCACGTGTAGGCACGATACAATACACTTTAGCAGTGAAAACAGATATTGACTTAACATGTGAAGAATTTAGGGAAAAAAACTTAAAATAGTTCTGGAGTACTGAATACTACATTTGAAAAAACCTATTTTCCAAAATATTAACTCTTTTCATATACCTAATTTTGTTACATTGTCTAGTATAATATGAATATAAGAAAACATGTCTATAAGTCATAATTTCAATATCAACTAAAAAAATTCAGCTCCCATTAATAATTTTAAAATGGTTGTCTCCGAAAACGATCAGAACCAAATGTTTACTTTAACTGAAGAGTTAAGCATGTAGGCCTACGTGATCTCTGAGGAACGAAAGACCAACCTATTTATTCAACGAAGCTATAGCGTATGACTAAAATAAATCCATAAATAACACATTATCACATACCAAATGAATCAATAACCAACTAACCTGCTTCCGTGGCCGAATGGTCCAAGGAGTCACTCATGTTAAAAAATGGTTTGCTAATGACGGGGAGTGGATATCAGGGTTCAAATCCATGTCGGGTCTACTTAAAGTTGTTTCTCCATAATGATTTCCCACTCTGATTCCACGCAAGTTAATGAGAGTAGATTACCTATGAAATGCTTTCTTCTTCATTCCTACCCTATTAGAGTAATTATTATACAAGCGTATAACCTGACAGGTGGTAGGATCTGGTGAAAAAATCTTTCGGGTCACAGCCGAGTGATCGTTACGCCAATCCCAACAGTATATTCTCCCGAGGAAAGTGACCGGCCAGAACATACCGTCGTGTTGGAAAACCCCGTGAGAGGAGGTATGGACCAGACCCTAAACGCTCATTTGTTTGGCTTTACTTTACCGCTCACTTAAGATAACTGAAGCAGACTAACCAGGGATACTGGTACACACGAGGCGAATCAATAAACCGATGTAATGGAGGAGTGTCGGGGGAGTGGGGGTTGAGCAGGAACCCGCAAGATAGAAAACCCCGGCCACAGGCCAAAACGAGTTAGCAGAGGGTTTTGGTACCCCCTTACCACCCTTACCCAACACTTAGACGCCATACATTACTTGGAAGCGGACGGTGGACTTTCAAACAGGGACCTGCCCTTTCCCCATGGCACAACGAGACCAGGAAGCCAAAACTTCCGGCAGAAGGTGAACTGTTAGTACGCCTGACTCTGACGTCGAAACTCGGTCCCTATCGGCTGCGCTTGTGGTCTCTCCACACATAAATAATAGTGCAGTTGTTTAAGATACACCCTACTCATCCTTAACTTTATATCCACTTAGGCCAGTGACATACTGACGTTTTGGTTGCTACGACACGAACACCGCGACCAGGTAGCTCTAGTGTATTGCTTTGTTTCATATGAGAGGGGTCAGACTAGCGACACGAACGCCGCGACCAGGTAGCTCTAAGTGTATTGCTTTGTTTCATATGAGAGGTGTCAGACTAGCGACACGAACACCGCGACCAGGTAGCTCTAGTGTATTGCATTGTTTCATTGAAACGTGAAAAAAAGTCGAAGCCGAAGTTTAAGATAAGGATTTGTTGTTGTCACCTGAAAATCCTTTAACATTTTAAATTATCTAGTAGATGTATCTAGTAAAAGGGTATATGTATGGATAAAAAAAAAGGTACAATATATTTTTTATGCTGAAATATATGTACAGTAGCCCCACGGCTTCTTTGGTGCTGACTGACAGCTTTGAAAAGTTACCAGACCAAATTATGTATCCCTACGCCAAACCATATGATCTGCAAAAACATGTGTTTATCAGATGTCACTTTTGACAGTCAAAATTTAGGTCTATACCTAAATGTTGACTGTCAAAAGTCAGATGTTAGCTGTCAGTCAGCACCAAAGAAGCCATAGGGCTACTGTATTTATCCAAGCTTACTTTATATGCCATTTATTCACTAGTCGGTGTTAACAATACTGATGAGGCGTCACCTCGGTCAGTGAGAATCAATCGCAGTCAGGCCACACGGCTAAAAATACAATGGTATGTGTTGTTATCTACAACTACGTCTCTAATCTGTCTACGCTTACAGTCCCTTTCTCCCTTCACCTACAACCACATTTTGTCATGCCAATAAGAAAGAGAGGAAAGAAATATACTCGAGGTAAAGAGGAAAGCTCGTAGCTAGTTCTCAAATAGGTATATCAAAATTTTATGTTAGTCGTTTTTCATCAGGCCTAGTCTCACAGTTCCACCAATATGCTTAAAAAGTCGTTGGAAATAAGTTTGTTATATTTTCACACATTTTTTTTTCTATTAATACAACTCAAAATATAGGGGTGTTATGGAAAAAGAACCCTGTTGGAATCTCTCGACAATGTTTTGGCGTGAGCTATATTTTGAAATAACGCATAGTAGAATTTAAATTATTATTATTAGCACCGAATCTTACTACCCGTTCGGGTTGTACGCATTTACGTTAATGTGTAATGGTAGGGTGGTTGTGAGATGAAATGGAGGACCTACAGATTAACGTGGAAATCGAACCACGGTGGAATTTAAATATTGTGTTAAGAGTTGAAGGTCTGCGCGGCTTTATCGCTTACCAAGGCAGCCCTCCTAAGAATTTGTTTTAAAAACGAGATATTAAAACATGTCGTATTTAATGAGATATTTTCAAATATGTTCATAAAGGGTTTTCCTTCGAAATGTACAAAGCGAAGGAGATTTGACTCTTCTTAGGACTTCATTTGTCTGTCCACCTGATATTCTCAAGTTTTCTCCACCATCACATTTCAAAGCCCTTTAAGTTTTTTTTCCATTTTCCTAAGAGTCTAAGTTTCTGCTCTATACGACGCTTCAAATTTAGCATTTTATCAGTTTCTTTCTCAGTTCCAAACTCAACATGATGGTCAGCAGTAATCTGTTATTGTTGAAATCGTCCTTGACCATGACGATCTTCGACCTAATTTCCTTGGTGCAGTAGGTACCCCTTGTCAGCAAACTTCCCAGGATTTTTAAATGCTCTTATGTTTTCTAACTCCTGGTTTCTAATTTGGATTTTCAAAGGCTCTTGATTTTTTGAAATCACCATCACTTTTAACTTCTCAATGTTTATCTCCATGCCATATCTTCTCCCTATCACCACCAGCCGGTCCATCATCCCTTTAAACTCTTTTATTTTATGTCAGCAATGCGTATTTTATTGTGTTGACAAGTTCTCCTATCCCGAAATTTCCACTTCCCTCCAGACATACTATGACCAGCCACTCTCTACACGATCTCAGGTACAGGTTTGCAATCAGCCTCTTGTCCCTCCAGTTGAAGCCTATCTTCTTAAGTATTTACATCAGTTTCTTCCACATCAATCTATCGAACGCCTTTTAATTATGAACATTAAAAGTTTTTTTTTAACATGCATGTTTTTAGTAAACCGTGAAATGAGAAATAGTGGTAGTATGACAAAATTAGAAGAGGACCAGTAATCGTTAGTAAGGGACACATTATATTTACATACAATTTCAAATAGGGTGTATAGTATCTTAACGGTCGTCCGGGCTAGCCACATAGTAACTCTAAAGGTTAGAACCCCAAACTCTATATAATCAGCAAACCAGATTTGATGAGTCTGCTGCGATGAGAAGGGTTGCCACTATTTTATGCCAAATTCCCTAAGTTTTATAGGTTTTCTAAAGGAATAACCATTTTAACAAGCAGCTTAGGTTGAAAACAAGAGCAATATAATCTAATTTTTCATCAAATTAACTAGTATGAATTCATATAGCTTATCACTGCATATATAAATATAGTTATTTTGACTTATTTTGTATTTCAAGTAGTCTAAAAATGTAATGTGTTGTTTTACTACTTCATAGTAATCTAAACTTTGTATTGTTTGAAGCTATAACATATTTTAGTGTGTTTTATTAAAAATAACTTTTCATGACATTTTTTATTATTTCATATAGGTTTCACCCATATGATTTAATCACATATTAAAACTTTTTATTTTTTAGTAGACTTTATAAATGCAAAATCTTCACTTTTCTCATACTTTTATATCTTATTATTTTTGTCATATAACCTCTCACAATATATATGTAGAATTTTAATTTGTTTCATGTCATATTAACTGTGTTATAGTTTTTTCTTTGGTCAGTTTAAACATATCTTTTTAAAATTATTTTATTAATATTGATTCACAATAAGCTAACTTAATAATTAATAAACATAATTTTCTCCTATCCAAGTCTTATCTTATATTAAGCTACGCTCCATACTTGATTTTTTCTTTAGAATGTTTTCTAAAATAACATGTAACTTATGTTGAATACAGGATTATTTAAAATTCTCGAGGAAATACATCTTCTGTCACTTCCTAATCCTTGTTTAAGGGGTAGTAAGACATGTTTGAATCACCGTGCATAGTTATTCAGTGGATTTTTTAATCCATCCAAAGGCCTAACAATTTAAGCTTTCAGATAAATGTCCCAAATTAACGAATATTCCAATATTTTGATTGCATTTTTCAAAATTCCCGGTATTTTACCGGTTTTTCCAGACACAAAAAAGTCATGGATTTTCCGGTTTTCCAGGTGCGTGGCAACCCTGGATGAGGGTTTCAAATAGAGATCCCCGTTATAAATAATCTGCTGAGCATAATTTATCAGTGTTTCGAAGGCAAACAACATATGTGAAAAATATTTAAATAAATGGTACGAAAAATTCGTACATAATTTCTCTTACAAATTTCCAATCAAAAAAAGTAGACATCATTAAATTAATCTCATATAAATATTTGTTAGAAAAACCAATGCACATTCTTATTTGGAATGTATGATATTCAATGAACAACATTTTTAGAGTCATTTTAGGAACAGTAAACATTTTCAAAAACTAGTACACTAATCAGTAAACTGCCCTTAATTTTGGGGGTAGAATTAAATTCACGATTTTGTCTCAAAGTATCAAGACTGAATACAATTCAAACTGTTTCGGATGTCCCCCCCAGGTACCCTCCATCTACCTTGAAAGGTAGCAAACTTACCTTATTTTACTATGGTATATCTCATAAGATGTTGTCATAGTTTAATCCATCAAGGTAAGACTACTACCTTTCAGGGTGAACGGAGTGTATATACATACATATAAAGGGACGGACATAAATATTGTAAGAGCCACTTTTTTGAATTAAGGGGCTCATAAAACGTCAAGATCCATCATAATCTCGAGGTTGTCGCTACCTCCCTCCCCTTGGGCCCTTCTTGTCAGGATGGTTGCGGGGGAAGGTAAAGGAGCGATTTAGATAAGTAAATTGAAACTGGTTTTTAAGAGTTTTATTGAAAAAAGTACCGGATAGAGTATTATGACCAAAGTATAAAGTAATGTGTTGATAACCAACATGTGTTAGAGCAAGTAAGAACTGGGTCGATACCCGTCTCTGCTTATGCCCGCCCAAGCCGGTGAATGATGGCTTTTGTACACGACTCCTATGTATGCCAGTTACCTCTACTACTGATCGTGATTCTTTAAGTGGGTTGCACGAAATCTGGCCTCCACCATTAAGTCCTAAAGCGTGACGAAATCGCGCTTCCAAGCTCCCGACTTTACGAGCTTCTGAACTACTGAGCCTCTCGAGCTAGACAGAAGACGTACATAGTCACTATGAGGGGGTATATTACCGCACAACGGTCTAGCCCGCGACCGATCTGTAGCAATTGCGTATTTATGGGTTACAATCATTATTATTTTGTAGGCCCTCAAAATAAAGTAAAAAAATAAAAATTGAAATAGGTGGAATTTTCTTGAAGCTCTGGACGTAAGTTTGTCCTCCTGTAAATAAGATATAGCATGGACAGTAAAATTGAACCATTTCATCTCCAAAATCCAAGCGCAGATCAGCAGGAAGACGGTACGAGTGTACATCTATGACTGGAAGAGTGATCCTGCAGTCAAATGATTCGTGAAAAAAAAGAGGTTGTTGAGAAAAGTATGACCGTAGCTAAACTTAGACGCTCTTCTTCCCAAGAGAGGCGTTTCCTTTTCCGAGCGCTTGGAGTTCAATAAAAAAAAATCTGTTACTACAGACCAATTTTCATAGGCAAGTGCCTTTTAGAAAATACAAACTTTTGTATTGCTTGTGTAACATGTCCATCAGTTATATTGGACTTCTACAATAAAAAAATTCAATAATTCAATAATTTATGCAAGAAATAAACTATATTCACATATTTAATTGAGTCTACTCTGAAAATGCTGTCTAATGAATTTATGTTTCTCCCTACCTTCAAACATTCAAACACGTGGTTGGTCGAAAATACTGGCTTTTGTTAAATACGGGAGTAGATATCAAAGAAAAGGATTAATATTAACATAGTTATGAATACAATACTTTAACGCGTTGCTTTTCCCATTGGATTATGTCAAATATATTTACATACGCTTGCCATGCTGCTAACAAGAAAATATAGTAAACTACTTCCATATCACAAATTCTTATAAAAAAAAATGGATCCTGAATAACATAATTTAAACAGATATATTTCCATATAGTATGCCTTGGTGAATACTCACATCTTTAGGATGTCTGCTGATTCGACTCTCCCATATGTGAAGCTCAATAAAACTATTCAATGATGGCCGCAACACGTGTTATCATAACTAGATCTGTTGAAGAGAAGAAATGCGTATGAGCTTCGACGCAAAGACCTGCTGCTCATCAACGCCCCTGGTGGTAAACCAAGGAAGCTTGTTCCTCCCTCTAGCCACAAGAGAATTTTTCTTGTTAATTCTCTCTTTCCGCCCGCCTTCCTCCGTAGTTCTCCTTTCCATGTTCGTGTGTTTATCATCCTTTCTGCTTTCTTCCATTCGTGTCAGGTTGGGAACTATATAAGGGTCCGTATCCCAGCACACAATATAGCCAGTTTACTGTATCCCTGCATTGAAGGAAGGACTCCAGCTTCATCACGTCGACCATGAAGATCGAGGCGTCGGATACACCGCCACCTTAGACAGGATGACGATTTTCAAACACCGCCTAAGAAATATAGGCCGTGGGATTCACCGCAGCAATGGATGGAACCACAGACTTCGATGTATTAAGTATTGTAAAGTAATCGACGAGTCCTTATGACTTAGAATCTAATTTTTGTTATGAAAGATGAGTTATATCAGTTTGCACCCTTTTAGTTTTTTTGTATAATGTTTCGAGTTTATAGTATGTCTAGTTGACAGTTAATCAACTTCAAGTCTTGTTGACATGCTAACTCAAAGATTTATTTTATTGAGTAAATATTGTGTCCTTCAGAATGCGGGACGAGTCTCCTTATGGCTTGTTTTTCAAATATTGTAATTCAGTCCTGTAGACTATGTTGGTATATATATATATATATATACCCGCCTCGGTGGCTTAGTTGGCTAACGCGCTAGTCATGTTGAGCTCGACTGCTGAGGGCAGGGAGATCGAGGTTCGAATCTCGGTCGGGTGAACTGGGAGGGGCTTTTCCTAAATGGTTTTCCACTCTCCCTCCACGCAAATGCGGGTTCACTTCCTCTAATTCAATCTTCCCAATTCCTAATCCATTAGAGTAATTAGTACTTAAAGCGTATAACCAAAACGGGTAGTGAGACGCGGTGTTAAATATTATATATATAGAGAGAGAGACCTTTAAGTCTTTGTATATCTTGTCCTATATTTTTCTATTAGTAATTATTTAATTGTTCTACTTTATAGAAATACTTCCGCCTGTGGCCTCGCTACTACGCAGCCCTTGTAGCCACAGTCTCAATTCTCAAGCCTAAATGATTGGATCAATATCCATACGCATTTCCAACTATATTATTGCTTTCTTAACTATTGCTTTTTCTATTAATAAATCTATATATTATTTAAACTATGTTCTTTTCAATTATTATGTGTGTGGGGTCCGTACACTTGTCAACCATAATAACAGAAATAACATTTTACCATTTAATTAATGTTACCTGCCTCACTGGCGTAGTTGGCTAACGCGCTAGTTTCGTGTTGAGTTTGACTGCCAAGGATGGGGAGATCGAGGTTTAAATCTCGGTCGGGTGAACTAGGGGGGGCGGGATTTCCCCTAAATGGTTTACCCCTCTCCCTCCACGTCAATGCGGGTTCACCTCCTCTAATTCAACCTTCCCAATTCCTAATCCATTAGCGTAATTAGTACTTAAGCGTATAGCTCGAACGGGTAGTAAGACGCGGTGCTAAAAATATATACACATTTATATTATTTTATAGTTATTGATAATATCTAACAAAAATGACAGCTGCAGATCACATGACTTGACGTATGAATATGTGTATGTATATTAAGTAACTTTTCTAAATATTACATAAGGCATTTCCTATGAAAATTGGACTAAATTAGAATTGTTTCATTCGTAGTTATTTTATTATTTCTGTGCGACGCCTTTAAAAAGTCTTCTGTTACTCACAACATAGCTGCAGTACTCTAAATAAAGGGTCCCGGTTTCGATTACCATATACAAGTGTCATTTTTCAAATTTACGTATTTATACAACTTTCCAGAAAAGACTTAAAAACAAAAATACACTATTTTATATCCTTGGAGGTTTGAATTCTACTCTCTATAAGAAGCTTGCACGTTGAGATTTATCAGACAGGCTAAGAGAGGTTCGTGGTACACTTTAATCAGGAGGTCATAAGCGCTAATAACGCAAGCAAGTAAAGTTCCACTAAGAAACAAAAGTTAATGTTGTAAAGAAGAATACTTTAAAAGGTAGATCTACGCTATTTCATCCAAAAAAGTGCCTTATAAAGTTATACTCTCTTATGGAGATGTTGATCAACAACTTTTCAATTTAAACAACTTCACCTTCACTCATAAGATGGAGGGCGGGGTCAAGAACCAACTCATCTTACTTTAATTCCTCCATGCATTGAAGGATGGTTGCCAGGGTATGTAGGCATCCTTGGATGGGTTGAAGACGTTGGTCGAGGCGAGAATTTGGAATTCGTCGGCAGTCGGACGGGCAGACCCGGTCAACGAGACGCGCATAAGCAATAGTCTGCCCCCCCTCCCCCCCACTTCTGCCCTAACACACTCGAATGCTTGGTGTTGTTTGGCTGTTGAAACAGCTCCCACCACTCGATCAATCACGCAACTTACTCCTCGACAACATCTTGAGAATGCAGGGGTGAGGCGCAACAAGCGGACAAAGCAGGAATAAACCTTAACGAACAGTCCGAACGGGGGTGAACCGCAACGAGCGATCCAAACAGGGGTGAACCATAGTGAGTGCGCCGAGCAGAGGTGGACATCAATGATTGGGGAAATCAGGGGTAAGCTACAGCGAAAGTCTCAAACGAAGATGAACCACAATAAGTGGGCCGAGCAGGGGTGGCTAAGCATGGGTGAACGATAGTAAGTGGGCCAAGCGGCGGTGAACTCTAGTGATTAAGCCAAGCAAGGGTGTACCGCAATTAGGGGCTCAAGCACGAATTACCAGGAATAGGAGTTTAAAGCAAGCGTGAACCACAACAATCAGTTTAGGTAGAAGTGACCACAATGACCACAACGCTAAAACCCTGGTACCTAGGTATTTATCTAGTGATTGCCGACTTACTTTTCAACTAAGACGTGGTCACGAATATATATTTTCTAAACACGTCGGAAAATAAAAAAATTGGAACTTCTAAATGACGGAAATAAAATGCAACGGTCTCATGGAGAGAGTATTGTACCCAAAAATATTTTCAACCTCGAGATTATGATGGAACTTTACGCCAAAAGGGGGTCTCACAATTCTGTCTGCTCTGTGGTTCCCTCCTGTCTGAATATATTTGGGGCTACGGCCAAATTGGTTTGATAGATTTAATTCAAACTTGATATTTAGATGTTTTACGGTCATACTCAGGGCCGAATTGTGATTTTGATTCTATCTCTCAAATTAAGTATAGTTTACCTATGTATTTTTTGAAAATTCTAAATGTTTTGAAAATTATTTCAACGATTTTGTTCAACATAGATATGTAGGGAATGTTTTACATTATAAATATCTCTTCACACTTGTTTTTTTCAATAATTCTTTTAAGGGTGATTTATCAATAAATTATTTTAATACCTCTGTTACGGACTACAATAGACTAAATGAGGGGGAAAAAATAGTACAATTGTGTTGTAACTTTTTTTTTGCGGACTTCTGTTTGATAACTTATTGAAAGTGGCCCAAAAGTCAAGAAATGTTGGACCACACAGAGCTATAGATTATAGTTCATGAGCTAAATGTTAGTTTTTTTTTAAAGCTACTGCCAAATCTCACTCTAACCCCCCAACCCAGAAAACCAAAAGCCACGTAGTTTTCTTCAATATCCAGGGCCCATACACTGAACCAAGGAGGGGAGTATAGACTCTAAGAAGCAGGAGTGAGAAGAAACTTGCAGGGCAGAGGGGGAGAAGAGGGAGATAAACCCCACAATGATAAACGCCGACAAGTCATATCCTCGCCCGTGTTAGTGGCACAAAGCAATTAATTAGTTTGAAGACAGTTGAGGGACGCGCAGTCGCGATACAGAGAGCGCCATGAAACAAGCGGATATGAAGAAACCACGTTATAATTGTCACAAATAGAACAAACAGTAAACTTTGTTTAGTTTCTGATGCGATGTTACAATTGATTTATTTAGGTTTTAACTCTTTAATTAATTTAAGGAGGTAAGGAAATAAGAATTTAAAAAAGAAAGATTTTACCAACATCTTCTTGGAAGGAGGGTTAATAAATCACCGGGAGAAAACAATACAGTCTGGGTTGGAAATGAAGCCCGATCTGTTTAATAAATCAGGCATACTAATAGTGAGTTCAGCTCTGCTAGTAGATAATAATACAGTAGCCCCATGACTTCTTTGGTGCTGACTGACAGCTCACAGCTGACTTTTGGCAGTCAACATTTAGCTATATACCTATATTTTGACTGTCAGAAGCGAAAGCTGCTAAACACATGTTTTTGCAGATCATATGGTTCGGCGTAGGGATACATAATTTGGTCTGGTAACTTTTCAAAGCCGTCAGCTGTCAGTCAACACCAAAGAAGCCATAGGGCTACTATACACACATAAGAAAATGAGCTAGATTTGCAGTTTATTTATTGAGGGAATCTTAAAAAAAAAAAAATGGTACGGAACTTCTCACGAAATTTATCGCTCTATTGTTTAATAATGGAGTTATTTACTGAAAATTCGTAATATGATATACACTAGCAAACCCAAGAACAAATTGCGCTAAGCATACGTAAAACATTTTTTGACTCCTAGTTTTAAAATTTTATTAAAAAAAAATTAACGCCTTCATTTTTATATGGACCAATAAAAACTATCGATATTGGGTCTCCAAGGGTCAAAACTTTGTATTAAAATTTTGACTTCTGATTAAAATTGTCGTCATTTTATTAGGGGATGCACATCTTATTATTATCGCATTGCTATTAAATTTCTCTTCTATAAATTTTGACCAATAAAATAGGTAAATATTGACTATTGAGTCTAAAATGATAAGATCATTGCTGTAAAAATATTTCCGCTAAGAGGTTTAAGGAAAAACAACTTCTAATTTTTGAGAGACTTACTTATTTGCTTATTCTATGGCATTAGAGAATTATTGCGTTTAAACTTAAGTAGTTATCTCTTCAAAACTAAAGCTCACAAAATTGTATTAGTATATTTGCTAATATATCAGAAATTATTGGTCTTATAAAAATATATTTCAAATAATTTATTTTTATTTATAATAGTACTAAAATTTTACAATGATAAGTTATTTAGTATCTCAAATAGTTATGGCGATTGACCCTTTTCATTTGGCGAGGAAATGCAGAGCCATAGGAACAAACGGTTATCTACAAGAATTTTTATTGTTCGAAATTTTCGCTATCGAGAAAACTGATATTTCCAAACGTATGCTTTTTCCGCAAAACCTGCCCGGTAGCTAGCGCCATATACGGTTTCCATGACCCATCTGTTCTTGTTGGCGCGGAAGGATACTCTGGGTCGGTTGTGAAACCACGTCACGCCCACCATCCCACAAAATAGGTTTTATACTTGTACTCAACAAGGCCAAGGGCCTTAAGGAGATTTATAAATTTCTGCTTCTGTAAAGTACCCTAAAAGTCATTTTAATGAGAAAATAAAAATAGCCATTTTGTTTATAGTATTGATAAAAGCTTGGAAATGAAAGTTATTTAAAATCGTTAAAGCTGATTTAGATAAAATCATTTTTTTTATTATTCCGCCCTTTTAAGAAACTGCCCTTAATTTTAGGAATGGATATCCAATTTACAAAATCCCTCGAGGCAACCCTATGAAAACCCTAGATACCAATTCTGAAAATTGAAAATGACACCTCGACACGGGAATCAAACCCGGAACCTCTGGCTTAGTATGCCAATGCTCTAACCACTGAGCTATCCAGTCCCGTGCCCAGGGTCATTCTTCACTCGGTAGTTGGCTTATTGCTGCCACTTGTACAATTATTATAATTGTAAGGGATCCCATGTAATTGAGAATCAAATAGCCAAAGCTATTATTTATGCTTTTAGTGAGGATTACTCCGTCTAGATATCATATTCTGAAAATTTAAAAATGAAAATGGACACGGGACGAATCCTGGATAGCTGAGTGGTTAGAGCAGTGGCGTGCTAAGCCAAAGGTCCCGGGTTCGATTTCCGTGACCAGGTGTAATTTTTCAATTTTCAGAATATGATACCTAGATGGAGTAATCCTCACTAAAAGATTAAATAATAGCTTTGGATATTTGATTCCTAGATAGCAAGTTTTAGCCCAATCGGTAAAACAGTTTGGGCTCTAGCCCGAGGTACAGACAAACGGAGAGACGGGATTGCGAAAACTACTTTTCAGATTCAGGGTATCATGAAACGTCGACATTCATCAAAATCTCGAGTTCAATTTTGTTGACGATCACAAAACTTTCTCCTCCTGTAAGATAGCGAGAAAGTAAAAGAGCTTGAGACACTAACGACTATTTTATATAAAAGAGGGGGAGAGAGGGTATTTTTGATGAAATGTCATTCACATAAAGGGAGAAATGAAAACCCCATCATAAGTAAAACTTCTTTCAGTTAATGATCTAGTACCTTCAGTAGAGAGCCAAGTAAGCCTACACTAAACAATATATTTTAAATATAACAGCTTTATACCAATTTGTGTTTTTAAATAAACGTGTCACCCTTGAACTGTTAATGCTAATATTTACTCCAATCATGTTCGAAGGTGGGTAGTTTGCCAATGAATAATCCCCACACTGCTTGTGGTATATTTATGAAAAGCTCATCTGAACAAATGAGAGCAGAAAGCCTAAGTTAAATTTATACTCTTGAGTAACCAGTAGTTAAAAGCCAGGAAAATGATTTAAATGAGTTCATTTTTTGAGTCCAGCATATAAAAGTGAGGTTAGTCTATGTCGAACATCCATGTCAAGAGTTGCCTATTAATTTATTTTTTTAAATTGCGTGTAGTCAACGTAGTCTATTACTTTTCAGTCAACGGCGAAGCTCCTGTCTAATTTTCATAAAAAGGGTATTTATTATATGACAGCTAAAAAAGTTATAGTTACACTTTCACGTATTCATACATCAAGTTATGTGATATTCAGCTGGCACTTTTGATAAATATAACTAACAATATGATAACAGTAATAAAACAGTAAAACATTCTCAATTTGAGCCACAAAAAGTTTTTTTAAAAAGCCCATCCAATTAAAAATTGGATTAAAGACGAATTTTTGGCAAGCTCGAATCTAATCCAGAAGGCCATAGTTCGTTTCCACACAGATTCTAAAGAGGTATTTCACATTGTGGTTTTGTGCCAGACTAAATACTGTACAAGCTATTCAGAGTGCTCCAATAAGTGGCTGATGGAGATTGGAGTGTACATTTATTGTAAGTACACCTTATCATATTTGTGTTCTATTTTATGGTAAACGCTATTCAAATATTGTTAAAATTATACACAATATTTATTGATCATTCATATGTATCTGACGATTTCTAGTCCATCATAGACTCAGACAGGCTTAAATTATAAATGGAGAATGAACGTCAGCGTAGGATGAATCCTGGATAGATCAGTGGTAGAGCATCGTCGAATAAAGTTAAAGGTCTCAGTTTCTCTTCCTGTGTCCAGGTGTTTTTTCCCCTTATTTTTCTTTTTTGGTTCAACCTTTTAGGGTTACTTATCACAAGTAAAGGTGTCAAAGTTTGGGGACCAAAATACCTTCTTATCAGTTTGTTTCCGACTGTACATCACAGTTTCCTGACCGGGGTGTACCTCCCACCACTGCCAGAATCGGGAACCATGAAGGCGCACCCTCGCTCTTCAGAGGAGGGCACACCCATCAAAACGGGTTGACGAAGCACCATAAAGTGACGAGCGAGTTAGGAGGGCGTGGAACGAGGGTTGTAAAACAGCTCTCTAGCCCCCTCGTACCGCGGAGTCTTATCACGCGAGGGCGGCGCAATAAACTCGGGGCTCTGGGTGTCACACCGTAAACCCAGCCCTGGAGTCCGACCCCCACTTACCCCCTCCCTCCCACACAAACAACCAAACCAGGCCATTAACCGGCACCCATTGCGCCCGCCAGAGGATGAAATGACTACCAACTTACTAACTACACAGCGCTTTCACAGCGCTTTCACTTATGTCGCTGGTATTTACTTTAAATGACTTCCACCTCCTCTACCTTCCTTACTCCCTGATACATAGGTTCACGCTGCCGGTAGAAACTCTCTCTGATCCATCCGTACATGTGGGGTGGGTGGGTGGTCTAGGCCGGATTATCAATTTTAATTACTTTCTTCAGTTTAATTATTACTTTTACAGGCACTTAATAGAACTGGGAAAACATGTTTAGTGCCTTCTGAATCACTATTACAGTACTATTTTCAGAGGAAGGGCTTTAGACTAGAAAAGTTACTTACTACACCTAGTTCCATCTATTCATACAAGTTGTGATCTTCAGTAGCCACTTTTGATATATATTGTCAATCCCTTTAAAATAGCCTCGATAAAATACCAAAATATTATCAATTACGACCGAAAGTTTGTGTTTTATAGAAATCTATTTTTCTGATACTGGACTTTTCACGGCAGATCATGTAAAAAAGCTATCTTTAACCCTATCCGGATACGAACCAGAAGCGTCTAAAGCGCAACACCTGATGCCTTAAAGATCCTGACCACGGAAACAGACAAGATATACCAGACACTGACAAGGACCATTGTATTCTAAGTTTTCTTTGCAATTTGAAGACTGAGTAGGCCCATTTGGGGGGTTGGTTCATGGTGCCGATACCTGAACCAGTTTTGTGAAAGCCGGTTTATTAACAGTAGAAAGCATTTTCTGTCATTTTCTAGTAATCATATCTTTAAAGTAAACTGTTTTTAAAAATGCCTGTTTGATAGCGATGTTATCACTTAGGAATGCACCTAGCGATTCTGTGTAGTTTTTAATGTCGCTATCACGCTCAACTTAACGTTTACATGACATTCACTTAATGTAATAAAAACTAGTGTGTGATAAAGATTCACGTAACGTAAAGTAACAACTCAAGCAAACCAGGGACAATGGATTTGGAATGTTTGGAAAAAAGAAATTCACGAAAATGGAACACTAAGCATTTATAGATGATTAGGCTACAAGTATGCAGTAGAAGCTTTACTAGATATACAAAATAAAGTGTAGCAATAAGCTACGACGTTTTAGAGTTCCCAAGACGCGGACAAACTAAACTGTGGTCGTCTGCACACCATAAACAAACAAATGTAAATAGCCTTGTTGACGTGGCTCGCAAAATGAGTGTGTCTGTCTCTTTAGATCACATGGTACCCTTCACTTAAAGTTCACGTGACTTGAAAGTTCTCCCCTGGACAACTTCAAGTTAAGTGTACGTTGTTAATTGCAACGTGATGGCTTCCATTTAAAACACAAGGATAATCATTACGTTACGTTAAGTTGATCGTGATCCCGGCACATGAGATTCGGGCGAAGTAGATTTTAAACCTAATCTCCCTTAATTTTTTAAAACTATTTTACATTTCATTTGGTAGAGTGCTTTTTACCGCGATTTGGGGCACCTAGAACATTTCCCTTTTTTTTCCTCCTTTTTTTAACAATCTTTTTCATACGGATTTATATATGGATAAAGAGGGTATTATAACTTACTGTCATGCATCCATGTTCGGCAGGCAAAGCTACACATGCACTTTGTCTCATTTTTTGATTATTAGCGAAAAATGTCTGTGCTAAGGCACCATTTTAAATAAAGTTTGCTGTTTACAATCAAATAAGAAAAAATGACTTCGCAAAAGTATTTGTAAGAAAAATACTATAAAACGCAAACAAAAGGGTTCAATATGATGAAAAAACCGAGAAACGCGTTTCAAAAGAACATATTTGATCTAGGTAATATTTGATTATATCAAAGACTGGGGATGATTTATATTCTAACGTCACTTTATGAACAGAAATATATTAACATGATATCTGTTGTGATTGTTTTCAAATCAGTTTAAAATTATTTTTTCAAATTAAATTTAATATGAAAATGAAACCATTATGTTCAATTGAATTGATAGATTGTCTTATGGTGAATTAAGTTTTTTAAGTGATGCTTTCGCACAAGTACGCAACTAGGACTAAACCACGGGTTTATATTATTGATGAGTGTTTTATTTCATGTCCGCCTGAATGACTACAAACCTATATATAGGACTCAACCGATCTTAGACGCTGCATGCATTTAAAAAAAATATCTATTTATTTGCAGTATTTAACGTGCAGTTTCTGACCCGACTGATTATACAGGACGTTTCAGTGAAAGCGTGCAAAAATTAAATAGGACATAGGGGATGCTCTACCGAACATTTTGAGATAAGGAACATGTTGTCTGCGAAGCCAGCTAAGAGGGGTATGTGCCTAAACGTGAGGGGGAGAGCCTGAAGCCAAGACAAGTCATGATGTGTATTTGGTTTACCTATCGTCCATAAGGTGGTTCTGTTTTATCGTATTTACGTGCACGAATCAACGGCAGACCCTTACATACCGGTACTTGCGGTCAGTGCAACGGGGATTTGCCTGAGTTTTTGGAGGATATACCCTTGTCTGTTCGAGAGAG
>CABFVX010000406.1:8320-63533 GCA_902151425.1 Timema shepardi
TATATATATATATATATAAGTAATCTGAGGGGGAAGTAGGTGAATTGAAATTTACCCTACTTTTCAAGAAGCCTCCAAAAACATGTTCTGAAGGATGAATAATTCTATCCTTTAATTTATTGAAGGGCTTAGAATACTGAATTATGAACAATATCTTTATTCGGGGATTTTGTCAGGTCATCTGTTTTGAGCAATCAATTGAGGTAAACTAATTTGCTTAAACAATGTTTTTATTCATCTTTTAGCACCGCGTCTTACTATCTGTTCATGTTACACGCCATTAAACAATTTATTTGGAGCACTTTTTTAACTGACTGATTCTTTTAGCACACACAACCTATAAATTAAATTTAATATATAACAGACACATCACTTAGCCTCCATCAATTAATGTATCATCTTCATTGGTAAAGGGGGAAAGCCACATTCCACCAATGGTAGCCAATAATAAATATTTCGGCTATCTGGAAGCGAACCCGAAACTCTTAGCTCAATTGATAAATACGCTACTGACATAGAAAGTAGGCTTCACTTTTAGTTTATTGGAAATTCACCTACTTTTTTTTTATATAAATTAGCATTAGTAAATCTAGTTTTATTTAGTTCAGATCTACGAGTAGTGGAAAGAATAATTTTGATCCCTACCGACAGAATTCTGGTAATATGAGTTGGCAATTCTGGTAGAAGGATGGACATCATGTTGTCATACCAGGAAGAAGGTATTGTTATTTTATTTTCAAACAAATAACCAGTCGCGCATACTAAAATATTCCGTGGGGCGAACTATTTTGAAATTGCAAAGGCTCATGGTCTCTTGTTTAGGATTCAGAACGCTCAGTTGAGTTCATAGAACGCGTGTTTGTTTGGTTTTCATCTTTCAACTGCAGTGAGAATAAAAAGGTGATCGTTTTAAATGTTCAGTTTTACACACTGCTCCGATAACATCTAGACACACCTATTTAAGTGATTAAATGGTGACGCTTGCCATATCCGGACGGTCGATGATGGGGAGATGGGGTTTGTATCCCGGTCGGGTATAATGAGGGTTATTTCCCCCTGAATGGTTTCACACTCTCCCTTCACACAAATAATGGTATACTTACTCTAAATTAAACCTTACCCATCCCCTAACACTTAAGCGTAATTAGTACACATGTGTAAAAAACCCGAATGGGTAGTAAGACACGGTACTAAAAAAATACCCATCTAAGCTAAGATGACCAATAGTCCCCGATTTTTGGGGACAGTCCTTGAAACAATACTTATTGTCCCCGATTTTCTAAATACATTAATTCAATTTTAAATTAATATAATTAAATATAGAATGATACAGTAAAGCTTGTTGCTAATAAATTTTAATGTAAACTCACATGGCCAGTAAAGAATTTTTCTATTGAAATATGTATTTACTTTCTTTCTACCATAGAATATTTTGTAGATAGCTTTTTTTTAAATACTTTCCCCACCTATTATTTTATTCTTAAAAATAAGTACAATAGAAACCAAACCTCACAAATAATTACGAAGAATATAATCCTAATAAAACAAAAGTTTTTAATGGGAAAATACAAATGTGTTATGTTCCATGGGAAGCGTTAGTGGATGAAAGTTGTAGCAATTGCTTTCATTTTCTTGCTTGGCTTGTTCGCGTGGTATTCTTGTCTTTCGAAGGTCGCCGATTTCTCGCAGGTCTTTGTCCTCGCGATTGCCTTTTAATTAACTAATTATTATCAGCGAGAGTAGAGGGCGGTGAACCCCCGCGTAGCCGGGTTAAGACCTTACACAGCCTTCCAGAGAATACTTATCCAACAACTGGGGTCAGCCACCTCTTCCGGACGCCGGAGATTAAATTCTGGTTTGTTGTCAGGCTGAGTCTCAAGTCTCTCTCCGGGTTTGTTGCCTAAATTTCACCCTGGAGCCAAGAAACACTTCTTTCTTTAGTATTTTACGAAACAGCTTCTCTGAAATATGTGATGGGATCTGGAGATATTATTTGCCATTTAAATGGTATATAATTTTAATCCTCCCCCCATTTTTTTTAGAGCCGAGTCTTATTAGCCTTTCGGAATACACGCATAAGTGTTAGCTACAATAAGGAAATTACGATTAGAAAGATTGGATTTAGAGGAAGAATACCCGCATTTGCGTGAAGGTGGAGTGGAGAACAATGTTTAAAACCCCATTACACCTGACCGGAGTTAAAACCATGATCTCTACAGTTATCTTACTGCAAAAGTGATGCCTTAGACCATTCGATCACCGAAGTGGGTAATAAACCTTATATTCATCATCTTTTTTTAATATTCAAGTTATTGAACATTGTCTATGACATGTAATGAAAGTGATAAGATACATTACTTTAAAGTATTGAACTATTCTATACACAGCTAGAACCAAAAGTTAAGAAAAAAACCATTCAGAATTAGTGATAAATACTCATCGCTGGATATGATTAGGTGCAATTTTTTTTTACAGATTTTAAATTTACACTTTTAGCATCGAGGATATAAAGCAAACAGCCAGAGCTACAATAACTGTAGCAATAATCTAGTTAGTGCCCCTTGCTTTCCAAAAAGAGGATTTTCTAACGTGTTTTTACTAACCTATGGTTACCTACATAAATAATAATTGTCATAGATAATTTTTAATAGTATATAATCAAAGATATGGTTATATAGACATAGTTTATTTCAAAGATCCTGTCTTTGTAACAATGTTGACTAGTTTCCATATTTTGACACATGGAAACAAATTAATTATTTTTCTTTTGATCTAGTTTCTATACTTACAAAATGAGAATTTATTTAACTTCATGTTGAATTGTATCAAACAGAATCTCGAGTATCGAGAAGGTGAATTGATAGTATCGACCAAGGTATCGGAATCGATAAAAGTAGGTATTAGCCCACCACTAAAATTTCCCTGTTTATTTCCTTTCCCATTTGACATCATCCACCTTCCAGCCCATCTCCCAGAGGTCGTTATAATGTTGCATTCCTGCCCATTTGATTATTTTTTTACCCCCATTTGAGAATCCCTGAGAGGATTGGTTCGATAGGAAGTGTTTTTTTCTGATATGTTTTTACCCCAATCAACATTTAAATATTTCGATATATTTCCGTGCATCCTCTGCATGAGGCGGACTGTATAGAGATAGTTGGCGTACTTTTGTAAGTGCGGCAATGAACTTTCGAGTTCCTAATGCCATAGCGTAAACAAGTAGTATGTTTGTAAGAATTTTCTTGAATTATTCCGATTATAATTTCATTCTATTAAAATATTACTCAAACTATGTTTAGAAATGGTGTCCTTGTTTTGAAGAAATGTAACCTATTATCTAATCGCGGAAGCACTGCGATTACACAAAGTAACTATATCAACTTTCCTCGCCTCAACAACTCAAGTCATTTCCTTCAGCGGGAACAAAGAAGACGAAAAAAAGCGTTGAAGTGTGACGGAATCAAACTACCGTACACATTTAAAAAATTATCACTTTGTTGTTGTATTTTCTCTAAAATATATTTAAGCTACAAAATGCAAACTAATTGCCCCAGATATAAAACGTTAGACACCCATACTGAATGTCAAGAACCTTCTAATCTGGTTTGCTGGTGAGGGGTGAGGCCAGGGGTAGAATTCCAGTTAATTTAAGTAATAGTGGTTTTTCCGGAATGTTACTTCCTCTCATTTCTACCTTCCTCATCTCTACTAAATTAGTGTAATTAAATGTGTATAGCCTGGACAGAAGTGAGACGTGGAGCAGTAAAAAATAAACTGGCCCGGAATTAAGTAAAAGCATTTCATCTACAGGCCTCATCCAGGGTCTATATTATTGGGGAATTACAATTTGACTTATCAACAACACGAAATAAAATAATTTTATTTACATACGTGTTGCTTAAAATTTTAATACTCTCGTTATTTTGTAAGTTACGGGTGTGAGAGTAGCTTTGATTTCGATTTTTATGTGTGCTCTTCTAATAACTAAAAACCCTTAGTCCTATTAAGCACACTTAAAAACATATAAAAATGTATATCTGCCAACACATATCTTCTATGGGTGAGCATAATCCTGAATTTAACGATAGTTTTTTTAAACTAAAACTAACCTTTTTTTTTAAATAGCCTTCCTACCAGAAGTCACTTACAGTCGGATTGTCATAGGAATGGGATGACCTCTCCCATATTTTGAAAAAGTTTGTATATTTGTATGTATTCATAAGTCAAAGAATATGTTTAAGCTTTATTGTTTGATAAATTGTCGTAATTTTAACGGTTGTAAGGTAAGGTTATAAGGTCTCGTGTATATGGGTGGTTTAGAAATACCCCTAATAAAGATAATACTCAATTAAATGTGTCAGAAGGGAGTGTTTGAACTACGGCAATGTTTATTCTTCCTTGAAATCACAAGCGCATTGTATAGTTTGGTTTATCGGGTCATAATACAATCCTCTCTTATCACTATATATGGTCTTATACCACCTGTTTGCTCAATCCTACATCCTGTGACAATGTACTCTCGGTATCTTGGCGAGGATTTCACAGAGAATGCTCAGTGCAAATAAGGTGGCGAAGTTGACTTTCACTTTCCAAACAAACAAACCAGCTATTCTTTTAATTTCAGCTAGGACTTCATTTGGTTTAAATTGGATAGTTTGATTCGGAGTTTGTTGGTACATCGTATCTGCCTTGTATCCTATCAGAAGCGCAAAAGATAAGCGCACCATTGTTTGTAGTATCTGACTCCAGTGGCGTATCACCCAGACCCCTAGGGCCTGCATTGTGGAGGGGGTTGGAGGAGGAAGGGTTTAATGGGGCCCACGAAAGGGAATTTTAAATTACTCTGAATTTGGTGGAAATAATTATAATCAAATAACTTATGTCCTGATATTGTATATTTATATAGTCGAATATGTTTATCATAAAGTGATGTAAATTGTAACTAATCTTTAGCATGGTTTCAAATATTTCATTCAGTTTTAAATAGCGCATAATGTTTTATCTTCATGCAGTCAAGCTGACTGACTGAAGACGTTCCCAACCCACAACCGAAAACACTCATTATAAGGTGTGGCTACTAAATTAGTAATTATTTAGGACTATTAATTATCATTTTGTAGCTAAACCAGTGTCCCTTAGGTCAAGAGTCCACTTTCATGACGATCAATCAACAAAGAGGGGGACGTTTTCTCTTCTCTTGGTGTACTGCTGAACTCGTATGGTCACTTTTATTTTATGTGTATGAAGGTTCAAGTGATAGATCGATCTAAATTCGACAACGTGTGCCTACTGGCCCAGAAGTCTGTGGCCACAAGCCATGAAGAAACACAATAACGTGACCAACCCGTTCAGACACGCCCTTGGGACAAACTATACCACGACCAATAGTACTTTCACCCAGACAGACTAACTAAAAATATGTTTAGAAAATAAGATTTGACGGTCGATAAACGTTTCGATGAGTTCCGGGGAAAAAGTGACAAGTACCTTACTAAAATGTTAAAACAGATTTATCTTCATTTGTTTACTAGTTTTTTTCAAGGACCACGTTTTACTAACCGTTCAGGTTGTACGCATACGTACTAATTACGCCAATGATTTAAGGGAGAGGGAGGCTGAATTTAGAGGAAACGTAGCACATTTTAATGGAGGTAAAGTGTAAAAAAAGGTTAATAAAAATATCCTTCAATACACACTATCGGGACTAGGACCCAGATCTCCCCGTCATTGGCAGTCAAGTATATTTTTAGAGCGACACCTTAAAACCTTTGGCCACCAAAGTAGGATTTAAAACTACACTTTTTCTTATGATTTAATTTAGTGATAAATATTTTCAACATAATTATATATGATTTAATACCTATTTGTTCACGTCAATATTGAAATATATGTGCTGTAAATCAGCTCATAATTTACTACTGTATACTCCTTTTGCATAGAATTTACCGAAATATCTTTCAATGAAATAGAGTACCAAACTTAGCCTAAATGCTTTTACATCATGTGTTTTAGTTAAGCAACAAAGAATGTATTTGTTCAGCATAAATTCTTCCATGAGAATTTATTTCATTAGTTAGTTTATCATTGGATCTAGATTTTATTCATGCTCTTAGGTAATTACTTTTATGATAAATATGATTTGTCATTAACGTTACTTTTAAACTCGTTTTTCTACCCCGAAACATTTTATTATAAATAACTTTCTAAACGTATTAATAAGAAAGTTTGAACGTACAAAATTGATAAACATGACGATCAATGAAAATTATAAACAAAGCTAAATATATATGAAAAAAAGTGTTTTATAATGAAGTTTACCCGCATTAAACGTATTAATAAGAAAGTTTGAACGTACAAAATTGATAAACAAGACGATCAATGAAAATTATAAACAAAGCTAAATATATATGAAAAAAAAGTGTTTTATAATTAAGTTTACCCGCATAGGTGGTCGAATTGTCTAAGGCGTTACTCTAACAATACACTGGACAACCGATGATGGTGAAATTGGGGTTTGAACCCTAGTCGGGTGTACTTAGTATGGTTTTTCACTCTAACTATACGCAAACGTGAGTACACTTCCTCTAAATTCACCTTCCTCGTTCTTAACACACTATTGTAATTAGTACATATTCGTACAGCATGAACGGGTAGATAGACATGGTGACAAAAAAAAATTGTTCTATGAATCCCTTAACTCGTTAAGAAAAACCAAATAGTTTAAAACCTATGTTAATCTTAAATTTTAGAATTGTTAAAATAATTGAATAAAATCCTACTAAAATAGTTTTTAGACCAATCATATTTTCTTTCATATATTTAAATCTAATTCCAGTTTCAAACAATGTGGAATTCAATTTTAAAATGTGTAGTTAACAAAAAGTTCATGGTTTATAATTCAAAAACATTAGGTTGTAATATTGTGTATATTATCACCTATCCGTAGCTTTACTAGTCCTTCCCCAAAATACAAAATGTATTTACAGTTGAGCCCCTGTATCCGCTGATCCAGTATCCGTGGTTTCAGTTATTCGTGGTTTAACACTGGCTAATTTTGTTGTTTTTAATTAAAGAAAAATATTGTTTATAAGTCACAATGCCTACACCCTCACCCCACTTCATCTATTCAACGTGGGCATAGTGCTGTCATATCACCATCATCATCATTATCCTAATCATGATCATCATGTGATCATCGCAACAAGAAGAATGGCGATTTTTTTGAAGCACCACATTTTACTACCCATTCGGGTTATATGTTTTAAGTACTAATTTCGCTAATGGATTAAAAATTGGGAAGGTTGAATTTAAAGGTTTTACGTAAGCGGTAGAACTAGGAACGTACTACCGGCGCATATTGGTGCCCTACTGTACTTTCGTACTCTAACACTGAGGAAGAGATAAAAATTCTAGCCCCTTGCCAAATTATGAATACATTCTGCCCTACACAAAGTTAGGAAGTGTAGCGTTAGAAACCATCTGACGGCGTCATCAATAAAATGTGGGACTCCACTCACATATGTATGTATATATATATATATACTGTAGTTGGATTTTTCTAACATTATTTAAAGGGGGAGTGTAGGGAACGTGATAAAAGCTAAAGTGTTTTCGCAGTTTTTATAGCAAAACAAATAAAATATTGATCTAGTAGAAACATAGTCTAATTTTCTTCACATGGTGATATCAACAGTTGTTAACTATTATGCCATGAGCATTGTGGCACTATAAGACAAACTTTTTAAATGAAGAGAAAAAGTTTTCATTATATTTTAGGATACTCTTCACAAATATTCAAGGACTGTTGAGGCTATCCTGTGAAGAAAATTAAAACATCATTCAATTGAAGAATTATTTTTTGGCCAATAAAATGTTTTTATATAAAAATATCTACCTTTATTCACGTCCCCTACACTCCTACCTAAGTTGTTGAATATCAAGGCTTGCAAGCAACGGAATGCAGTTGTTAAATCGGTGTGCAGTATAGCTAACAATCGTGCTTGGTATGATAGAATGATTGGCATACCTCCGTCAAATCGCTGACTCTTACAAGTCAGCCCTTTCACTGATATAGTAGCAGGAAACACATGATGGCAACTATTCCAATATGTGACGGCATTGCTAAGGCTTCAAAAAAGCCTACTCAATATTTTAATTAATGTGTGTAATACGTGACATAGATAATTAATTGATTTTCATCACTAAATGAAACGTAGTTGGAAGTTAATTATCTCTCTAGTTGTTAATATTTTTCAATATCTAGGACTCATGTTTGATTAATACAGAGTAATTAATTTAAATAAAATGAATATTTTGATGTGAAATTTTTCTAAAAAAAATATAAAAATTGTTGAAAACAATTTTCCCTGAATTATTCTTGTTTTACAATGTTAGGGAGGTCGGGATTCAGATTCGAATCTCGATCAGGTGTACTGAAGCGGGTTTTTTTCCTCTAAAAAACTTCCTATCATGGTTCACGTCAATTTGGGTACATTTATTCTAAAGTATTCCTTCATCATCCCTACCCCATTAGCGTGAATGGGTGTGTAGAAAGATTCGATGGTGAAAAAACTAAAAAGTAAACACATCCAATAAACTAGTACATCAAGTGTTTTTGAGCAACACTTGTTTTGGGTGAGAGTGGAAAATTATTTAGGAAAAAAAAACTTGATACAGCTGGCAGAGGTTTGGACCTCACCTGGAACACTCGCATTCGCACAGGGTGGTGGATTCTGGAAGAACTGCAAAAAATTACATATGACCATTTGGAAGACATTTTTTGCTTTAAGGTGGGGAAAAAGGGAGCATGAGTAATTTTACAGTTTTTGAGCATTACTTTTTTTGGCCAAATAAAATAAAATGTTTCTTCAGTAGCAACATAGAGTTTAGTTTATGCACATGCTAATATCAACAGATCTTGAATATCTGTCAAGGGTGTCCTGGAATTTTGTCAAAACTTTTTAAATAAAGAAAAAATGTTTTAAAACATTTCAAGGAACCCTTGAGGGATATTTAAGATAAGTTGATATTAGCATGTGCATAAACTAAACTCTATGTTACTACTGGGGAAATATTTGATTTATTTTGGCCAAGAAATGTAATGCTCTAAAAACTGTAAAATTACTCGCGCTCCCTTCTGCCGCACCTTAAGAAGGTAAATAAGGTAGGAAAATATACCTTCTCAAAGGGCTATTCGTAAGAAAAGCTAGCTGTATAATACAGTTATACGTGAATAAAATGCATATTCTTTGTGGAGCAAATAAAAAATATTATTGTTAGCACCACGTCTTACTACCCGTTCGGGTTATACGCACTTACGCTAATGTGTAATGGTAGGGTGATTTTAAGATGGAATGGAGGACCTACAGTTTAACGTGGGATCCGAACCATGATGGAGGCTTGGCATTCCACACATTCACTAGTTGAGATTAATACACGTCTTGTCAGAGGTGAAGGAAGGTTTTGGCAATCAGAAAAATCTGTGCCGAGACTGATGATAGCAAAAAACAAAAGCCAGATATTATGTTCTGGCAAGAGTCATAATCGATGTTATAAAGATCAGTGTGGTCCAAATTATGGCCAAACGGGCCAAATGTGGCCCACGATCACCGAATATAAGCCCTCACAGTATCTTGGAGGAAAATGAAAGCGAAAATTTTGGTGACTGACATGAAATAGCTAATGATTCAATTAAAATTATTCTGCAGAGATTCTAATTTGTTTCTGTTAAAAGTGTAAATATGTTTTTTTTAATGAGTGTGAGGGATTAAGAGTCTAAGGTGGAAAAGGAGAGGGGCCGCCAGTCAATATTTTCACCGGGTGGTGACAAATTACGCTGGTTCTGACTCCAAGATACTGGAAAACCAGATACAACGAGACTGATTCCTTCGCAAAAGATTTAATTTATAATCCAACACACCCTTTTCAGTGGTCAAATGGTATAAGTTTTCACTCCCGCATTAGACTATATTGTCGAGAAGAAGAGATTGAGGTTCGAATCCCAGTCGGGTGTACTGAAGAGTGATTTTCCTTAAATACTTCTCCAATCTCAATCAACGCAAATGCGGGGACAATTCCCATAAAATCATTTCATAATCCCTAACACAAAAGCGCAATTAATAAATATGTGTATAGCAAAAATGGTTAGTAAAGCACCGTGGTAATAAAAAGTACATTCTGCTCTTAAAAACACTTTTTTTTCCTATCTCAAATTGAACTAAAATATGAACATTTAAAAAAGTTTGTATGTACTAGGCCTGTCACGTATTCTTAGTGTGTAAGAAAATATATGTTGCAACACGAAAACAAACTGACATTTTGTTTGAAAGTTACTCTTTCATCTGTTCAAGGATGAATCTAGTGCAAGGAATGCTTCACGCGGAGTTGTAATGAGCCGTTATTATTACAGGCAAAAACGTAAATAAACTCGTTTGCTGTGATATCTCTACACGCGGACAAATAATGGCTCTTGGGAAACATTATATCTCCCTCCTATTACAGAATATTCCACTTTTCGCTCAAATTGATAATAAATAAAGTTTGCAATAAGCCAAGTTGATTCACATATTTACTTATTTTGAGATAAATTAAAGTGGGAAAGAAAAATACAGTAAAAGTAAAATGTCACCTGTATACAGGATGGATCAAAAGAGGTACCCCTTAGGGTGCATTTGGCATCATTTTAAACAGATGACCCACTTCAGTTGCCGAATGGTCTAAGGCGTCACTCTCATGCTAGACTGGCCCACTGATAATGAGACTGGGGTTCGAATCCTGGTCGGGTATACTGAGGGTGTTTTTTCCCAAAATGGTTTCCCAATCTCCTTCACTCTAATGCGAGTTTATCACATTTAAAATGATTATTTTCTCATTCCTACCCCATTAGAGTAATTAGTGTATATATATATAAATTATAGCCTCAAAAGATAGTAAGACGCCGGAGCAAAAAACATAAATTGCGTTCACCCTATCCTGTGCGAGTTATTTTGAGGTCTAATGATGCCTAATCACTAAGTGCGTGTGTACCACGTCTTACTACTCGTCTGAAATATTAGAATACCTACTGTAATGGGGTAGTGATGAGGAAGAGGGAATTTATATAAAATGTATACGTATTTGTTTGGATAAATAGTGGGAAATGTAATTTTTTTAATACCCTCATCACACCCTGTTGGGATTAAAACCCGGATTTCTCCGTCATCAGAAATTCAGAATAAAGTATTGCGATAGTGACGCCTTAGATGCCATAAACAGTAGAATCATATGTATGCCTATTACAGTGGTTCTCAAGGGGTGTGTAGTCAAATTCGCTAGGTGCCCCGTTAAAGTATCGGCGTTATGTTATTGTAGATAAAAATAATAATTAAAGCTATTAGTTGCATTTAATTTTTTTTAATAAAAAGGAGAAAAATGTTGGAAAGCGTTATTTATTTTTTCAGATAATGTTATGTCCTAAAATCAGAATTTTGATAATTAATGAAAATTTAGTCGTTCCTAAAACAAAAGTTCAATTCGTGGTCAAATATTGGATACACATGAATTTCCTGTGCCGTGAATAAACAAAATTAAAAAAAAATTATAACCATTGGCGTATTAGCAACACACCAAAAGATAAGGCTTGTCGAATGAGAGCATTTGAGCATTTGAGTAATTTGAAACATCACTTGATTTTTTTTAACTTCAATCAAACAATGTAGCCGATCGATTTAAGGCGTTAAAACACTAGTTGCGCTTAGTCTTTGTTGACGAGAAAGTCGGGGTTCAAAATACAGATCAGGGTATACGAGTGGGGAGGCTTTTCAAATTACTATTTATAATTAAGTATTCTTGACCTTTCTCTAGGTTAATGTAGGTGCATTTTCTATAATCCATCCATATCCTTCAGATTAAATCGTTATTAGCTCTAGTGTTTAAAAAAACGTAATAGCAAACACAGCTTGATGTTGTTTGCATAACCACACACTACTTATCTGAACCATAATGATACTGTGCTGCAGGCGGTTATCAGCCATACAGTCTCATTACACTGCCAGTGTTTCTTAAAACAGCAGCGATAGAGCGTATGATTGCACGCAATAGAATAATTACTCTCTAACACTTTATATGGTGAAGCGAGACGTGGCTAAACCCTCTACAAGTGCACAGTATTTATACAGGCTGAACCATCATGGCACGACCTCTTACAGTTTACTTTTCTAGTACTTTTATAAGCACATTCCAAAATTACAGATGTGGATATATATAGATAGATATTACATATCCCCATCTGGTCCACTTTACACTAATAGGCTGGAGACTAGGAAGAAAGAATTTAGAGTAAGTGTATCATCATTTATGTTGGGTAGAGTGGGAAACCATTTAGTAAAACACCCGGCAATTATTCGAATTTTGGGCCCCCATCATCAGCCAACTACTACACCCACGCTGTTGGGCAAGCGGTCTAAATGTCCGGCTACCCGCTTCGGTGGACGCATGGTCTAACGCACGAATCTCGGGTTGGATTAGACTACTGAAAACGGGGTGATCGGGGTGTGATCCCGATCAGGTGCCCTAAGGGTGTATTTTCCTAAATGGTTTTCCTCTCCTCCAACATGCAAATTCGGATGCACTTAGTCTAAATTAAGACTTCCTAATCCCTAACCCGTTAGTGAAATGAGTACATAGGCGTATAGCCTGAACAGGTAGTAAAGACGTGGTGCTCAAAAAAAGTACAGCTCACTTATTCTGGTTTACCAATACATGGAGTTAAGGGTTTGAATACCAGCTGGTTGTACTGAAGGTGGTTTTTTCATTCTCATTTGTGCTTATGCTACTACATTTTCTCTAAATATTATGACCCTCCAAGTGCGCAATGCCAGGAGAGGCTAAAGCATGTAGAAAAAAATGTAAATGAAAGGTATTACATTATTTTTTATATTACCCGCCTCGGTGGCGTAGTTGGCTAACGCGCTTATCGTGTTGAGCTTGACTGCTGAGGACGGGAAGATCGAGGTTCGAATCTTGGTCAGGTGAACTGGGGATGGTTTTTCCTAAATTGTTTTTCACTCCCCCTCACGCAAATGCGGGTTCACTTCCTCTAATTCAACCTTCCTAATGCCTAATCCACTAGCGTAATTAGTACTTAAAGCATATAACCCGAACGGGTAGTAAGACGCGGTGCTAAATATTTTTTTTATTAGCACAACGTCTTACAAACCGTTCGGTTTGTACACATATATACTAATTACGCTAATGTATCGGGAAGGAGGAAGTTTTAAATTAGAGGATTTGTTCTATTCGTGTCGGTACAAGACTTACAAACTAACGTAAAACTAAGGAGAGGACACACTAAGCACTCATTACAAGTGCAAAGGATTTTTATGCACGCATATGACAGACACACTTATCGTTGGTCGCGTAAAATAAATGTTAGGCTCACCTCATATGCAAACAGTCCATACATCCATTAATTTTTGAGTAAATGTTTTACACAATATTTTTGCCTGTTCTTGTTAGTGTACTATATTATACTGGCTACAGCTGTACACATTTATGCCATATTATCTTTCGTATGACTATTGTCGGATAAACGGGGAAGTTTCATAGCGTGTGGAAATATATTTAGAATACTCATCAGTGGTAACACATCTCTATATTTGTTTTATGAATGTCAAAATCAACCAGTGCAGGACATAATGGTTAAAAGTATGAATACATTTAATTTTAGAGTACATTTTTGAGCTATCAAATTTTTTTTTTTTTTTGTAGAGTCGGCTGTAGACCTACATCGGAGCAGCTTTACCTTACAATTTTGCATTAGACCTAATCTGACAATTTGAAAAATTATTAAATCTACTTTCACGTATTCATTTGCAGCTGTCACTCTAAATAGATGATAACAATACCTATAAAATAATACTATTAATAAGATATTATCAATCTTAGCCGCAATTATATATATATATAATTTCTAAAAGTTACTTCTTTTCAGTTAGTTTCCAGTCTATATACCCGTTCGTCCTGTGCGTGTCAGGCATTTCACACTGCGAGCACGCCCAGGTATGCAGGTCAGTATAACACTGTGTCACGCACGCATCTTGTCGCGAGGAGCCACGCCCACTAGCACGTGCGTGGTGTAAATACTCTCCATATGACTTTCTACGGAGGAAAATATGCCACCAGAGAGAGGTCATAATTTATAAATGAGGAATTTAATAGCAATGCGATGGCATAAAGATTTGCAACACCTAATAAAAGGTTGAAATTTTTAACCATATGTTGAAATTTTAATACGAAATGTTGACCCTTGTAGACCCAATATTGATCTTTTTTTATCGGTCCAAACATACAAATGAGGACATTAATTCTTTAAAAACAAAATTATAAAATTTAAAACCGGAACTAAAAAAAAGTATAAGTATAGTTCAATTTATGCTTGGGTTTGCTAGTGTAAATTATTTCGTTTCATATATACTACGAGTTTTGAGTAAATATATCAATTTTCAAACAATAGAGCGAGAAAGTCCGTGCGGAGTTCTGTACCATCTTTTTTGTACGAAGTGTGCGCCGCACATGTTGCTCCAATTGTGATTTTTAAGGAACATTCAATTTTGTTGCTGTAAGCTTTACACATTAGAACTTTGCCGTCAGTTTTGAAGGAGTCGTTGATCCAAGCCCATTACTTTAATTTACTAGTCTGCAAGACTCGGCTGGTGTCATGGTGAAAAAATGTAAAATCTAATGGTAGCTTACTGTTTGACTTTCACTTTCAACCGGTCATGTGAAACTAAAATAACTTGGAGATAATACAAAATAAGAATGTAAGTCGTTGGACTAGTGTGTTGGAGGGGAAGGAAGTTTCAGATCGAAATTCCTTATCTGTTTGCAAATATTTTTTAAAAAAATGCACCAAAACGTTCATTGTGAAGAGATAAGGCATGTATTTATTGGAAAAACACTTGACAACCCGAGTTGGATTTTACCCTTTTTAATAGTTCATTGAAAAATTCTTTTCAGCTGATTTATACAAACCAAACCAAATCAAACAATGTTTAAATTTTCAACAAATTTGCAATTAGTATAACAATATATATATATATATATATATATATAAAACAACACAAAGTAGGTAGATGTATGTAAAATTATTTTAAATATATAAACATGTCAAAAAAGTAAAAATATATAAAATGATAAAAAAAATGTTTTCAATTTATATATTATATTAACCCTAATATAGTGATTCGTTGAGATTTCTATTTTCTGAGCATTAAAATGGCAAGGAATAGAAATAGAAATCCCAGCTCTAGTAATGACTTCCAGAATTTTGTAGCTTTACTCTTTTCCTACAATACAACAATTAAAAATGTATTTGATGGTAATGGCAACTACATATTTCTATATAATTGTGTTATGTTCCTCTGATCTAATGCAATAAGAGACAAACGCGTTAGTAAATTGGGTAACTACAGTGGGCCTCTCCAAAATATTTTCAGCATTAACGCTTCTTAGTTAAAACTATGTTAAAATGTGTATTTTGTACACACTGTGGGAAGAATTAACTCCATTCCAAAGCTACAATAAAAACTTTTACATCGGTCCGAGAAGTGTATAATGTAAAGAAAACTTCTTCCGTTAGTAGTTCAAGGGGTGGAGGGTAGCTGCTACACCCTAAAAAAATCTCTTTCCTACCAAATGCCCTCACCCAGTAAAATCTTGGTAGTACGCGTATTATGGTTTGGGAACCGCTGCTATAGATAATTGAGATGAATACTTAGCGCGTCCACTTACTAAGCTAATTGTTTAATTCCCGTTGGTAGAGTAATATCGTATTTTGATTAATTTGTAGACTCGACGTCTGTCCTAGGATCACGTTAGTTTGTGAGTTGCGTGCTTATATAGTCACTTTCTAATGTAGGTATTGAGAAAGGGCACAATAAATAATTATTCAACTATAATTTAAAATAAGTTTCTAAGTCATATGCTAAAATAGCCAATTTTCAGCATGTTTAGAAATTGCATGAATAACATTCCAATTGATTTAAAAAATCTAGAGAATCATTATATTATACAATTAGTAACAAACTTATTTTTCAAACAACATAGCAATAAGCAATAGGCATATGATATGTTTTCATTAAACGCAGATTTAAAACTATTTCAATTTACTAAAAAGATAAAGCATTTTCTAAATAGTCTGTATTAGAAATAGGAACAAAGATTATTCAATATAGCCCGTTTATTTAAGGTGCAGCAAAAGGGAGCGCGAGTATTTGTACAGTTTTTACAGCGTTACATGTTTTTGGCCAAAATAAATCAAATATTTCTCCATTAGCAACATAGAGTTTAGTTTTTTGCACATGATAATATCAACAGACTTTGAATATCTGTCAAAGGTGTTCTAGAATTTTGTCAATACTTTTTAAATAAAGAAAAATAGTTTTGACAAAATTTCAGAACACCTTTGATAGATATTCAAGATCTGTTGATATTAGCATGTGCAGAAAACTAAGCTCTATGTTGTTACTGGAGAGATATCTGATTTATTTTGGACAAAAAATGTCAAATCTATAAAAACTGTACAAATACTTGTGCTCCCTTCGGCCGCACTTTAAACACTTCGCGAACCCAAAACTTCGGGTATAGGCGGCCGACTGGTCTCTGCTTTGTTTGTATTTCAGAATACAGAAAACCAACCGACCAAAAGAGTGACACACCCCAGGGTGGGGAAATTAATAGAATGTTGGAGATATTTCCTCTCCTCAAGCAGGTATTCTGTTCGAGAAGGAAGCTACAACCCAAAATAAAATTTGTTCTTCTATTCTGCCTCACCTTTAGAAATACATTTTATTTTATTTATTTATTCAGCACCGTGCCTTAACCGTTCGGATTATATGCTTAAGTACTAATTACGCTAATTGATTAGTAAATGGGAAGGTTGAATTTAGAGGAAGTTATCCCGTATTTGCGTGGAGGTAGGGAGAAAAACCATTAAGGAAAAACCACCCCAAGTTCACCTGATCGAGTTTCAAACTTCGATCTCCCCGTCCTCCGCAGTCAGCTCAACATGAAACTAACTAACGTGTTAGCTGAACTACGCCACCGAGGCGGATTAGAAAATATCTATCGGTTGCCCAAGATTACCGTAGCCCTCATCGGTGGGGGCATATAGATTAAACGTCGGGATCATCTATACACCGCTTTTCGTGGAAATAGGCTTATGAAAGAATCTCATTTTCTACCAAAATACCCCATTATAAATATATTGAGGTTATGGTTGGGAAAAGGTCATTTCAGAAGTACACCCTACAAACAAACAAAATATCAGTGTATAGTCTGGTTTCCCGATTACGAAGAAGAGGGGTTGGGAGGGTTTTTTTATCGTTGCATATTAACTGTGAAAGAGTAGGAATGACCTACTTTATCTTTATGCTTACTAACTAATGTTCAACAACATGTTTTTAACGGCATTTTCTAAGGAGTAGGGATTGGTAGGTGTAGCTTTGAATAAATGCACCCACATTGATTAGCATGGAGAGGGAATGGGGTAAAATGTCACAGTGATTCAATGATTAATCACTTTCTTTAAATCGCTCATTAGAAAATTCCCTTAATTTGAAGGCTATACTAAAACAAACATTAAATTACCCCAATCTATGAATTTTTTTAGAAATAAAGTTTGAACAAAATCCATCAAACCGTTTCAGCTATAGCCCCAGGGACAGACAGACACAGAGCCATGGGGTGGACAGACAGACATAATTTTAAGACCAACTTTATTTTTAGTGAGGGGGCACATTAAACGCCAAAATCCAAGTTAAAATAAACGTTCACGATTACAATACTTTTTCTATATGAGAAAGTAAAAGAGCTATTATTCTGTAACTTAGTGTGTAACATATTTAAATGGCGTACCAGTATATCGCGTAGGTGTATTCCTAAGCTGTCGATGCAAAACGGACCGTACATGTTGCTCAGTATAGCGCTTAAGGGAAGTCATTAAGTAAGGTTTCTTGTCAAGCACGTGTCGTAAAGTGTCCACATGGTCGTTATGGCTTATGATTAACATATCTAGAAGAAAAAAAAAATCCCCTCAAGTGGGGGATATTACCGACGATTTGGTCAGCGATATAACCGGTTATATTACCCTTATAATGGTAACTTATCCGACTATCTGTGTTTTTCCGTAACGATAGCTCTTCAAGGGCCCGGAGGAAAAAAGACTCGAGGTATTTATTGTCACAATTTGTTTACAGTTTTATTCATCTTGAGCCGGCCCACTCGACAGAGCTGAGTAAAGAGTTCCCTGTTGGTCTGACTGTTGCTCAACGGGATGACTTGGGTTTGATTCTAGACACTCTAGATGAATCAAATTTGTTTAAGCATGGTGCCTGCGCAACTTAGGGTTGCATTAAGTGAATACGCACAAAGTTGCAGATTTTGGAAGGGGGCAAATAATTGTGTCCAAGATTTCCGAGAATTATTGTAATCCTACTATTTCCACTACACTGAGCCGCGACTTTTTTTTTTATTACCACGTCTTACTACCCGTTTGGGCTATACGCTTATGTACTATTTACGTTAATGGTTTTAGGCACTAGGCAGTCTATATTTATAGGAAGTGTAACAGCATTTGTGTGGAGGGAGACTGTAAAACTATTTTGGAAAACCATCCTCAGCACACCTGACCAGTCTACTGCGAGAGTATCACGTTAGATCATGTAGTCACCAAAGCGGGTAACTGCGACATTAAAACGGCTATCAAAAACATATGTAAGGTACATTGTAACAATTTTACATTCATTATACATGCGTGAGATAGTACGAAATGAAACATGTTTACAAAGTTTTCAGTTTAAATGTGAATAGTCATTGTTTTAAAAACAATTTAACGATAATATTCCAATTACAAAAACACACGTTCCTTTATAATTGTATTTCCCTCTACCAGTTCCGGATTAAGCTAGTGCGGGTCTTGTAGCATAATATCATAAAGGGGCCCCAAACTAATTAACATGCACATGAATATTAAAATATGTCATTTACTTAAACATTTAAATAATTCAATATATTAATTTGCTATTCAGCCAGTCAAACGTATGATTATTATTCAGAGGCAGTTCTAGTTTGGTATGGTTTTGACAAAAATAATAAGTACTGCACCTGCGTGTAATGAATCAAGTAGTGAAAAAATCATTTTGCCTATATCAGATTCAAATTTATTATCTGATAAAAAATATCGCACTATTGTAAGAGAATCATTCATGAAAAATTAAGTAGTCAGTATAAAAATATTCCCCCTCCCTCCCCCCAGTTTATAGCCTCTAGAACCACCACTCTTACTATTTACATGTAAGTATCAATCCCAAATGTCAAAAGTAACAAAACTACAATTTAAAAGTTAACGTTTCTAAATTTAGTATGAGCAAATTTGTTGATGATACTGGAAATGTCTATTTCACGTAGAAGTTAATGTTGAATTCTCATTAGAGTGATATTGTTCAATCTGTTTTTATACATGGTGCTCTTCAGTTAATTTTTCATCCTTTTTAGTTTTGAAAATTCTCCTCTCCATTTGGTAGCCATGAGTGACAGATAGATACGCAAATAATTTTATACGTTTGGACTCCAAAGAGTTGACAGTTATCAAACGAACCCAAAATATGGTAATACCATTCAGCATGGCATTCTTTTGACATGTAAACAACAGCGTTGTCAGATTGTCAGAATATGCTAGGATGCCATTCCACCAGACAGCTTACAAGCATCAATTTTTTTATTTGTTTTCAAATTCTCAATTTATTTATTATATTTTGTCTTGGGGGCCCCTCAAAAACGCGGGGCCCGTAGCATTTGCTATTTGTGCTACTGTGTTAATCCGACAGGCTCTACCAAAGAACATTGATAAAATATGTGTTTGAACAGTAGGTCATTATAGATTTAATTCATGTTGTGACCAACTACAGAAGAAGAAAAATGATATATGTCTAGGAAAGCGATTCTTTTTAAGCTTTGTTGGTGTGTTAGGTATTTTAATTTTGTATCTATTTATTTAGCACCGCGTCTTACTACCCTTTCGGGCTATACGTTTAAGTACTAACTACGCTAATGGATTATAAATTGGTACGTTTGGATTTAGAGAAAGTGAACCTGCATTTACATGTAGGGAGAGTGGAAAACCATTTAGGGAAAACCACCCCCAGTTCACCCGAGCGAGATTCAAACCTTGATCTCCCCATCCTCGGTAGTCTAGCTAAACACGACTAGCGCATTAGCTAACTACGCCACCAAGGCGGGTAGGTGTTTTAAAATTAAACTGTAATTCGATTTTTTTTTAATTCAGCTCCCTGCGTGCGGTAGATATCGTGCAATTCTTATGACAGACATACAAACTCTTCATTTTATTAATTTACACTATATACTTGTGCAATATGTGCCTACACAGGGGGGTTAAGAAGTCAAGATCAATATTCTGGGATAGTATCGGTCATTCTTTGAAGAAGAAAGAAATAAAATGAACTTGAGTCCTACTCCGAACTGTTTACGACTTTGTATTTGGTGCGCAATATTGTCCTTCCTCCCTTTCCCAAAAGGTTACTTTCCCCATCCACCAAAACAGGTTTAGTAGAAATGTAAATTATAGTAAACGTATTAGAGCCAACAAGCGAACACGTACGTGCGTGCCAGACCGGCATGTCTGGTATGCGGGTCATGGGTAACACACCCACACACTTCACGCGCGGCGTGGCACCTAGTCTGCCGCAGGGGGGCGGGGGGGTCATACTGTATAATAATACAGCTGACCGCAGGTGAAAGAAAGTTGCTGCATACTTAGAGGTGCGTGATTGTGTGGGCCTTTAACTTAGGTCACCATCCATAGGTGCTGCCTTGTATTCCTAGGAAGAGCCGTCTTTGACAGCTATAAGTTTTACTATACATACTGTACTTTCATTTATTCATACGTCAGGGCATATAATCCTAAGCTATTGCTTTAGATTTTTTTTGTTTCAACACGTATAACTACCCGTCCGGGCTATACGCATACGCAACAATTACGCTTATGTGTTAGGGATGAGGAAGGTTGAATTTAGAGGAAATGTACCCACATTTTGTTTTTAGGGAGAGTGAAAACTCTTTTAAGAAAAACAACCCCCGGTACACATGACCGGTATCCGAACCCCAATCTCCCCGTCATTGACAGTCCAGTCAATTGCGATAGTGACGCCTCAGACCATTTGGCCACCGAAGCGGGGAGCTTTGAATAGATAGTATCAATAACTTTAAAGTAGAATCAATAAAATAGTTAGATGCTATAAATTTAATCCTAATAAATGTTATATTTCATTAAAACCCTTCATTTGAAAATTGGATTGTAGACATTGCTTATTTTCTGAGTCAAAATAACTATTCTATTTTGGGGTATCTAACGTGTGCTTTATAAACAGCTGATTATATCAACACACTAATTACAAACAAACTTAATTCTTGAACAGAATCAGCAACATATCACCCAGCTGTCGATCACTGTAAAGGAGTAATCCCCAATTTCACGAATAATAAAGCTTTTTTTTATTCATGCCAGAAATCGAGGTCAGGACCCTTTAGTAGATAGACGCAATACCGAATTAGATAAGGTGATAAACAAACTTTTTTAAACCTATTTTTAATAATTTAATACACGCTCTATTATTTTAAGCAGGGCTGGTGCAATGTGAATTTTTAATCTTGACTGGGAAGTTTGGGGTTCAGGCTCCAACCAAGTGCATTATTGGTGTTTTCTCTTAGACCTTAATTATTTATCTTTCTCCAAACTTACCCTGGCGGATTAGCCTAATATTTACCTTTATTCTAATGTTATCTTAGTTATATCTCGGTAATAATCATCACATTGGCACTAAAACGTACTTCATGTAGTTGGACCACCTTTTTTTGACAGTTCAAAAAGATACTATAGGGAAGTTGCTCGATAAGTAACTTATTCCTTAAGGTCAAAAATTACTATAGGGAAGGCACCAGATGAACAAGTTTTTCCTAAAGGTCAAACTTTTTCTGATGGCTCAAAAAAGTTAATATAGGCAATCTACCAGAAGATTTTTTTTTCTGAAGCATCAAAAAAGTTACTATAGGGAAATCATCGGGTAAAGAACTTTTTATGAAGGGCTAAAAAGGTACTATACTTTTTAAAGAACCTTTTCTAATAGTTAATAAAGTTAATATTTATCTACTCCAATGAACCTCAGGGGATGGGTTCAATATATCTCACTTTTGACAGATGTTGTCAACTTTGACAACTGGAAACTAAATATATATAGTGAAATTTTGTCCGTGGTTGATTCCATGCAGTTTTTTTTGTGAATGTGTGTTCTTTTAGGCGTGAATACGGTATAGTACGAGTGCGCGCAAACACACACACACAACATTCACACTAATGATTCTCTGAGATAGTATAGACCAGGGATGGACAAATGATGGCTCACGAGCCAAATACGGTCTACAAGTGTTTTCACTCCAGCCCCCGGGATGAATAATTTAAATGTGTTGCGTAATGAAGCAGGCATTTTTAAACACGGCAAAAATGTATTTTTATAAAACCATGCCAAAAATCAACATTTCCAAACGTTGTAAATCTCACCCAAAATTATATGGCAAAGTTTGCAATCCTCATATTCATATGAATAAATGTTATACAACTTATTCATGTCACAGTCTATTATGTGTTTATTATATTCCTATAAATATTTGTTTTACAACTTATTCATGTCACAGTCTATTTATTATATGTGTTCATCATATTCATGTGCATAAATATTCCACAACTTATTCGTGACACAGTCTATTATATGTGAATATCATATTCATATGCATACATGTTCTAAAACTTATTCGTGACACAGTCTATTATATGTGTTTATAATATTCATGTGCATAGATATTCTACAACTTATTCATGTCACAATCTATTATATGTTTTTATTATATTCATGTGCATATATGTTCCGCAACTTATTCATGTCACAGTCTATTATGTGTTTATCATATTAATATATGTTCTACGACTTATTCATTTTAAGTCTATTATATGTGATTATCCTATTCATGTGCATAACTGTTCTACAGCTTATTCATGTCACAGTCTATTATATGTGTTTTTTATAATATTTTTTTAAAATCTTCTATCCCTCCTTTAAGTATGATTGCATATCAAGTGCTTGGTATATAGACGCGACACGTACGAATGTGTTCAAAAATGATAATTTACAGCCAATATTTCTGAGAAAAAGATCGTTCCTCAAGCTAGGTGCCCAGGTGAATTGCTATTCATTGAATGAGAGGTTTGAGCGGGCAGGGACACCATTGTACGGAATAATGGCACTGAAGTACAGCGCTCGCGCGCATGCATGCATACACACACACACACACACACACACACACACACACACACTTGGTACTCCACCCATGCGTCAGAAAACGTGTGGAGGAAGGCCAAAATAAAAACTCTCACAGCCATCGTGGATGTTCTAAATGATTATAGAATGTTGGTGGTGTTCTTTTATAAAAGGTACAAAACCAGTTAAGTACATGTCTAGCTGGTGTAAGGTAGGGAATGCCAGCTAAGGGCAATGTTTTAGCAGTTTTTGTATCAAGACATGTTTGGCCAAAATAAATAAAATGTTTCTTCAGTAGAAACAAGAGTTTAGTTTTCTGCACATGGTGACCTTAACAGTTGTTGAATATCTGGCAAGAGTGTGTCTTTTAATTTAATGGCAACTTTTTCTCTTCAATTAAAATGTTTCTCAACTAATTCCGTTATGCTCATGACAGATATTTAACAACTGTTTATAACACCATGGGAAGAAAATCAAATTATGTTTCTATTGGAGAAATACTAGATATATTTTGGCCAAAGATAGGTTTTGCTATATAAAAACAGCAAAAAACACTGCCCTTAACTCATGATCCCTACATTGCCACCTTAAAGAATATATACAGTCCAATGTTCATGAGCATGAGGTGTATTGAGAGTGTCGTCTGATAAATTGTTTCCCACGCTTACCTAATGGAAATGCTAATACATTTCTTCTAAATGTTACCTTCCTTATCCCCACCCCATTAGAAGAGCAAATGGAAAAAAAGAGAAACTCAAGGATATATATTTTGTAATGAATATGTATATTCGACGAGTTTTAGAGCTCCTGAAAATTAGATTTTAGCATTGGTGGTACCCGCCTCGGCGACCGCGTGGTCTAAAGCGCTACTCTTGCAGTGGACTAGACTACCGATTACGGGGAGATTGAGGTTCGAATCTTGGCCGGGTGTAATTAGGTTGGTTTTTCCTAAATGGTTTTCCACCCTCCCTTCATGCAATTACGAGTACACTTCCTATTAATATTACCTTTCTAATCACTAAAACTATTAGCGTAATTAAAACATATGCGTGTAACCCAAACGGGTAGTAAGACATGGCGCTAAAAAATATGGTGGTTTCAAATTTTAAAACAATAAGCCAATTTAGAATAAGAGACAGTTTTTTCCTAGCCACTAAATTAAAAAATTAGCTTTGTGAAATAGCGCCTTGATCATCAAGAGTATTTTATAATTTTTTATAATTCCGATATCTCCCAATATCTTCAACAGTTGGCTAGGAAGGAGGAAGGTAAAGAGATAAGAGGAAGTATCCCCGCATTAGCATGGAGGGGGAGAGAGGAAACCATTAAGGGTAAGACACCTCAGAATACGACGTTGGGATTAGAACCCTGAACCAGCCAACACGAAATAAATCGTCAATTATTATCTGGCAACATAAACAATTAGGACACAGGAATGATGAGTCCTAGTCAAATGGCTACGTAATATAAATAATAGTTAATTTTAGTTCAATTTATTCTTAAATGTGGATTTAGGTGTTTTTTTACACTCTCCGTCGTGGGGTACACCCTCACGTGTAGTAGACCTTCAAAGAATTTATCAATCGTGATTTGCATCACAATAACTCTCGCGGTGTGAGAAATAAAAAGCGAACACCCTCGCATAGTCTTTCAAGGTCCTTGCACCATGGTGACCCGCTGTTCTGAATAATAATTTAGTCTTCCCAAAATCTAGTATAGGTTTTTATTCAGCATTAAAATATTTTAAAAGTGTTCTGATTAGGTTGGTTAGGTAATTCGATCTCTTGACGAGAGCGTCGTTCATCAATATAACAAGAGTATTCTAATGATGATGCATTTCCACCAAAACATATAGATTCGAATTCATAATCAACACAATGAGCAAGGGATTAATCCAAACTAAGGAAATATATTCACATTTAACACTGATCATTGTAAATGTTGTTCAAGAAATCTTTACTTTAAATTTAGTTTTAGATTCATATGTTTATGGTTTCATTAAAACAACAATATTTCATTCCTCATTGTGTTATATTTTACATTCCAGCATTTTTTAAATATACTTTACCATACTTTCCAATCTGTTCTAACACCTCAACTTAATACATGTCAAGTAAAATAATTTCTGTACATCTTTTACAACTTTTTGACATAATTTATCATTTATTTAATAGCCATAGAAGCTAATTGTTATGTTCTCTGTGTTACAATTTTTATTCTGCCAATGGTACCTATTGTATATTATATACAAATTTTATTATGGTTTTAATAATTCAATTTTTTAATTTTAACTGAACAGTTTGATAGAAAAAATGTTGGTACTACGTACAATTCCATACAAATTTGACTGGTTATATAGATCTAATCTATGTATCTACATTATTATAATTATTCCACTACTGGTTTATACCTCAAAATAATTTGAACATAACATACGACTCTTTAAACTATACAAAACAAATGAATGGAGAATCTAAAAAAAAATAGTTATAGACGTTTCTTTGAATTTCAGAGATTTTATTTCCCGCTGAAAATAAGTTAAATAAAGTAATTAAGAAACAATTTAAAAGAAGAATTTTTAAACTAAAAATATTTTTTCTACCTACCCATTTAAATTATTGTGTATACATATTATGCACTATTTTCAAGTAATGTACTTGCATTTCATAGAAACATTTATGTTTTTAAATAATTTATATAGAATATCCTCATAGCAAATTTTAATTAGTAAAATCTTATTGTTAACTGAAATAATATAATGGTTTACTTTTTATAGGCTGCTGCTTCTACCATACGACAAGTTGTATTTAATATCAGGTTGAAATAAAGGGTTTATTTAATAAATGCTACGTGCTTGGAAATGAATGTATTATTCAACTTTAATTCATGAGGTAGACATCCACATCAAAACACAGTATTACATTAGCACAAGGCTAAACTAATCTAAACAGTAGTGCTTAATATACTAAACTCTGAAACATAGTTACTCGTTTGTGACGACACTCGGGGTCAAACCACAGTCTTTCATACCAATAGTCATGTTTCCCCGCCATTTAGCCACGTTCAAAAGATCGCAAGAGGTGAAAGCTTTCTATACAGTTCAGTTTTCATGGGAAGGGCCTTATTAATCTAAGTGATATACAAGTTACTAGATCTAATTTCATGTATAAATACGTCAGGTCATATGATCTGCAGCCGTCACTTTTGAGACTCACATATTACCAAAACCTATCAAATGATAGGGGTGTGCGAAGGTATGTTTTTTTAATTAGAAGCGAGGTTTTAAACAATGTGTTGCTTTCACATCAGATTTATTTTAATCTTTAAATACACAAGAACATTGTTAATCCAAATTAATTGGAACCGAAGCATGTTCGGATTAGCGAAAATTCGGATAAGCGGGAGAGTACAGGGGATACAGTATTTTTCTCGAATTTTAAATTACAGTTGAATGAGTTTAATTAAATGTTAATTTATTTAACTGATGTATTACACGTAACATTTACTTTAATTATTTTTAGTTACAGGAAAACACATTGGTTTGACTGCAACATGTAAATATAAAGCATTTATTATCAAACATCACTGTTTCTTTCTTACATTCTCTTTTCACTTTGTACGTTGAACTTGTTACCCAAAATATTTCATTCTACTTAATTTGATTCACCTTTTTTCCGAAAAGTATGTCCTGACTCTCTGGAATTTCAGACTGCCGGGATTAAGTATAACTGGCTTTTACTGTAATCTATAAGGTGGGGAATGCCAGGACTCCACCGTGGTTCGGATCCCACGTTAAACTGTAGATCCTCCATTTCATCTCACAATCACTCTACCATTACACATTAGCGTAAGTGCGTACTACCCGAACGGGTAGTAAGACGTGGTGCTAATGATAATAATAATAATAATAATAATAATAATGAAATCCAAAAGGTGCCTGTAGTTAGAGAATAATATTTGAAGAAATAACAAAGCACAATATTTTATTTTATGCTGACATTAATGAATTTATTCATGCCTACTTTCTAGATGTCATTTAAACACTGGTTGGTGTTAAAATAAGGTTTAGTATTTATTAGTATTATTATTATTATTATTATTATTATTAGCACCGCGTCTTACTACCCGTTCGGGTTGTACGCAATTACGTTAATGTGTAATGGTAGGGTGATTGTGAGAAGAAATGGAGGACCTACAGTTTAACGTGGAAACCGAACCACGGTAGAGGCCTGGCATTCCCCACATTCACAAGATGACTTGTCAGAGGTGAAGGAAGGGTTTGGTAAACAGATGGTTTAGTAGCTGTTCTAAAAATACATAGGCCTATTATGAAATATGTTATATTAAGTAAGATGTTTCATATATATTGATAAAATAGAGTTTTCTTCTTCCTTCGAAATGTTTTGGAAGAAGTGAAGTCGAAACAATAAAAATTTGAACTTCAAAACAAAGGTTTCTAAGCTTCGCACACCCTTATAAAATAACAATAATAATAATATGTTTAAAATGTATCGATTTTGGCCATAAAGTAATATGTCTGGATTTTCTAAAAACTCCCTATTGAAGATTGGGCTAAGCATGCGTGATAGTACTTTGAACAAGTGGTTCACTTTCTAAGTCTGGCGTGGACAGCACAATGCATGCCTGTAGGTCAAGAAAGTATGTGTGTGTGTGTGTGTTTTGGCAGCCAGCTAACACATAATTGCCCCGTCCCACTTGAGAACATGATGAGCGGTAACACTGTCACATCGGCAGAACGGTTCGCTTCTAATCAGATCTATCCGCGGATATCCGGTCAAGTGAAGCCCCTGCACTTATCAGGTGCATTCCCTTGACAGGAAAACATACAAGATCCGTCTTTGATCATAGTGTCTAATGCACAGGTTTCTGAACATATTTGATTCGCGACTCTTTTTTCATAAGACAATATTGCTAACGGCCCCGACCAGTAATAGTTCAGTTGAATTTATTAACTCTCTATTGTCAGTTATTGGGAAGTTTTTGATATGATGAGAGAAAAATAATGAATATATTGTTTGCATGAAATGTATAAATGCAATTCTATTCAACATTAATCGGTATTTTGTATTTTTACAAATTTTAAATATGCATATATAAATAAGAACCTCTTAACTCAACTTACCTCGACCCTAAACTATTAGCGTAATTAGTATGTATGCGTGTATAATGAACCGGTAGAAAGACGCATTGCGAAAACAATCTATAACTATTATTTTTTCAAGCGTGCGTACAGTGGGATATTTGCAAATGTAAAATAATGGAACAGGAATGACAGTGTAAGAAGTGTGATAAGGTGTATCCATATAAACGAGGAGAATAATAGAAAACCATTGGTTGGCCTACATTCGACAAGTTTTGAATCCCGACCTCGCCATCAACGCCAAACCAAATCATACAAGACTGAGGCTTTTTTAGGCTCATGTGCCCACATGTGTGCGATGGTAAACTGTTTCAGTTTAATAGCCCTTCTCACCCCCGGATAACACCTAAAATTAGTTAAATAATAATGAAAACCCGACGTATAGTTGTGTGGTTTTATGTGTTATAATTTAGAAAACAGTGGAATTGAGACCCGCTTTAAAATGTGTTAAACAATTAAACAAAATTAAAAATAAACACTATGAAATATAAAAAATAAAATGAATCTGGTCCTAATTTAAATTTTGTCAAACGAAGAATGGGAGAAAATGCACTCAGATACGTTTTTTAGTTTGCGACTAATATTGTATCTAATTTCCTGGTTAAACGGCCTTGAGATGGACTCTTATGCTAACATCTTCACTTCATACTAATAGCATATTCTACTATCCCACCAAAGAGAAAAATTATAATCCAACGAAACAAACGGTTTACCATGTTTAGGTATAATGCGTTCCCTTGGTCTAGATAGCAGAAGCTGCACACGAAACTGTAATCCGCGCAGGGCTTTCGCACTCTTCACTGGCGTTTCATTGGCGGCGAAGAAGTTTTACTATAGAATTGCACGACCTACAACAACTTTACAATATAGGGTAATTTATTTTTACTATCTTGGTAATATCCTATGTCAGAGGAATTCTATAAGTAAAAAAAATCTAATACTAAAAAAACCTTAATAGTAAAACAAAGTAATATTTAGACTATTGTCCTTTAAATTATTTACAGTATTAGAGTAAGAATGAGGAAAGTAGAATTTTGTGGATATATACTAAAATTTCTGCCTTGAAGAAAATTGGGGAAACCATTTAAGAAACACCTAAGTATTCTCAGATGGGATTAAAATCCAAATATTCCCGTCACATACATACTCTACAAGAGGAATTGGCGACCTTAGTAGAGCCTGGTCGACGTGTTTTATCTAAGATCGTGGCCATCAGCCATCGTTTCTTCACTCTACTTTGGATTATTTCGGATATACATCTTATTTTACGTTCTTTAAATTACTATTTTTCTCTCAAATAATTTTCTTTCTACTTTTCTAGAAAAAAAATATAATGAATAAAAGTATGCCTATACATTTTCATACTAAACAATATTTATATTTCTTCATTACTGATTGTAACCGATCAAGGTTTTTTTGGTCAAAGTCAAATATTATTTGAAAGAACTTTATATATTTGCGAGTTTAGGAGACTCAAAGATTAACTTTTAATGACGATGTAGTTTTCTTACGCGATTAACTCAAGATTACCACGAGATTGACACAACCACTTGGTCGCGATCAACTAATGCCGACCCCTGATATACAAGATATAAATTACATTTTACATATGTGTTCTTTTTTTAGCACTGCGTCTTAGGCCCGGGCTATAGGCCTACGCTTATGTATTAATTAACGCTAATGGGCTAGAGATGAAGAAGGCTAAATCTAGAGGATGTGTACCCACATTTTCATGGAGAGAGAGACAAAAACCATTTAGGAAAAGTCTCTCTTCAGTACACCCGACCGGATTCGATCTCCGATATCCCCATCATCAGTAATAAAGTCTTGTGAGAGTAGTGCCTTAAACCATGCCCCCACCGAGGCGTGTGTGTGTCCATTTACGCAGAAAATATGAGTTAATTGTATAATTAATGTATGTTTAAACTGCTGCCTTGTAATCGAATCAGGGTCCCTTAGACTAGACCACTTAGGGCCGGTCTTATGACTACCGGATAAATATTGCTATCCGGAGGTAGAGGTTAACCACCAGATAAAGGTTATCAACCACTTTAATATTTAATGCGTATTATGAACTGAATTTATCTGCCGGATAGCTATCTTTATGATAAATATATTTTTATGCAAACAAGCAAGGTTGGTACTATTTTTTTGGCGCGCGCATGCGTATAAGCCATGCTGTTGGCGCTAAAACCTAGCGAGTGGTGGTGCTCAGCATTTGTTAAATAATGGAGGCTAAGCGAGTGCGAGGAAACAGATGGTGTCACGTGGCCGCACAAACTGTTGTCTTGCAAGTACTAATTTCGATGTTTGCTAAAATGTGGTCAATAGTTTGGTACAACGTTTACAAAATTTCATTTATTATATTCACATTTAAATAATTTGTTCTTATATAACTATAACTCTACAAATAACTTGTAAGTTTTTATAAAAGTGAGAATTAAATGTTCTAACTTTACATATAGTTCCAAACCCTTCCTTAACCTCTGACAAGACATCTTGTGAATGTGTGGAATGCCAGGCCTCCACCGTGGTTCGGATTCCATGTTAAACTGTAGGTCCTCCATTTCATCTCACAATCACCCTACCATTACACATTAGCGTAAGTGCGTATAACCCGAACGGGTAGTAAGACGCGGTGCTAATAATAATAATAATAATAATAATAATAATAATAATAATAATAATAATAATACATATAGTTAGAGCCTAGGCATGTTCTTACTAAACACCTGAACCAAGATTTTAACCTAAAACACATTCTGTTAGGCGAAACCTCATGAAAAAAAACACGTCAATATGTCAACAACCATTTTAACTTTCAGATAAAAGTTATCAGGTACTTAAACCTCCCGGTAAAAATTGATGGATAAATACATATTATCTAGCAGATAAATGCTATCTGGTGGTCGTAAGACACACTTTTAACTTATCTACCAGATATAAATATGTAGGCCTAACTGCCGGATTAATATTCATCCAGGAGTCATAAGACCGTCCCTTAGCCGGGGAGCTGGATAGAAGAATACCTCATATTGCAGTCGCGTGTTATTTAATTGCCCATGGGCATGGTCATCGCTAGCTATTGTTCTCGGTTATGGGCGGCCTGACCTTTAGATACCACAGTAGGCTGGCATCACCACATTTTCTAACAGAGATTCTTGGAACAATTATTTTGTAGTCCTACGCCATGCTATTGTCATCCATCAATCTATGTACTGTACAGTAGAATGTTGGTAAGGAGTAGCTTTTAGAAAATACAAACATAATTTTTGTGGTCAACATTGATAATATTTTATTATATTATTAGGGATATTTTATGGGTATTTATGATATATATATATATACACACATACACATAAATACATACATAAATATCAAAAGTGACAGCTACCAATCACATTACCGGACATAAGAATACGTGAAAATATGGCTAGTAACTTTTTTTTTGCATCAGGTTAAACTTTTATGTACTAAATACGCTAATGGTTTTATAGATGAAAAAAGGTATTTGAAGGAAGTGTATCTCATTTGCGTGGAGGGAGAGTGGAAAACCGTTTTGAAAAAACTCACTGCGCCCGGCCGAGATTAAACCCCTCGATCTCCCCGTCATTAGCTGTCCAGTTTATTGCGAGAGTAGCGCCTTAGACCATGCGGCCAACAAAGCAGGTAGTAACTTTTTCCTATTAAGAGTTGACTGTATAACCTGCTTCGGTTGTCGAATGGTCTAAGGCCCATGATTCACTAACTCGGGGTGTGTTGCGGCCCACAGCCTATAGAAACATGTTTTCTTAAATACGGTCACTGGCAATTTAATTTAAATTTGCTTTAATTACAATTTTCTATATTATACTTGGCAGTATTATAGCCCTCCTGAGTCGTAGGGTGGCTGTGGTATCTGAAATATCACGATATTTAACTGACGATTTAACACGTCTATCACAGACTCAGTCTTACGATATCAGTGAAGAATGGCCCTGAGCACGGGACAAATCCTGGGTAGCTCAGTGGTAAAGAATTTACGCGCTAAACTAAAGGCCCCGGGTTCTATTTCCATGTCCATATGTCATTTTTCAAATAATTTAAATTAAATTAATTAGATTAATTAAATTGTAGTCTCCTCCATATGGACATTCTCGTTATTACAATGATTTGCAACATGTGGGTTGATATTCATTAGGGATAGTTAAAGGATTGATGGTAACATTTCTTGTTCAAAAATCAAACTTGTAATTTTCTAAATGTGTTATTTAAGCTATTGTATAATATATAAAACACTTTAGTTGAAATAAAACATTCTTTCCCACAAAACCAACATTATTCTTAATATTACTTAGCTTTTAGATGTTTTGGACTGCCAACATTTTACAGTAACAAAAATAATGTATAGGCTACACATTTAAATATGACTTACAGTAGGAGTGTAGGTGAGTGACAGCTATAATCATTTACCAGATCTACTCTCATCATATATCTCTTCGCCAGCCCATACGATCCGCATGACCATAAATTGATTTGTTTCCACTTTCGTCAGTCAACACTTTCCCAACAAACAATAAACTGCTTTTTTATTATGTTTTTCATCTAGCAGTTTTTACATCTTCTGTTAACTGTCAGTTAATACCACTCCTATGATCAATAGACTTTAGTTTTCATGTAAAATGAAAGCAGTTATAGAATATCTCTATACGGTTTATTATTGCAATTTTTTATTTCGCCGAACTCAACTCTTTAGGTAGAATACCAGTTCTCATTTTGCTTTCATCCTTTAACAATAATCTTTATTACCTTTCACCGAAAGTACTTATATCACTTAAACATAAATCCAACCGACATCTCTCAAAATAAAAGGAACACACTATAGACCTTCGAACCAAGGTCATCAGGAAAGACATTCCGAAGCATTCAGAAAAAAAAACTAAAACTAAAAACAAATCTGACCTTTGCTTTTATTTTCATTCTTACGCTCGAATGCTTATTCTCGGTATCGGTGACTGAGAGGAACTGTCTGAAGGGGAATTTTGAAAGAACTGCAACATCATTCATATAGAGAGAGGTTGAAATATCAAATTGTTTATAAACCTGCCGAGTAACCAGGATTAGTCAGACGTGCTAACCGCCTGTATAATTATTCAAGTCTTGTCCATATGCTTAAGGGAAATAGTTCAAACTGAAAGGGACTAAACCGCATGGATGGGCACGTGGGCCCACCCTTCTGGTCTGGTTTTCCTATGACGGGAAAGTTTGGGGTCGAATCTCAGCTGGGTGTTCTTTCCTAAACGGTTTCCCCCTCTCCCTAAACACAAATGTGGGTATATCTCCTATAAATAATATATCTCATCATCATTAGTGTAAGTATATTAATAGCCCAGATGGATAGTCAGACGTAGTATAAACTCACCCTCCCCCACAAAAACATATTGCCAAGTATATTAAAATCGAAACCTTGAGGAATTTGGCCACCCATTCATCGCAACTCTTCTATTCAAAAGGTTCCAGTTTGACTCAAGGTGATATAAATGGTATTTACCTTATGTCCTCAAACACGGATGGAACATTAATTTGTGAACATATTTGTTGGATAAATATGGGCTTACGCTTACATTGGGTTGCACCATTAGCATACTCAGGAAAGTTAAACGATTCAACTTACAAACCAATTAAATAAGAATATAAAATAAAATTGACATAAGATATATATATATATATATATATATAGTTTAAATCGCCGCGTCCTACTACATATCCGGGCTATACGCATATGTACTAGTTACGTTTATGTGTTAGGGATGAAGAAGGTTTAATTTTTAAAGGAAATGTGTCTGAATTTGCATGGAGGGAGAGTGGAAAATCATTTAGTTAACACACGTTTAGTATACCCAACAAAATTGCGTCTTATTGAAGTTATGCTTGCCACGCGTGTTAGTTGTTTCCTAAAGAATAATAAATGAATTTGTCAACCTAATGAAGATCAAATATTTGTCACCTCACTTTCTTAAAGGTGTTAAGTGTTCATGTAAACAAAGGTGCGATGTCTTATATAAACTAAAATACAAATACTCTACAGCACGTTTCACTTAGCCTGTGCAATCATGGATGAATCAAAAGTGGGATTTGTATTTCGTGCGGCAATAGCGACCGTTCTCGTGTCTAATAAGTTAGCATCGTCGTCCACAAATATAGGAGACCATGGTTCGAATCTTATCATCGCTGATAAAGATGGGCTCACCTTAAACTATAATTTGTGTAGTAGGTGATAGCCTATTAGAAAATGCAAACTTTTTTCAGTCATTATTACTATAATAATATTTTACTATTTATACTGTAGGTATTGATAATATCTATTAAAGGTGACAGTAAAATATATTTCAGTAGCTTTATTAATCTATTTAACTGCCAGAACTACAAGAATACTAATAAATCTTAAATATGAATTATATCCTAACGTGACTTACAAACTACCAATATAGGTTTACTCCCACCACTGGTCACGTGGATTAAGGCATCAATATAGTATTGTCTGGTCTGCCTGTGACAGAGAGGTCGGGGCTTGAATTCCGAGAGAGTGTATAGAAGTGTTTTCTTATTTTCTTGAAGCGTTTCCCACTCTCCTTCCACACAGATGCAATAAGATTAACTTTAAATCGCGCCTTCTTCATTCCTAGCCAAACTATCGTAATTAATATCCATACTTATAACCCTAACGGTATGTTAATTGAGACGCTGAGAAGATAAAAACAATCGGGGAAATGTTTATTTTCCAGTAGCAACCTCACAGTGCATATATGGGTTACACTGCACCAGTCTAAGATCGCTATTACGCTGTCATATTTATTTAATAAAACCATAATATACCTTTTTACTTTCTCGCTATCTTAAAGCCAGATAAAGTATTGTTATCGTCGAAAAAATCAAACTCGAGATTTTGATGAATGTTGACGTCTCATGACCCCCCGAATAAAAAAATAATTGTTTTTGAATGGCCGTTTGTCTGCCTGTACCTCGGACTAGAACCTAAACTATTTTGCCGATTGGGCTAAAACTTGTTATCTCTGGTTATAATAAGGTTGCCCCGAGGGGTTTTTGAAATTGGTTATATAACTCTAAAATTAAGGACAGTTTACTGAAGGGCAAAAAAAGAAAAATGCTATTTCCTCAAAATCGGCTATAATGATTTTGATTATATTTTATTTCTAAACATTTATAAATATTCCAAACAAAATGACTACTCTCAATAGTTTGGCGAAATGACTTTAAGGATTCCGTCTGATACGTAAATTCTCATCTTCTATCATATCTCCGTAACTATTTGAGATATGAAATTACTTATCATTGCGAATATGTAGGGCTATTTATAATGATCTCTCTCTATCATTCTAGACTAAATAGTCAATATTTACCTTTTTTATTGGTCTAAATTTGTTAATGAGGAATTTAATAGCAATGAGATAACCATATATGTGCAATCTCTAATAAAATTACGAAAATATATCGGGTTTTCCAGTGTGTATTATTTAGTTTCACATATATTAACAGTTTTTAGTAAATATCTCAATTTTTAAATAATGGAGTGAGAAAGTCCGTGCGGAGTTCCATACTATTGATTTTCTAACACAACTGAGTGATCTAGCATGTGGTTTAGCAGTGAAACTATTTGAACAGACGAGAATGCTGGCGTGCAAGGTCATTATCACACATATTGTGTAAGCTAAATTGCATCTTCCCGCCACCGCTAAATATTATAAGTTAGACGAAAGTTTGCCAGAGGAATAAAAAAAAAGGTTAAATACTTGTGACCTTTAGTGACGTAATAAATACTCTAAAACACGCCTTATTGACATAGATAAAATAAGCTTTGTGTCGAAATGTATTTAAATAGTAATGAGTTAACAGTGACCTTGATGAGGAAACCAGCTTTCATGGCCCAGTAGTAGAACATCGGCGCGCTTTACTGAGCTCAATGAGTGTGTTCATAAATTTGGTTTTTCGACTGAGAAAATGCCCGTTTAGATAGTAGAACGGTCCAACGTGTCTTTCTCACAGTAGACTCGATTGCCAATAACGGGGAGATCAAGGTTCGAATCCCAGTCGGATATACTGAGTTTTTTAGTTACTAAATGTTTTTCCCTATCCTCTCTCCACTCATATGCACTTACATTTCTTCTCTAAGCTCAACTCTCCTTATCCCCAATACATAAAAGTAATGAGTGCATATACGTGTAACCCAAACGGATAGAAAGGCGTGGTGCTAAAAATAGAAGTAAACATAATATTTCGACACGTAATATAGGCCACTTATTAACAGAATAATCGCTACAATAAAATACTTTGAGATAGCGTTTGAGTTTGTTTCAACCGCGATAAAATAAAGTTTTTAAAAGTTGATCTTCCTACTGATCACTCTTACACTTGGATACCCTGGTTGAATCTCAAAAGGGACGAAATGGTGTCTTCGCATGGTGCAGAATCAGACAAGACATGAGTATATCAGTCTTAACAGTATTGTCATGAGTATAATCTCATAGACGAGTCCACATAACAAGCCTAGCAATCTGCCAGTATAGAATAGGGCAAAGATAAGTTATAATTTGAAAGCATTGTAATAGGGTTTATGGCTGACACTATGCTGCGGCCGAAGGGAGCGTAAATATTTTTACAGTTTTTATAGAATGGACATTTTTTGGCCAAAATAAATCAATTATTTCTCCAGTAGCAACATAGAGTTTAGTTTTCTGCACATGCTAATATCAACAGATCTTTAATATCTGTCAAACGTGTCCTGTAATTTTGTCAACACGTTTTAAATAAAAATAAAAATTTTGACAAAATTCCAGGACACCTTTGACAGATATTCAAGATCTGTTGATATTAGAATGTGCAGAAAACTAAATTCTATGTTGCTACTGGAGAGATATTTGATTTATTTTGGCCAAAAAAATGTAGTGCTATAAAAACTGTGAAATCACTCGCGCTCCCTTCTGCCGTACCTTAACATTGTCATGATTAAATTCTAAACTAACTTAAGTTAGGGACGTATGAAACGCGAGAAAATGTCCGTGTTTGTGTAGTTTTTATGTAAAACTTTTTTTTGACAAAATAAATAAAATATTGCAACAGTAGAAACATAGAGATTAATTTTCTTCACGTGGTTGAATATCTGTCATGAGCATAGCGGCATTAAATGAGAAACTTTTTAAATGGAGAGCGAATGTCAATTAATTATAGTACACCCTTGATAGATATTCAACAACTGTTGATATCACCATGTGAAGAAAATTAAACTCTTTGTTTGTACCGAAGAAATATTTAATTTATTTTGGACAACTAATTGTTTTGCTATAAAAACTGATAAATCACTGGCCTTTTCTCGCGTCCCCTTCCACCTCGCCTTAACCTATATTCGTTAGCACAAAGCCAAACTCCCCGATGTCGCAGGTGGCTATGGTACTAATGATAGTTCTAGGAGCAGATAATCTTCACACGTTCATCATGGACTCCACTTTAAACTATGAAATGAAAAACTACACTGAACACTGAACGAATCATGGCAATCTCAGGGGTAGAAGAACATTTGTGCACCAATTCATGGGGACCAACTTTGATTCCCCTCTCCTGGTGTCATTTTTCGATTAATGAATGCATCCATTACCGTTTCCAGCTTTTGGCCTGGGTCAGTTTTCTATTCAAGTCATATATTTTCGACTACCGGCCTGCTAGGCTTATCGTAGCTTCATATACCTTATAATTTAATTTAAGACTAGGATAGGCACAACATCTAATCCTCGGACGTTAATTTATCACTGTGAAAGAGTAAACCCATATTTTCATCGATGATAAACTTTCCGGCCATGCCGGGAATAGAACAGGGGCCCTTAGCTCAGTAGGCAGACACGCTACTGACTGAGCCAAGGTTTCGGATCAATTAACGGATATGATACTTTATTCTGCAATATCCGTAACTTAAAGGTAATTTCCATCTTTTAAACCTCACTATGTACAATTAACTTTATGGACGATAGATTACTTCCGTAATTTAGCCTACCTCTACAGCTGAACACGGAGATATTGGGGATGGGAATGCCTGGAAGAAAACTCCACACCACCACTGATGTAAGTGTGCTCAGAAAGTTCGCCTTATCGTTCACTTATTCTCAAACCTCTTACTTATTTCTTTGAGGCCAAAGAGGTAAAACAGCTCTTATAAGAAGAAGAAGAAGAAGAAGAAGAAGAAGAAGAAGAAAAAAAAGAAAGAAATAGTGACCGTCGTGGTGCAATTTGTAAACTAGCTTAGGATTACATCACATGTCATTCATAGTAAATATAGCTTTTATTTTCTAAATTATAGTTTCTGAATTTTATGGCTCAAATGATGGCGTAACAAAGTAGCTTGGAAAAGAGAAAGGGCCTTATTATAAGTTTGTAAACTTTCATAATCAGTTAAAAAGTAAATTGGTCCGTCTCATACAGTCTCAAATCATTATTTATTATTATAGGTTTGAACGTATTAAACCAGATAGCCATTTGTAAAGCTAGACTCCAACTGGGTAATCCGGGAAGGGATCCAAACCATCCACCTATTCACAATATATTTATTTAATTTATTCAAACATAATGTTGATATTAAAAAAAAACCAGCCATCTCATCCTGCTCCATTAAGCTGATTAGTTATAGGCCTAGAAGAACTGATGGTATGCAGTAGGTTACTGACGTTAGAAAATAAACTGAACCAGAACACCCCTAATATAGTGGTTACATAGCTAAGTCCAATTTTCACAGGAATAACCCTATCTGACAGAAAAACTACGAGATCTACTTTCATTTATTCAAACGTCAAGTTATGTTATCTGCATCTGCCACTTTATAAAGTAATATACTAATTAATAATATAGTGAGATTTGATCAATGTTGACCGTAAAATAAAGTTTATATTTCCTAAAAGGTCCACGCTATCATAATCCTACTATAGTCTACCTCAGTTAAATCGATCTAAGAAAGTTGATTTTGATTAGTTATTTTAAGTAGTTACTAATAGGGTGTATTTGAGTAAATGCATCCAAATTTGCGCGGAGAGAGTATGGCAATAAATCCCTATGTAAGCTATTCAGTAGATCAAAGAGATGCAAAGCTAATATGATCAAAATTGGAAATTCCCGCTTATGTAAAGTACCTTCAAAATGGTTTTCACGGGAAAATTAGATGTACCATTATGTTTGTAATGTTTTCCAGTGCCTAGATACAAATTTATAATTATTATTGAGAAAATCGATTTTTTTCTCATTTCACCCTTAAGTAAACACACATTAATTTTAGGATTAGATAGATATTTCCAAAACTCCCTCTGGGGAACCTTATGAGAACCGCAGAGTTTTAGCCCGATCGGTTAAAAAGTTTTGGCTCTAGTTCCAGTAATATACAGATAGACGGAATTTCGAAAACCACTTGCTAAGGTTCCGAAACGTCGACATTCATCAAAATCTCAAATTCTATTATTAATATTATTAGCACCGCGTCTAGTACGTCTGGTACATAAAAAAAAGCTGCACTTTTTGATTGGAATATGCCACTTTCTGTGGTCATAAATGAGGTCATAAGAGACCTTTTCAGATAGGGAGCCACATTAAAATCCGTGCAGGACACCAAAATGGCGGCTATTTATGGACGCCATTTTGGAGTCCTAGAATTGGTTGTATCTCAGCTCCTAATGGTTCGATTTTAATTTTTCTTTTTTTATTTAAAAGCTGTTATTAAGTACATTATTTTACCATATTTACTTTTCTCTAAGCCTTAAAATTTACTCGTAATTTAAAAAAATGATTTTAGTGTTCGTCTAGTTTTTTTATTTGTTTTTGTTTTTTGTGTGTGATTTCTCTTACATTTGTTTTCATTCGAATATAAAATTATATTCATATAAATCATTTAACATTCATTTTTGCAGATTAGACTGAATTGAATTATTCTCAAAATGACTTCAAGGCGCCTGCGCCTGGCAAATGTTGACTTTGAATCTCCACTTGAGCTTCGTGTTATAGATTGGACCAAATGTTGCATTTGTCAAGAATCTAGTGATGAAGGCTATATTTGCCCAGCCTTACACACTGAAAAAGAACTTGTTAGTGCAGGCTACAAGACGCTTTCAGAAAATTTAACAGAATTTCAGAATCTCGGTGCATTGCCCCCATGGTTTGGATGTACAAAAGTTAAATGAGGGTGAAGGTATAGAAGGAACATTTAAAAAAATAAAGCAAAGTGGAATAAAAAGTGTGTACTTAACTTCAACAGAACAAAACTAGCCAGAACAAAGAAACGCAAACGTTCATCCTCTTTGCCAAATGATTCACATGAGAACAGTCCACAGACTTTATTAGAGCCAGATGAAAAAAAAAACCCAAGGAATATGCGTTGTTCTATATCATTTATTAAAATGAAAGATGAAATGTGTTTTATATGCAATCAAAAGGGCACTACTCGAAAACCTCTATATATAATTGCTTCCCTACAAGACGATAAACTTAAGAGATGTGTCGATATTAACAATAACATAAACCTTAAAGCATTCCTAGAGGGTGGCGATTTGGTTGCTAAGGAAGCTAAGTACCACTCGAAGTGCTATACAAACCTGAACAAATGTCTGAGAGCATCAATTGGGGTAAAAGAAGAAGAGGTCAACTCCATCTGCGAGAGTATGGCTTCCGTTGCACGCTTCATAAGAGAGAAAAACAAGGCCTCTGAATCTGATAATACTGAGATTTTATTAAAAATGGCTCACTTAAAGATTATATATGCAAACAGCCTTGCAAATATTCTGGGAATGAAGAGTAAAGACCTTCAAAACACACATAATACCCGTTTACGCGAGAGAATTCTCGATCACTTCCCACAGTTCAAAGCTCAACATTCAGGCAGAGATTACTTCCTTTATCGTGATGGTGCTAATATTTTTTAATATATTCATTCTGAAAACCTTGATGATGATGCTGTTGCATGTGAAAGCTTTATTAAGCAAATTAGAAAGATCATAACCCAGCACAAAGCTACGCTTGATGGTCATCTGAACGATGATCAACAAGCTGCAAGCGTTCCTCCGGCACTTCTCTCTTTAGTGTGTTCTTTACTTCATGGCTATGCTTCAGAAGAGAATGTGACTAAAGCAACTCAGCCTGCTTTGACTATCAGCCAATTAATAGTTTTCATCCACAGTGAAAACACTCCAAAAGGCAACATTATTTGTCATAAGAAAAGTCATGAACCACCAGTTCCATTATACGTGTGCCTGTCTATATTTGGAAGAACACGAAATAATACAATAATTGAAAGCGTGCATAAAAGAGGCCTCTCAATATCACTAAACAGAACTATGAAGATAACAGCAAGTCTGGCTCACTTGGAGATTAAGAGAGCTCAAGAAGAAGGTGTCCTTTGCCCCTCAAATTTGCTTCATGGTCTCTTTGTGATTGGTGCGTACGATAACATGGATCATAACTACAGCAGTACAACTTCAGAATCATATTACCACGGAAAAGCAATTTCTATCTTTCAAATTCCCGGCGAAGGAGAAGTTGGTGAGCCTCGTAATTTCGCCACAAGCATTTCTTGTGTCGATCAAAGTAACAGGAAAGTGACAGAGCTTCCAGACAGCTACAATGTTGTCAAGACTGTAACACTGCCTTCCAAGCAACCTCCTGTGCCAATAGCAAGCGAGATCACCTGTTCTCAGATGTCAACTTCTAAATTTGGATCCGAGTGGAAAACGGAACAGGAATGGCTAGACCATATTCTTAGCGACAGAAAAGATGGGCCCTTAGATCTTTCCTGGGCAGCGTTCTATGCTTCAAAGGTAGGCTCTTCATCATTTGAATTAACACGTAACTCTCTTTTACCTCTATTCAATGAAAGTTCTTCTTCGCCGTCAATGCTGAAGCACGGAATGGATCAAATAAGAAAAATTACAACGTTTTTAAATCCAAGACAAATTCCTGTCATATGTGTGGCGCAACCTCTATTTGCCTTGACTAAATCCATCCAGTGGAACTGGCTTGAATTTTATGGTGAATCCAAATTTGTAGCCATGTTTGCAGCGTTTCATATTGAGCAGGCCTTTCTGAAGAGGCTTGGCCAGTCTGTAGAAGTTTACTGTTTTGATTTACTACAAAGATGGAGAAGAATTCTCAGTCAATCATGTTAGAAAGCTTCTATTTACTTCAAAAAGTCGCAGTCTATCAAGCTTGCCCCCAACTAAAGAGGCATTAAGGCAGCATTGTCTCCGTTCAGCATACCAGGCAGAACAAGTCTGGGGTCGTGCCTGCTCAGTGATAGACAACGTTCCAGGACCAGAAGGATGGGAATGTACCAGAGCTGCAGGGGAGTGGGTGCCGGTCTGGTCTTCTCTGCCCTCTATTTGGGCAGCTTGTAGAGAATTGGTTAATTGCAGTTGCTCTGAATGCCGTACACGATGCTCCTGTTCAAAGGCTAAGGTTCCATGCACGCTGATTTGCAGGAACTGCACTGGATGTCAAAAATGCGACAATAAATACAATAAAAGGCATGTGCTTAGTTGAGAATTTCTAAATTTCAATATTTCCATAACTTTCAAGATCATTATATTTATTTTTGCATCCAGCGTCTTCTGTATGTAGACTCTTTTTCAAATAACAGGCGTCAAAAATACTTTTCTTTACTTGTTAACTTTTTAAGAGTTTATATGAAAATAATTACTTTGTTCCAGGTATGATTCGGAAGATGAGGAAGAGGATAGCTTGATTTAGAGACATTTAAGATGCTAAGAAGAAGTTAATTTGCAGGAGCATTCCTATTATTCAAACATTTTTGTAAACATTATGTTACTATCTTATTGTAATAGTAAAGTAAACGAAATATTGTAAACCAGTCGTTTCATTTGTCCAGTAATTTCTCAAGAAGTAGTTTATTAAAATAGATTTTCTTGGTATCAATGGAAAGATAAAATTATTCTCTTTCTTTTTTATATCACCTATAAAGGAGATATTATGGACAATAAAAAAGATAGTTAGCAATGAAATTTGTGAAAAAAGTGAAATCTTCATAAATTCTTAAATTGTGGAGAAACCTTAAAGTTTGGAGATAAATATATGATAACCAATTAGTTTCTTCTTAGCAAGAGCTTTCAAACAAAACAAAAAAAACTTAAATCGGAATATTAGAAGCTGAGATACCATGGAATTAAGAACACTAAAATGGCGGCTATAAATGGCCGCCATTTTGGTGTCCTGCACGGATTTTCAAGTGGCTCCCTATCTGAAAAGGTCTCTTTTTCCCTTACCTATGACTACAGAAAGTGGCATATTCCAATCAAAAAGTGCAGCTTTTTGGCTTTATTTGCTATGTACCAGACGTACTAGTCTTACTACCCGTTCGGGTTATACGCACTTACGCTAATGAGTAATGGTAGGGTGATTGTGAGATGAAATGGAGGACCTACAGTTTAACGTGGAATCCGAACCATGGTGGAGGCTTGGCATTCCCCACATTTACAAGATGTCTTGTTAGAGGTGAAGGAAGGGTTTGGTAATCAGATAAATCTGTGCCGGGACTGAGGATTAAGCCCCGGGTGCCAGCACAGAAGTCTGACACCTTACCCTTAGACCGCCAGGTCACCCCAAATTCTATTCTTATGGTGATCACACTATCTCCTCTCAACAAGGGGTAACAAGATAATAGTAAAAAAATTGTGTATTTTCACCTCCCGAAACTATTTATACTCTCTATCAGGTGTAAGATTCACAAATACTCATCTGGAACCTCTTGAGAATCAGGCTGAGCCGGGGCCAGATTATAACAGAACACTGAACAGAACAAGCTCGCGAACAACTCCAATGAACGTCTGTCTTTCATTGTTCCGTTAGTTGTGGCCGGAGTGTCTGCACTTGAACAGAACATGTTTGCAAAAATGTTCGGTTCGTGTTACAACAGTTGGTGGGTAGCCTCATTCCTCCCACCCCCAAATTGTTCAGCTGTGCTTCAATATTTGTGGTGCGTTAAGTAGGTGTGTGCAAGTAGCAGATATTGCATTGTTTATCCACGGCTTCCCAAGTAGAATAACTCTGAAACCCCACCTATGTTGGATGACAAGATTATACCAAAGTATGGATTTCTACAGTGGGTCGAGTTTATTGGCAGATTAGCAATTTTAGTCAAACATTGATTATTTTTTTAATCACGTAAATGCACCCATCTGATCTCTTAACTATTGCATGTCTTGTACAATGCTAAAATAAAGGAGATTTTTATTTTTCAACACGCACACAAATAATTATACTCGTTATAATATATATGTACTTAAAAAAATAAAAAATAAACAGATGTGAGGTGGATGGGGTCCCACAAAAACTGATAACTATTGGATCAGGTTTGAGTGGAACAACGAACAATTTAATTACAAAGGAATGTTCAGAAAATAATCCACACTGTCCGCGAGCTGTGTTCGGTGTGATGTTCTGTTCTAGTCTGGACCCGGCCTTAGCAAATTTAAAATCTGAGGTAAATCACTGTCTTATGTGTTCAAGATATCTTTCCCCCTAGCTCCAGTCGGCACATTGTCTACTTTTTTTTGTCTGAGTGTGTCTTCCCCCATTGTGTTTTAACTTGTACAAGTTCCCAACAGGACGTCTTTGACCGGATATCAGCAGGCAGGGAACCTTGTACCTGTAAACATACCTGTGCCTCCCTCTGAAAGAACAGATAAACCTTCCTCTACCAATACAGCACTCTCTGTTAGAGCTTTTAGATAGATACCAGGGGGTCAAAAATATAAGCAGGTAAATCCGAGGGTTAGTTAGGGTTGGAATTTCGAGGTTGCAATTCAGGGTCAACTACATTTACAAGTGTGTCGGAGTAGTCTCCACACTGATTTGAGCAGTAACCTTTATGCGTATATTTGGCGTGAATCCTCCGGTTACCCTGAAAAGTAACAGTCTTACCTGCGCACTATATCTTATAAGCTGCACCATAGTGTAGCCCGTCAAGGTAAGCGTGCTACCTTTCAATAAAAACGGCGTGTACATACCTTCACCAATGGGTAAATCGGACAAAGGTGTCAATTCTGTTCTGGTCAAGGCTGACAATGACGGGGAGGTCTTATGTTCAAATCCTGCCTAGGTGTAATCTGGTATTGCCTACATGCAAAAGCGGGTACATTATTACTAAGCACAAATTAACCAATATTAAAGAATTTCTAGTAAATTTTACAAAATTACCTGTGGTTTTTCCAGGCTTGTGTCAACCTTGGTTTACTAATCTTTCTTCACACAAACACTGGTACATTTACCCAAATATTCCATCTTGTTCAACCCTAGCTCATTAGTATAAATATGCGTTATAGCCTTGATGGGTAGTAAGACGCAGTGAACTACCGTATACCATGTCGTTATCTGTGAAAATAATGTGTTTTTAAGTAAAATTGGAAAAAGTTTTGAAACAAACTTTTTGTATTTGAATGATGACAACGCAACAAAATGGCTCAGTAGTAGAATTAATTAACACTTTTGATTCCGATACAAAAATTAACAAAAGCGACGCAAGCAATTTAGTTTAGAGCTATTTGTCGGGTTGACGCTTCATCCGAGAGACAAGAGACTGATTTTCGAGACCACACTGTACTTCGAAGACACACAACACACATTGTTCCTATTTTACCTCGTGGTCTTTTACACGCAGGAATGCGTCAAGTATAGTCGGGTTCTCAAAAAAAAAAAGGCCAATAGTAGGTTTCCAAACATGATTTATTTTCATTGTTATGGCTTTGTTGGACAATTTTATAGACATCTTCAGCATGAATCTGTGGACCCATGTTCTAAATGGCAAGCTCACCTACTCTGGTTTACCAGTGATGGGAATGTCGGGGTTTGAAACCCGGGTGGGAGGACCAATCATGTTGTTTCATAAATGGTTTACCACTCTCACTCCACGCACATTAGGGTACATATCTTCTCAAATCTGCCTCCTCATTCCTACCTGACTATAGAAAATAATATAAACATGTATAGTTACAATGCTAGATAAATCAATATATAGAAATTCATTTTTTTAATCAATAAAAGTAAGACAATCATTAAATTTAATTATTTAAAAAAATGACACAATGGTAGTAATGCAATACGTTAATTGGTCAAACGTGGTTAAACGTATGAATTAATTTACATTAAATAAACGTTCGTGAGCAATTGTACTAACAACGTACAGTTTAAAATGGATTTCTAACCAATTGCATTGATAAACACAATATTTCCTGGTTGAGTACACATCCAAATATTAACTATGTAGCAATTTACATTTTGTTTACTGCCAGCGGGGGCTTATTTCCGTGTCTTAGTGGTCAGGGAGGCCAACTACATATCACGCACCACGACTCAAACCTTGTAGTGCCTAAGTGTTTGAAGGTGGGAATTATCTTTGATCATGAACACATCCGTCTCTCGATAACACTTTCGATTAAATTGCTTTTTTTTAACACCACGTCTTACTACTCGTTCAGGTTATACGCTTATGTAATAATTACATTAACGGGTTAAGGATTATGAAGGCTTAATCTAGAGGAAATGCACCCGCATTTGCGTGAAGGGAGATTGGAAACCCATTTAAGGAAAAAACCTTCAGTTCACCCGACTAGGAATGAACCCTGATCTCCCAGTCCTCGGCAGTCTTGTCCAACACAAGAGTAGCGCGTAAGACCACGTTACCATCGAAGCGGGTTAAATTAATTAATATTCATTGAAAGATAAAAACAATGTAGGTATTTTATAATGTATATAAGGGTTGACTTAGTTCTGTTTTACAATTATTACATTCCTAACACCAGATATAGGGAATAAGTTTATTTTTATTTAACACGGGTGATTACAGTGATAGGGAAGAGAGGTGGTGTCTTAGAAGAAATTCATCCGCATTGGGTTGGAGAAAGTATGGGAAGTCCCATATTGATAGATCACTATACTATAAAGCCACATGGTGGACTCACTCCCTCACTCACTGACATTAATGTTTATCCATTTCCAGATGAGCTAGAAATTTGAAATTTGGCAAACTTATAGCTTCTAGCTTGTAACCGATGGGAAAATTCTAAAAAGTTAAAAAAAAAATTAATCCCCCCAAAAATAATTAAAAATGACGGAGCAACTTTAAAGTCGGTACAGACCTTTCTTTGGAGGCTTCTTGTGGCTAAACGGCAAGACCTATCAAAATAGATTTCTTGATTTTAGTTAAATTTTGCACATTTTCCACACATTTTTAAATTTTCTGACACACATATGGGATAGCTAGCAAGAATCATAAGATTGTAAAATTAAATGGTATGGAACTCCGCACGGATTTTCTCGATCTATTGTTTGAAAATAGAGATATTTACTCAAAACTCGTAATATGTTAAACAAAATAATATACACTAGCAAACCCAAGTATAAATTGCACTATACTTATACTCTTTTTTTTAAGTCCCGGTTTTAAATTTTATAATTTTGTTTTCCAAGAATTAATGTCCTCATTTGTATGTTTGGACCGATAAAAAAGATCAATGTTGGGTCCACAAGGGTCAACACTTCGTATTAAAATTTCAACTTCTGGTAAAATTTTTAACATTTTATTAGGTGTTGCAAATCTTCATGCCATCGCATTGCTATTAAATTCCTCATTTATATATTTTGACCAATAAAAAATGTAAATATTGACTATTGAGTCTAAAATGGATATAGATCATTGTTGTACAAACATTTCTTTTGAGGGGTTTAAGGAAAACAATATAAACTTTTAAAGTTTTACTTATATATGGCATTGGAGAATTATTGCGTTAAAACTTAAGTAGTATATTTTTACATCTAAAGCTCACAAAATTGTATTAATATATTTGCCAATATCTCAGATAATGTTGGATTCATACAAATATATTTCAAATAAAAGTCTTTTATTTTTAATAGTACTACAATTATTTTGCAATGATAAGTTATTTAGTATCTCAAATAGTTGTGGAAATACGGAAATTTCTGCTTCTGTAAAGTACCATAAAATTCATTTCCATGGTAAAATGAAAATAGCCAGTCTATTTATAATCTTAATCAACACCTAGATACGAATTTTAATCAAAATCGTTAGAGTCAATTTTGAGAAAATCGATTTTTTCTTTTTTCGCTCTTTCTTAAATTACTCTTAATTTTAAGTTTAAACAGACACACAGACAGACGTCATTTCAAAGACCACTTTTTAGGGTTTGGGGTGTCTTGACACGTCGACATCCACTAACATTTCAGGTTAGATTTTCTTTTGCGGTTGCACTACTTTTGCCTTTTGTTTTCGAAAAGTTAAATATATATATATATTTACNTAAAATATTTGTATTATAAATAGACCTATAGGCCTATATTTGTAACGATAAGTAGTTTCATATCTCAAATAGCTTAGGAGATATTATAAAAAATGATAATTTACGCATCAGACAGGAGCCCTTAAAGTCATTTTGCCGAAATATTGAGAGAAGCCATTTTGTTTGGAATATTTATAAACGTTTAGAAATGAAATTTAATCAAAATCGTTAGAACCTACAGACAGACAGAAAAACAGACGGAAGGTCAAAAACCACTTTTTTTGATTCGGGGGGGTCATGAAACGTCAAGATTCATTAAAATCTTGGTTTCGATTTTTTGACGATCACATCTCTACCTGTAAGATAGCAAGAAAGTAATAAATCAACGCTCAAAACGAATTACATCTGTTTACACTCCCTGGGGGTCTGGGGCGGAGCCCACAACGAGAAAAGCGAGCTATATCTATAAAACCACCCTCAATGCATCCACTCAAACTTTGAAACTTGGACCTCCTTATCACCGTTGACCTTGTGCAACTTAGATCCAACTCCTTGAACAAAGTAGCCACCGGTATAGGTTGTGAGTGGGTTAAACTAGTATGTTATAAATATTCACGTATTTAATCCTTAATTCTATAAAGTGCACGTTAAATATCCTATATTAAAAACACAGTACTTATAAATCCTACGGATATTGATTGCTCTGTCGGCAAAGAATCATTCCCACCTACAGACTGATTTTCATATGAAGCCCATTATTTGAAAACTGGAAACTCAAGTTGCCGTAATAACGGAAATAAAAGATATTACAATTGTATTTACATTTTCACTTCGTTTAATCATAGTTACGTGAGTAGAAATTATGTCGACCTACATGCTCCATGGCTTCTTTGGTGCTGACTGACAGCTCACAGCTGACTTCTGACAGTCAACATTTAGGTATATACTTAAATTTTGACCGTCAGAAGTGACAGCTGTTAAACACATGTTTGTGCAGATCATCTTGTTCGGCGTAGGGATACATAATTCGGTCTGGTAACTTTTCAAAGCTTTTAGCTGTCAGGTGTGAGCTGTCAGTCAGCACCAAAGAAGCCACGGGGCTACTGTAGGTGGTCTGGTCTTGGGCTAAAGTGCCCGCCTCAGAACCCGATGTTCATGGGTTCAAACTGTCCACGGCATGTAGAATTTTTTGAACGATAAAAACCCGTAGCACAACTTCCTCCAGAGGGGAAGTAAAACCGTCGTTCCCATATCGATACTATTAAATCTTTGAAGGTATGTAATATAAACTTTTCCTGACAAAATTGGTAGGCCTATTCACGCTCGCTCATGGGAATTCAGTTTATAAGGCAACGGGGAATCACCACATTTGCTGAACTTTCCACTAGTACATGGGATCCCTACCAGATGGTGTAAGCAGTACTAACCAGCTGAACGGCTTAGTGCATTCCCTGAACCAGATAGATAGAAATCACATCCAATCAACTTTAGGGTTGTTGAGTGGTAAAGAATAAACCCAATAATAATTTTAATAATCCACAATAAAGCTTTTGATAACACTTAGATAAACTTTGTAATATTTTTTTGCACCACTTCTTACTACCCGTTCGGGTTATGAGCTTATATATTAATTACGCTAATGGTTTTATAAATTAGGGAGGCTATATATTAATAGAGATGTACACACATTTTCTTGGAGGGAGAGTGGAAAACCAGTTTGCAAATGCACTCTTAATACACCCGACCGAAATTTGAACCTCGATATCCCCATCATAGGCAGTCTAGTCTACTGTGAAAGAATCGCCTTAGACTATGTGGCCACTAAAGTGGGTAGCATTATAATGAATAGCCCAAAGAATACCTATTTTTAGAATGCCAAATGTTAGTGACTTTTAATCAATGTTCGTGGTCGAAAGTGGGCTTCTTATAAAAAAGCAGTGTTGTACTAAGGTACATTCACTTCCTATAAATTCACCCTTCCTCATTCCTAACACATAATAGTGTATCCCGAACGGGAAGTAAGACGAGGTCCTAAAAAAAAAGTTTCTTGCTGGAAGTTGTCGCCCACTAAATCACGGTTCTAACTCGCGCTCAACACTCAAGCATTCAGTGTCTAATTAAATGTAACTCGGATGCGTCATTCCATGAGCCCATACTCGATATTTAACTCGGTTATTAGTGGCCGACTAATGAAGTTCATTCACAAAGTAATTACTAGAACGTCAATTATTTCATGATTTATGTAATTGCACGAGACTGGTTTCTCGCACGTTACAAAGCTAAAGGCATAATAAATAATTGTCTATACTTTCAACTTAAGGTTAGAACCTAGGGAACGTGAGACTATACGTACTTTCAACTTAAGGTGGGAGTCTAGTGTTCGCGAGACTAAACTTTCAACTTAAGGTGGGAGTCTAGGGAACGCGAGACTATACCTTCAAGTTAAGGTGGGAGTCTAGTGAACGTGAGACTATACTTTCAACTTAAGGTGAGAGTCTAGGGAACGCGAGAGTATATTCTCAACTTAAGGTGGGAGCCTAGGGAATAGAAACTGTACTTCCAAGTTAAGGTGGGAGTCTAGTGAACGTGAGACTATACTTTCAAGTTAAGGTGGGAGTCTAGTGAACGCGAGACTATACTTTCAACTTAAGGTGGGAGCCTAGGGAATGTGAAACTCTACTTTCAAGTTAAGGTGGGAGTCTAGTGAACGCAAGACTATACTTTCAACTTAAGGTGGGAGTCTAGGGAACGCGATACTATACCTTCAACTTAAGGTGGTAGTCTGTAATCCAAGCTCTAGAATTAGAGGGATTCAATACAAAATAAAACAAGTTAATGTTACCAAAAATTTAGAAAAATAGAAGTGCGAAGTGTAACGATATTATGTTGTTTTTTTTGTTGTGAAACATATTACAGTACACAACCCATCTCCTAGAAGGAGGGTAATCCCACTGTTCTCCTTCAGTGACCAATTTAGTTTAAATGCGACGAGGACGAAGCCTTGTAAAAAAGGGCAACAAAATTATATATATATTCTAAAGCCTAAGGATAGATGGCATAATCATATTAGTGAAAAAATTCAAGTCTTAACGAAACTTTGCTTTTATTTCATTTAACCTTTTATTAAAGAACATATCACTTCTGCAAAACATCTAAGCATATTCATATTTCTTATTTATACAATATCTGTAAAAGCAGAATAATAACAATCTATTATTATTGTTTTTTAACAAGACTTTCAAAAATACGTGTATTAAATTTTAATGTCTAGCATTATAAACATGGCGTATTCCAATATAACAAACGTAAATGAGAATTTTAGCAACGAATTATCTTAGTGCAAGTCAAAATTGTAACAACAGTATAATAGTTCCGTAATCGCCCCATTAAAGATCAACCTACGCGTGGCGTCTACACAAATTACGGAATCCTCCAATATTTAGAAAGTCAAAATAAACTTAGATATTCTTTCATTAAACTTTAAGGTTTATTCCTAACTTTATCATAAAGAAACATATTATTAATCTCTGCCACGTTCAATAACTGTGCAAAATAATTCCAAAGTTAAATACATAATGTTAACTATACAAGAATAATTATTAACGTCCCGCATTCCAACAACTAAATAATGAAGGCCTAATATTATAAACTTCTTAATATGGATATTAAGACAACACGTTTTGAAAACATACTCTTAAGGTTAAACAACTGAATCCCCGTTGATAAACAAGATTTGACTAACATAAAAAAAAAACTCGCATTAAAACTTTCCCCACATTACTTTGTATTTTAAGTAAAGTCCTACTTGTCGTAACATAAGCGAAGTTATTTTAATATTTAGTAAAAAGGAATGAATGTTCATCTAAGACGGTAAATAACAATAAATATACGTAGAGCCAAAAAGAGAATTTAGAAAATTACAATAATATTTAAATTAAAGCCGAACAAGAATTTCTCCTTACATTATATGAGTCTGTATTTGAAGCCTAAGCTTCGTCAATGTCCGAGCCTAATCCAAGAGTGGCTGCTATCTTGGTGAACAGTCTCTTATATGGCGCAACTATCGAACACTCGAGAAGGAATTACACCAAGGTGGGGATCACAGAATTAACACACATGAAAAGGGGGGGTGCGCTGGATTAGATGCGTTGAGAACATTCTATCAAGGCCACGGCTATTCTACGCTGTTCTCGGCGTCCACGTTGTTCCTGAGGCTAGTGGTGGCGCGTAGCGGCGAAATGCTGCACTAGGATCACAGCGCTTAGTTGTTTTACTGTTGATATCGTGTGTGGACGTCCTTTTCCGCATGCTCGTCCGGCCGGTGAAATTGGGTAAGCGCTGTTCTTGTTGACTATCCCGTTTTTTTGATGCCTTGTAGCAATAATTGCTACAAGTCTAGGGAACGCGAGACTATACTTTCAACTTAAGATGGGGGTCTGGGAAACGCGAGACTATAATTAAACTTAAGGTGGGATTCTAGGGAACACCAGACAAATGTAGTATTTTTGCAGTTTTATACAATTTTTTTTAGTTAAAAAAAATTAAAAATGTATCCAGTAGAACCAGAGTTTAATTTTCTTCACGATCCGCTTAGGTGGCAGCATGGTCTAAAGCGGCACTCTCACAAGATGGGGGATTTCGGGGATCGATTCCGGTTGGTTATACTGAGGATGGTTTTTACTAAATGGCTTCCCAATATACTTCCATGCAAATTCGAGTATACGTCCTTTAAATTCAACCTACCTAATTCCTAACACATTAGAGTAATTAGTACATAGACATATAACCCGAATGGGTAGTATTATAAGATGTGGTGCTAAAAGAAATAAAAATTTTCATAATTTATTATTTGTCTCTGGTGTCCCAAAATGTAATGAAAACTCTTTAACTTCACTTAAAAAGTTTCTCATATAACACCGCTATGCTCATGTCAGATATTCGACAACTGTTGATATCATATCACCATATGAAGAAAATGAAATTCTTTGTTCCTACTGTAGCAATATTTTATTTATTTTGGCCAAACAAATATTTTGCTGTAAAAACTGTAAAAACAACTAACCTTTTCTTGCGTTCCCTGCATCACCACATTAATGTGATTTTTTTCTGTTTCGCCCGTTTTCTTTAGTTAGATTTTCATAAGAAAAACCTTAAATTACAGCTAACAAAATTATTATATATGTTTTCACCTATTCACACTAAAATTTATGTGAGCTGAAGCTGCCACTTTTGAGAGATAGTATAAAACCTCTAAAAATAACAATAATATATAATAAAATGCTAGAAATTAGTTCTGCAAAATGTATGCTTATATTTTATAAACGGCCCTTCTTATAAATATTTAAGGAGTTAGGCCTACTGTAATTCTTCTAGAGAGTTTGTCTACTTCTGAAAATATGATTTTCAATCATTGAGTTATTTGTTTTCAGTTTATAAGTTTTATTATTTTGATTATGTAACGGCTTAATCACCGAGATTAGGATGGAAAGGAGAGTTTTAGCACAATGAAGAAGGGACGAAAAAATAACCCTGACAAATTGCATGTGTACACTAACTGCATTGCCTCCTTGTCGAGATTCGAACTTTGACCTTTACGACTCAGGAAGTTTAGTATATTACGAGTCTGACGTTTTAAATAATATTACCTGCAGTACTTTTTAATATTTTTTATCACTACGTCTTGCTACCTGTTCATGTAATAATCCTATATGATGATTACTCTTATGATATAAGGATGAGGAAGGAAGCATTTTAGAGGTATTTTACTCTCATTTACTTGGAGAGAGAATGGGAAATCATTACGGGAAAAACTACCCTAATATATCCAACTAGGATTCGAACCCCGATCTCCCTGTCATAATCAGGCCAGTCTTAACTTGAGATTGAAGCCTTAGACCATTTGACCACTGAAGTGGGTCAGTACTTTGTACATGTGAGTGTAATATGAATGGGGCTATTACAAATTACAGTACCATAATTTAAATGAATTTAAGGATAACCTGGTGGTATAGGAGTAAGGTGTCGGACTTCTGTACTAGGGGACCGGGATTCAATCCTCGTACTCTAGTACTCGTGAAGACCTACAGACTGTTATCCGCACTTACCAAGGAGACCAGTAAATGATTATTACTTTATCATGGAGCAATCAGGAGTAATAATGCATATTTTATCCACGTTAAGGACTCTGATGAAATTTGAATTTGTCAAGTTCCCATTGGTGCAAATTCAAACAAGGTGAAGAAGGGTGGGGTAGTAAATAGCTGTCCAACAGAGGTATTAAGTATGGTTGGACCAAGCAAACCGGACACTCTTCTTTAAAAAAAAAATCTGGCAGGACTCGATCGAACCTTTTGACGCTATGGACG
>CABFVX010000406.1:63643-117159 GCA_902151425.1 Timema shepardi
GGGGGGCAATAATTATGGGAGGACTTCTAAAAAGTTATAAGTTCTATAAAAGGGATAATAACAACCTAAGTACCCTCCGTCCACCTTGAAAAGCTTACTTTCTGGGTTCCATTATGGAGTAGCTTATAAGCTAGGGCCATAGTCACGGCAAAACTGATGCCTTTCAAGGTAAACTAAGTGAACAAAGGGCTAAACCCATTTGCATCTACCATAACAATTTAGTAAATCGCATAATGCTTCTGCTCTGCGTCTCATTACACGTCCAGGCTTACCTAATATTTACGTTATTAGGGAAGCATTGAAGAAGGTAAAATTTAGAGGAAATATACTCATATTCACGTGAGTGAAGAAAATCATGTTCTATACGCCCGATCGTGATTCGAACCCTGACCTTTTAGTCACCAAGAAAACCGGCATAGATTAGAATGTAATTTAGTTCCCTTGCTTACCAGTGCGGGTAGTAATGTTAATTTTAACATAATTTCTTCCAACCTTATGGATCAAATAATTGAATTGCTGAAGTGACTCTCGTCCCATGTTACATCGAAATAGGAAATGATTACGGTAGCCAAGTACCTCTGCATCGCAACTCCCCGTCCCTCCTCCTCCCCCAACCATTCCCTCAGTGAATTTACAGCCATATTAAATGCAACTCGCCTGTGCGAACAAAAAAAAAAAGAGTTATAAATCGATGACGATGACATTAACGTCGAGAATTGGCTGTGTCAACGCCATATATTAGACTTATAAAAACTTCGCGCATAAGCTCGAGCAAAATAACTGCTGAAAGAGCATACGCATAAAAGCAATTCAGCGAAGGAGGTATAATACAATGTTGTCTCATAAATAACCTCGAGGTGTTTTGTTAAACTCCTCGCTGGACCGCAAATAGCGGGTAATAAGTTAAGATCCAATGTAAAGACCATACATACATACACACACGCAGTTGTAACACTGAAGGACAAGTTAGCATGGATTGTAAAGACATAAGATCCCACACGGTCCAGCGACGTTGGTCTCAGCAAAGAAACATTGTAGCGTTGCGCTTGCCAATAGATAATCCTCAGTATGTCCCTTGCAATCAAGAATACTGTTGTTGGCTACTTCATGAACTCGCCAAGGTATAGAGACTCGAGCAGGTCAAATCATAAGTCTTTCACATTAATATGACGTCCTCATCGTTTCCTTGCAGTCACTCATCTGTACTATAACACCCCACAGGATGGCCACTATTTTCTTACTGCAAAATTCCCTGTTGTTGCCCTGATTTTAAGAAGGAACCATCCACTTCAGTGGCCGTATGGTCTAAGGTGTCACTTTCATAGTAGACTAGACAGCCAATGATGGGGAGATCGAGGTTTGAATCTTGGTCGGGTGTACTGAGGGTGGTTTTTACATTGTTTTTCAATCTTCCTCCACGCAAATGGGGGTAAACTTTCTCTAAATATAACCTTCTTCCCTAAAACCATGATCTTAATTAGTACATAAGCGTGTAACCTAAACGGGTAGTAAGACGCAATTTTTTTTAAGAAGAAGAAATTCCCATCTTAACAAATAGTTTAGATGGAAGTATAAGGGAATTAAATTTATTTACCGGTGTGAAACTGTATAGTTGGTGTTTTAAACAGAATAATTGCGCTTGATGGGTGAATATATTGTTTCTTAAGGGGGGCGGGAGGGAAGGTATTTGGTCAAATCAGCGGTCTTAGTTATTCAGTAGCTATTGCTTACTATAAAAATGCATTTAAGGCGTGCAGTTACAATCCAGTTTTTAATATATTTTTTAATTAAAACATTTTGGTTCTCTCATCAACATTTTACTACATGATTAGTATTAACAGATCACATTACTTGACGTATGAATACGGGAAAGTAGATCTAATAGCTTTTCATTCTGTCAGATAATTTTATTTCTACGAATATTTTACTTTAAATGTCCAAGATTAATATTCATCCAGTGGTGTTAATTAGTTATTTGAGAAAATTTCATGCGCTTTCCTGGTTTTTCACGGACACAAAAATAATTCCTGGACCTTCAAGCTCGCGGCAAAAACCTGTCTGACCTCATCACCACAGGCAATATTGATGGGAAAATACACGAATTAAGGTACTCGTTCAATGACCCAGCATCGGTGGCCTCGTGGGCAAAGGCGTGAATCTTATATGGTTTGGTTTTTTGTTAGCAAGAAAGTCTTGTTTAGAATCCCGGACTTAAGAGCAGAGGATGGATATTTTCCCCCCACGTTAACTCTGGTGCTTTTCCTCTAAGCTTTACCTTACTCATTATTACCCCATTAATGTAAAATATGCCCACCTTCAGTAAACCGTTGATTAAATATATAAAATGTGATTGTTATATTAACGAATATATTTATTTGAACTAAATCAACTAAATAATTGTAATTGATATAACATATGAAGATTTATTTTCTATAGAGTCTTAAAAAACCTTTTCTCTAGCTGACACTATCAGATTTTCCTCAACTTTCACACCTCTCCTCCCTCTAAACCTTTTTTATATATAATAATCTTCTTTTCTTTTAGTCAAGGAGGGGGGGTGAGGAAATTGATGCCATAACTGAGCGAGTGGCAGTGCCGCTAACGTACTAGTGCTCACTAGCGGTGAGATACGAAACCAATGTTGTTGGTCCACATAATATAGTTATCTCCATCTGCTCACTCCATTTAAGTGTGTATATTTAACTAGCAAGCCCCCTCGAGATTCGAACCCCACCTCTCTATCATTGACAAACCGGACTAAACGAAGCTGATGCTGTAAAGCAGTGGTATTCAAACCTTTTGGTTCACATATCTCCAGATATGATCATTTATTTTAAACTTTGTATTCATAAAGTTGTGCTGCATGATACAAATTACACATTTTTTATAAACTATATGTAAAATAAATTATATCCAAAATAAGGTCATAAATAATATATTTTAAATGAAATAAATTAACTAATTATGTGTGCATATATTTTTTACTTTCCCTCCGACGCCTCGAAGAGAAAGTATTGTGATCGTAAAAAAATCGAGCTCGAGATTTTGATAAATGTCGATGTTTTATTCATGATCTCCTGAAACCAAAAAGGTTATTTTCGCAATGCTGTCTGTCTCTCTATCTGTCCGTTCATCCATCTGTCTGTAAGTTGGGTTAGAGGCGAAAATATTTTACCAATTGGGCTAAAACTTGGTATTTGGGGTTTTCTTAAGGTCCTCCGAGGATTTTTAAAAATTAAATATCTAATCCTAAGTTTAAGGGTAGTTTACTGAAGTGCAAAAAGAGAAAAAATTGATTTTATTAAAATTAGCTTTAACAAATTTGATTAGATTTAATATATAGACACTGTTTATCATTATAAACAAGATGGAAATTCTCGTTTTTTCATAAGTTGACTTTTAGGGTACTTTACACGAGGGACTATAATGCTGTTAAAGATTAAATAAACATTTAGTTGAAATACATTTTTGTAAAACCAATCATTTCTGAGCTATAGGCAAATATATATACTTTTTAATTCAGGTCATTGAAAATTAATTTGATTCTCATGCTCTTTGTGGACAAAGATGTTTCTCTTTTCTCAATTTTTCTGTAAGTGTATCTAGTTCCTAATGCCATAGAGTAAGTAACATTGTATATTATTTCATTTATGATCTGTGGTGTGATGTTTCTACAACAATGTATAGACCTACAATTTTGTTCCACAAATCTTATGAAATTTTAGTAAATGTCTATTTTAAGATAAAATATTGAGAAAATCTGGGTGGTGCACCGTCTTATATATTTTTTAATTGCACGTACTAGCTAAAATGTTTGCTTACCCTAGGTATAACTCCACTGCTTAGACCACGTACCCACGGATGCGGGCTTATAGTACTAGTACCCAACCAGAATGTGACACCTCTCATTCGAGAACGAGCATGAGGCTTCCTTCTCTACATCTCTACACCTCGAATCATTACACCAAACAACAAAATGGCTTAGAATAAACATTTGAAGTGATATTTTATAGACATCACATTACGTCTTGTTATAATGTTTTTCGCATGAGTATAGAATCTGGAGGTAATTTGATAAGCTAGTCAAGGATTTAAAGTTGTCAAAGTGATTTACAGCAAGTAAGTTTTCGTGTTCTTTAAGGGATATTGTGTGGGGGTCAGTAGTTTACACTTTGAGGTGGGTATACTCTAATATAATTATTATAATTATATGATAAAGAGAAAAAAAAGTGTTCCGAGCTATATATACTCACATGAATTTTTTTGTTGTATTTTACTTGATTCTCGCCACTGGATTAAATTAATAGGAAAGTCGTTTTAATGAGCACGCCTACAACATAGTTTTTTTAGTAACGCATTTAATTACTTGTTTTCTTATCTCATGTATGTATATATATTTGTATTTAATCTCATGTTCGTAAGACGCTTATCTGATTCTGACTATTTGAACTATTATTAATAATACTTTTTGATACATCAGTTTTTATAAACTAGCTTAAATATATTTAAGCTCCAACTTTTTACAATTAGGTTAATTTGTGTGTACGTACATTGCATAAAGAGTATCTTTTTATATGATTTATAATTTATATATAAATGTAATTAAAAAGGGATAGTGAAAAAAAAAGACTTTGCTAGAACTTCTCTCGAAGGAAAAATAGACACCCGCCAAGTGGATAAATAATATTCTTGGTAAGAACGTTCACCCGGGTAAGTCAGTAAACGTAGAGTTCAATTTTTCATAAGATGAACCTTATCTGACTGTTAAAAAATGTTACAAGATCTATTTTAACGTATTCATACGTCAAGGCATCTGGATCTGTTCTTTTTGATAAAAATCACTATCTATAAACACAAGTGATATGGTAAAATGTTACCAATGTTGAGCACAAACGTTTTTGTATTTTAGACTAATAAATAACATTTTTACTAAAATTAGACGGCACTTTACGTACCGCTAATCCTCCCGATATATTTTGATATTTTATTATAATTTTACTTGTCTTTAACAATGTTTAAAATAGACCCCAAATTACCAAATGTCTGGCATCATTATTAGCTCAGCGAAAGTCTATACAAAAGGAAGCAGCAACAGCTCAACAGTTTTATGGTCAAAGACGTCACTTTTGGAAAATATGGAGCTTACAATGAAGGGAAGATCGGAATTTGAATCATGGTTGGGGGTATTTCCTACTCTTTCTTCACGCGATTGCGGCTTCGTTTTTATAAAGTTACTCATCCTCATTTCCACCCGATTAGTGTAAATATAGTGAAAGCCCGGAGGTTAGTATGATGGGGTGCACATAGACAAAATATATAAGTGGAGAGTATGTTAAAAGTGCACATTCGTTTATTTTATTATAGTTACAAAATTTCCATGCATCACTCCAAAATTATATGTTTATTGCTGAAAATATGTTATATTTATTCTGAAGCTTAAAGTGTGTGTGCGGAATGCCAGGCCTCCAACGTGGTTCGGATTCCACGTTAAACTGTAAAGTGTGTGTGTTTCTGTATCCATTTAAGGTGCGATGGAAGGAAATGCATGCTAAGATTCGTATCTTTTGCGGCTTTAAAAAAACATTATTTTTTTCCACACAAAATAAATTAAATATTACTTTAGTATATAAGTTTACATTTCTATATATCGTGATCTAAACCGTTTTTTAATATCTTTAATGGACATAAATTAATTTGAACATTAATTTGTATCTTAATTTAAAAATAATATTTTCAAATGTCCATATGCTCATGAAAAATATTCAAGAACTCTTGAGATTACTACATAAATAAAATAAAATTTAATTTATATAATAAAGCGATATTTTTATGTTGGCCAAAGAAAAATGTTTTTGGCATATAAACTGTAAAATTACGAGCGCAAATTCAGATTCCCTCTCACTCCCTTAAATATACCATTTGTTTCATTCCACGGAACTTCATTCAAGAAAATAATAGTCTACTCATTTTATAAGCACAGAGTTAACAGTAATCGAACCAAAGTAAAAGTACTCAAGCAAGAAATTAAAACCCATTCAGGGTCATAAAGAGTCACTTCTGTCTACTGAAATACTGGGCGTTGTGTCTATTCTGGAATTAAACTAGTTTGCATGTCATATTTTGTCATAATCATTCGGTTTAAAAGTGCACCTAACTCAAAATGAATGAACAGCCGTTAAACTTAGGGACGAAACTATATCTTCAAATTAAAAAAAAAGTCGATGGCGTTGTTGAGAAACAATGGCTTCGGCTATAAACGTAATAAAGGTTGCTCTAAGTGGAACTATGGAGATCGCAAAACATGGTCATCCATATAAGGACGTGAAATGTTACTTGAAACCATGCGAGAAATGTTGCCACATCTGGTCGCAGGCATACGTTAAAACTTATGAAAACTTACATAAAAAAAACAAGCACCTATATCACTTCGATACATTTATAGCTATTTTTAGCAGTTAAATGTCCATGAAGACGCTCCTGACTGCCCCATTTGACTCGTTACAGATTAATTACATGGGTTTATTATTACAAACATCATTTGTCGCTCGTTTTCAAGCGACATTTACTGCTCTTCTGGTCTTAGCATAAACAACACCCAAAAATCGCATCCGTTATACACCCCGACTATACACACGCTTGACCTTCCTCTTCCCGTAATAGAAACCTCTAGGTAGGACATAGGAGGGGTGGATAAGTGCCTCCTTACACCCTCACCCACCCTCCAAATCCTCTGACACTAAGTCAGTCAGGCTGAGATGCTCTTGTACTCTTTAGCTTCTAAAGAACTAGAGAACACGTCGCTTCGGCTGCTCTTGAAAAACTGACAAGACCCTGGGAACTTCCTCTCTACCCTGTTCCCTGCAACACAGATGTACTAACACTTTGCACCTGCGACTTCCAGGGGACATGTGCCCGAGGGCATAAACGATGTCATCAAATCGCGAATCTACACCTGCATTTGTTTACCTTCCAATCCGACAATAATACACCTAATAATAATAATGTGAGAAACATGTGCACTTTATGAGCACGTACTACGATATCCGGATCGGCGGAGATGTGGTCTAAGGCGCCAAGTTCGCAATACACTAGGATCACTGGGGATGTTATTTTTCGAATATTAACTGAATTTATCAAGGCAGTGGTTTCCTGTTTGTGATCTATCACGGTGGTTTTCACATCCTATTTTCACACTAGTTTGGGTCAACATTCTTTAAACAACTTTCCTCATTCTTATCGTCTTAGACTAGGTCGATAATATGTTGTTGTTTTTCTGCATCGTATATTATTTATTACTCGTCCAGGCTATCCACAATGTCCACTAGTTTAAAAGGAATGAGGAAGTTAGGATGTTGAAGGAACGTACCTGCATTGGCATACAGGGAGAGTGGAAAAGCATTGGAGAAAGAACATTGTCTGAACATCTGACCAGGATTTGAACCTTAACCTCTCCAGCACCAACAATTAACTATATTGTGAGCTTCACACCTTAGCCTATGTGACCACCACTGCGGGAAAGGGTTTGATAGCCCTTTGCATCGTTTCCTATGCTAGAAGCGGGTTGCATCTTAGCTTGATGCACCTAAACACTCAACTAACACCAATTTACGGAGTAGAAAGAGAAAAAAAAATGATTATTTCATCTTTCGAGGCCTCTAACTATCTGCTGATAACATTACCCTCTTCCACCAACTAATATAAAGTCAAGTGTAAAATAAGGCGAAGGCTTTAGCGTCGCCCAAATAAAGACGATATCATCAATATAATTATCACTACTATTGTAATAAACTTGCTCTATCCTTTGCGCCAGAACAGCATTATGTCACATTTAATAATTGACTTGTTCATGTCTTTTATTCTAGATAGATATGTTTCTACGGACTTTTTCAATCTTAATCCTGGCAAGAAGATTCCAACAAGCCATTTTCGTGAATAATCCAAATATTGATAGGTTCTAGATGATTTAAATAAAAAAAATATATTAAAAGAACTCCTTCAAGACCAAAATAATAATTGTGTGAACATGTAAGAATGTTTTTGTTTTTTTGTTTAAAATTATTTAAAAATGTATTACTTTTATTTCAATACCATGTCTTTAAAAGTCACCAAATAATAAGTAAACGTATTTACATATCAAATTCTCTCTCTCTCTCTCTCTACTTACCGTTACGTCACAGGTAGACGGCGTCCTTAAGACGCTTGAATACTCGAGCAGGAATAATTAATAACGACAGAAATTGTTGGGTGGGAAGGACGAGGGTGGGGGTGTTATAACGTTACTTGGAGGAGCTGTCAGTCAGTAGAACAAATGGAAATATGCATCTTATTAAAACAAATTTGTGACAACCCTATTACATTAATTGTATCCTTCGATAAACAAAGATCCATTTTATGCTCCTTTACCATTTACATTCGTTATCCGGGCATTTATTTAGGTCTTTAGTGATCGATCAAAATGTGTGTTTTGTTGTGTCTTTTTTACTTTTCAGATTGGCTAATTTAAACTTTTTAAGCTACGTTCAAAAATGCATGTATGTACAGGAGGGGGATATAAAATAGTTTTGTATTCGTTCCAATATACATCAAACCTGTGGGTTTTTTTTCTAGAGGTTTTGTTGCTATTGAACCTAAGCGCAACATTTTGATTGGCAACATCTCTGCTACCTAGGCAGACCCATAAATATAGTAAGTATAATATTTATATCAAGTTGTATCTAACGCGGCAAGGGTGTGTTGCAGGATGCGCTGGTTCCGCAAGAACTCCGACTCGCCCCGCCTCCTGAGTCTGTCCCCGCTGCGCTACACGGAGGCGGGGCTTGGGGGCGGTGGTGGCAACGAGGATGTCCAGGACCCAGGGTGCTACATACAAGCGCCGGCGGGTCATGGAGGGGGTGATCACGTCGACGATCATCTGGGACACCGCTCCACGTTAGGTAGGTTCTCGACGAGTACCTATGTTTGGATCCCGGGTAGATGTCTTTGTCACAATTTATCGGAGGGAGTGTGAAATGTTTGGAAACCTTTATGACCAGGAGGTCCAAGGTGTTAATAACGCAAACTGCTGCTGGTTTGCAATATGTCCGTATTCTTCAATCTTTTCTCCAATATTAATGCAGTTTGAGTTAATTTGAGAATAAAAAAGTATTCTCTAATTTCCATTATAATATTATATAAGATGGACTCTCGTCGATGGTAGCACACTATTGCGTCACTCTTGCATTATATTATATTGCTGATGACAAAGTTATTGGGGTTTGAAGCCTCTCCCTCTACACAAATGCGAGTACATTTCCTTTAAAATCCTCCTTCCACCTACCTAAGATAATACCGTAATTATTAGACAAGTGAACGGGTAGTGAGGCCCGGTGAAAACAAAAGAGTTAATTCTACCGATACAAAACCCTAACGGGGGTTGAAATAAGTTCGTAGCTATTGAGGTGGGGGAAAGCTGCAGGATCTTGCTATGAGGGAGGGAGTGATACAACCTGATCCCGTCATCTTAGTTTTCGCTGTCAAGAAAGGGTTGGGGTGTAATGAGGTGGACTGGATAGAAATAGCTCATGATAGGGATAGTGTTACTAGGTGAACTGGATAAAACTAGCTCAAGATAGGAATAGAGTGTTATTAAGTGGACTGGATAAAACTAGCTCCAGATAGGGATAGTGTTATGAGGTGGACTATATAAAACTAGCTCCAGGTAGGGATAGAGTATTAGGAGGTGGACTAGATAGAACTAGCTCCAGGTAGGGATAGAGTGTTATGAGGTGGTCTAGATAAAACTAGCTCCAGATAGGGATAGAGTGTTATGAGGTGGACTAGATAGAACTAGCTCCAGGTAGGGATAGAGTATTAGGAGGTGGACTAGATATAACTAGCTCCAGGTAGGGATAGAGTATTAGGAGGTGGACTAGATAGAACTAGCTCCAGATAGGGATAGAGTATTAGGAAGTGGACTAGATATAACTAGCTCCAGGTAGGGATAGAGTTTAGGAGGTGGACTAGATAGAACTAGCTCCAGATAGGGACAGGAGCGTACTTTTGTAAGTAAGACAACAAACATTTCATTTGCCTAATGCCATAGTAATAAATGTAAATAATGAAAAACATAGATCTAGTCACCCTCTAAGCCAGTTTTGTCTTAGGGCCAAGACAGAACATTTTCAGAGAGTTTATGATTTTATCTTAGTGGATTTTGTCTTATCTGAACTGCCATTGACTGAAGAAATATCACAGCGTGAAAGGATATCTCCCTACAAGTAGGTGGCGCCCTTAAGCCGCTTTCTCCAGACTTTGAATTGACCTCTCGACGGTTGGTCATGTACGTGAGGGCCGAGTGATATCAGACCACAGTGACAGGGGAGGAAAGGGGAGGGAAGAGGTCACACCACCGTCCATTGACCCCTATTAATAAATTAATTTTAAAATTTCACTTTTGATGATTCAATTCCCCGTGGCTGGTACCGAATAACGTTATGGGATGGAGTTACGTGCGTCCTTGAGGCTGTAGTTTGTAACCTTTTAGAAACTTTATCATGTTGAATAACCGCTGTTGTCATTTTCCAGGAATTGGTTTGGTTGTTAAATTCTGGTAAGAGCGCGGTCAAAACATCAAGCTCTGGTTTGTCGATGCTGTAAAAAGTTGGGGTTACAATTCAAGCCGGATGTTATTATATTTTTCCTAAATAGTTTCCTGCTTTCCTTCCACGCAAATGCGAATACATTTCCTCTATCTAAATGTTACCTTCATATTTCCTACCACATTAGTTTAATAATATGTGGTTAGCTCTAACGAGTGGTGAGCCCTGGTGAAAAAAAGTTATTAAATATCGGCTATAAAACAAATTTGTGTGAAATATTATCAAACGATTTGTTTAATATTTTGGAAAATCTCTGTTATTATATAAAAGGTGATTTTAATTTAAAACCAGACTGAATGTTTTAAAAACCAATTTCAAGCCCAACATGAACATGTTTTTATTTTTCACTGTGGTTTTTCCCATCCTCTCTCCAAGCTAATGTGGGTCTACCTCTTCTAAACCAACTTCCTCACCCCTACACATGGAATTAAGCCATTCTGTTTTAACGCCACGTCTTACTACCCATTCGGGTTATACGAAAATGTACTAATTACGCTAATGTGCTTAGGACACAGAATTTAGACTTTTGATGGAGTGTACACACATTTTTGTGGAAGTAAAGTGGAAAATTATTTAGAAAAAACCACCCCCAGTACATCCAACTGTGATTTTAACCCCAATAGCCCCGCCATCGGCCGTCTAGTCTATTGCGAGTGTGAAGTCTTAGACCATGCAGCCACTGAAGTTGGTAGGTCGGGTGTTATTAAACATGGTGTTAAATGTAGTCGATAATAAGCCACTTCGATGGTCCCGTGGTCTAACGCGCTACTCTCTTGTTGGGCTGGACTTTCTAAGACAGGGAGATCCGGGTTCGGTGTACTGAGTGTGTTTTCCTAAGGGGTTTTCACTTTACCTCCACGCAAATGCGGGTGCATTTCTTTTAAACTAAGCCCTCCTAATTCCTGACCAATTAGTGTAATTAGTAAATAGTTTATAATCCGAACGTGTAGTAAGACGTGGTGTTACAAAAGAAAAAAAGAAAAAAATGTTTGGAGATATAAAATTAACTCTCTTTTCTTACTTTCCTATCCACATAAATGATCGCAGACTTTTGATTGATTAATAAAACTCTAAAATTATATTTTAACGGCCGGGTAATCGGTGGTTTACCTCTAAAGAATCTGATTTTATTTCTAGTAAATAATTGGACATTATTAAATATTCTATTTTTAAGTGACGAGATAAGCTGTGTTTGGGGAGGTACTGATTGTGCGTAGAAGATGACAATTGACACGTTAACTTGTGACTCAAGACGTTTATAAACAAGCCGAGATAACGTTCACTAGTAGTTAGACTGCTATTAGGCATATCATTCGGACTATTGTAGCTATTAACGGATCCAGATGAACAGGATACGTTATGAATTCCAGCTCTGGCGATGGTTTTCCGCATTGTTGTAGCTTTTCCCCCATTCTTTTTTTCTAGTTGGATGCTTGGAAATGTAACTAAATTTGACCTTACGCTTGCTTTCTCTGTTGATTAGTCAACGTAAGTTTCAGGTGTCTCAAAAGGGCATTCAAACGTTTGGCCTCACAGAAAATTAGCCCCAAAGTGATATTACAATAGTCAATGAAACTCCTTTCACTAGGATAGGGTGAGCTTTATGAATTATTATTATTATTATTAATAATAATAATAATAATAATAATAATAATAATAATAATAATAATAATAGCCTACTGTCCAATTTTCAAAGGAGGGGATTTTAAAAAATACAAACATTTTAAGGCTAATAGTGATAACATTTTACTACATTATTAGTGTTGTTTTATAGATATTGTTAATATAATTATATGAAATGTGATAACTGCAGATAACGTGACATCATATGAATGAATATGCGAAGGTAAATCTAGTAACTATTTTTAGCTGTCAAATAAAGCCTTTACTATGAAAATTGGGTTATATAAGCATGCCTTGCCATTACTTATTTGCTCCCCACATCTAGCCACCCGTTTGCTTTTGTCACTGTTAAAGAGGATACTAGGAAAGGGGTGCTACTTTCCTCTGTTCTAAAGTAAAAGCCCGCTAAAGATAATTTTCCCAACCCTATTCAAGATTTTTTTTAAACGCCGCGTCTTACTACCTGCTCCGATAAAAATTGTATGTACCAATTTATCCAATAGGCTAGGAATTAAAGAGGTCAAATTTAGAAAAAGCGTACCAGAATTTGCTTGAAGGGATATTATAAAACCATCTGGGGAAGGGGAAATACCCTCAGTTTACCCGACTGGGACTCGAACCCCAATATCTCCGTCATCGGCAGTTACAGTCTATTCTGCCACCGAAGCGGGTCTCATTCAATATTACTTTCTGTTCAAATCCCAATGAGGGTCTTCGCATGGTGCGATAACAGCTGAGTTTGGAGTTTTATAGACGTAAACTTCGTTTACCCTGAAAGCTATTAGCCTAACCTTGACGAACATACATTATTGCCTTACGTGTTTTGTTTCACACACACTCTTCCAATCCCGTGATTCAGCGGGCTCCTCTTAGCGATGCGGCGGCGGACGCGACATAGGAGTGGAAGTGACGTCGCTTCAGTATTACCTCACGGGCCGGCGGGCTCAGTCGGTGAAGGAGTGAGTGGACTCTTGAGAGGTCTGTGGCCGTCATAGGAGGGCGGGCCCGGTAGCCACATCCTTCCTTCCATTCCGTCCTTCTTCGAAGGATGTGTTTTACTTGAATTTATGCAAGGAGCTATTTTGTTTCCTCCGTATTATTTATATATCGTTGTACTTCATGCGTGGGATCTTCAGTAGTGCTCGGGGTGTGATTCGTGAAACGCGTGAAAAGAAAGTGTCGTTTTAATAACAGTGTGTTATTTCTAGTTATTATTGTACGTGCCTTTATCATGGGGGACACAAGAATAATGACCATGTGGAGAAGTGAGTAGTTGTTTTTCTATTATTTTACCGTTGCTTTTACTGTTTGACTTATAAGCTCATGTACTAATTACTCTAACGTGTTATGGATGAAAAAGGTTGTATTTTGAAGAAATGCACTCGCATTTGCGTGATGGGAGAGTGTAAAACATTTTAGGATAAAACCACCCTCAGAACAGCTGACCTGGATTCAAACCCCGATCTCCCTGTCATCGGTAGTTTAGTCTATTTGGATTGTGATGCCTTAGACCACGCGGTCACCGCAACAGATCCTTCTAACTTTATATTAGAAAATAACAAACAATATTATTCTTACCAAATGAATGGCACAAATAAATTAATGGAATTTATTCTTTAAATCATGTCATTATAATCATTTATGCATTGCTATAAACCGGGATTCTCAATTTTCGGAATAGAACAATTCACTGTTTTTTAACGGTACTAATGGTGTCCCCATTCAAGTATATTATTTTGGGTTTGGAGGGGCGAGGGGTTCGAGGGGGAAACGTGGCTAGTACTGGATTATGTATGAAAATATCCCCCTGGATGTGTCGAGGACAAGTGTTTCAAGTACAAATAGTAGGCTACATTCTTTTAACATTATTTTGCTAAATATTATTATATTAGTCACGTTTGTCTGACAAATAATTATATCAAGAGGAAGCCTTGAATTAAAAACTGACTATTAATACACAAACAAGCCTTATACGTCTAACATAAAACAACAAATTATATCATTAGTTCATTAGCTCATTTATATACCTAATTTTTATAATGCCTGCAGTGTCGTAACTTTTCTAACCATATAGTAAGTGCTGTGCTTAAAATATTACTTTGTTATTAATATTAAATAATGCTTTAAGCACCACGTCTTAGTGGTCATTTGGATTAAGCGCTCATGTACTAATTACGTTTATGGTTTTAGGGATAAGGAATACCATATTTAGAGGAAGTGTACTCATATTTGCGTGGAGGTAGAGTGGGAAAACAATTTTGGGAAAGCCACCCTTGTACACCCGACCGAGATTCGAACCTCGATCTCCCCGCCCTCGGCAGTCTAGTTCAGGCCTCAATATTCCCGTCATCGGCAATCTAGTTCAGGTCTCAATATCCCCGTCATCGGCAGTCTAATTCAAGCCTTGATCTCTCTTGTCATCGGCAGTCTAGTTCAAGCCTTGCAGCAGTAGTTCGAGCCTTTATCTCTCTTGTCATCGGCAGTCTAATTCAAGCCTTGATATCTCTTGTCATCGGCAGTCTAGTTCAAGCCTTGATCTCTCTTGTCATCGGCAGTCTAGTTCAAGCCTTGATCTCGTGTCATCGGCAGTCTAGTTCAAGCCTTGCAGCAGTAGTTCGAGCCTTGATCTCTCTTGTCATCGGCAGTCTAGTTCAAGCCTTGATCTCTCTTGTCATCGGCAGTCTAGTTCAAGCCTTGATCTCGTGTCATCGGCAGTCTAGTTCAAGCCTTGCAGCAGTAGTTCGAGCCTTGATCTCTCTTGTCATCGGCAGTCTAGTTCAAGCCTTGATCTCTCTTGTCATCGGCAGTCTAGTTCAAGCCTTGATCTCGTGTCATCGGCAGTCTAGTTCAAGCCTTGCAGCAGTAGTTCGAGCCTTGATCTCTCTTGTCATCGGCAGTCTAGTTCAAGCCTTGATCTCTCTTGTCATCGGCAGTCTAGTTCAAGCCTTGATCTCGTGTCATCGGCAGTCTAGTTCAAGCCTTGCAGCAGTAGTTCGAGCCTTGATCTCTCTTGTCATCGGCAGTCTAGTTCAAGCCTTGATCTCTCTTGTCATCGGCAGTCTAGTTCAAGCCTTGATCTCGTGTCATCGGCAGTCTAGTTCAAGCCTTGCAGCAGTAGTTCGAGCCTTGATCTCTCTTGTCATCGGCAGTCTAGTTCAAGCCTTGATCTCTCTTGTCATCGGCAGTCTAGTTCAAGCCTTGATCTCGTGTCATCGGCAGTCTAGTTCAAGCCTTGCAGCAGTAGTTCGAGCCTTGATCTCTCTTGTCATCGGCAGTCTAGTTCAAGCCTTGATCTCTCTTGTCATCGGCAGTCTAGTTCAAGCCTTGATCTCGTGTCATCGGCAGTCTAGTTCAAGCCTTGCAGCAGTAGTTCGAGCCTTGATCTCTCTTGTCATCGGCAGTCTAGTTCAAGCCTTGATCTCTCTTGTCATCGGCAGTCTAGTTCAAGCCTTGCGGCAGTAGTTCAAGCCTCGATCTCTGTCATCAACAGTCTAGTCATCAGCAATAATAGCGCGTTAGACCATGTAGCTAACAAAACGGACTAAGCCCGGTGCATACATCCGTTTTTCTAACGTGCAGTGTCGCTGCGGTGCCGTAGTGGGACTGGACAAATCAATACACACACTGCGGGGAAATGACGCACAGTACTCACTCTGCCGCCATCAGAGATGGATGTATATCGGAGGAAAAAGTGTAATGTTGGCTTATCTTGTATACAATCCGATTAATAGAGTTAGAAAATAGTTAGGTTAATTTTTCTCTCGAAATAAGGTACCGAGAGACCGGAGCTGCGTGTGCGGTACCGTTGAGGCGCTGTGGAGAACTGCGGGTCAATACGCACGCAAAATAGGACATACGGTACCGCAACGTCACCGGAGGTATGTGTTCATTGCTCCATCTATCTTAGTATCCCAAACCATTCCGGCACCACAGTAGAACCACACGTTAAAAAAATGGTGTGTGCACTGGACATCAAGGTGGGATGGAAGACGTGAGAAAAGGCCAGCGTTTTTGCAATTTTTACGGCAAAACATTTTTTGTACAAACATGGAGTTTAATTTTCCTCACGTGTTTATTATCAACAGTTCCTGAATAACTTTCATGAACATGGTGGCTTTATCTAACAATTTTTTAAATTAAGAGAAAAGGTCACTTAATTTCAGAATATCCTTGAAATTTTAAGGATCGTCATGGGAAGAAAATTACATTCTATGTTTGTACTGGAGCATTTTTTTTTTATTTTGGCCAAAAAAATGTTTCACCATAAAACTGCAAAAACAGTGGCCTTTTCTTGCGTCCCCTTCCACCCCACCTTATTACTAAATATTAATTTAGCACCATTGGTAGCGCGTTTACCTGATGTTTTAAGGGTCTCTGATTCGATTATCATAAATGAGCAAAGAGTATCCCTATTGAAATTGTTTTTGTTCCTTAAACGGTCTGGAGTATTCTTATATTGTTTGCTCTAGAATTAAGATAGAAATAATAGCATTCACCGAACTGAGTAACCAAAAATTATTGCCAGAAAGGGAGCGGGGAATAAAACCCACGCCTATGCCCACATGCTCCAAATGTAAAGCTATCTATTTAAAAAATGTAATCACCGCGTCCTACTACCTGTTAATATTGTTCACACTCATTTATTGAGAATTGCTGGGGATGGGAAAGTTAGAGTTATAACCACCACGTGGTTTTATGAGGGTGATTTTTCTTAAGTAATTTCCCCAGCCTCCACGCAAATTTGGGTATATTTCCTCTCAATTATACCTTTATCATGCTTACAAATTAGAGTAGTTAACATTTATCTAGACGTACCGTGTCTTGCTGCCCGTTTGGGCGATCTGTATTTTACACTAATAGGAAAGGTTTGAGGAAAGTGTAACTTAGAGTAAATGTAACTACATTTGTGTTGTTAGAGAAAGAGAGGGTGAAAAGTCACTCTCATTACACCCACACAAAGATTCAAATCCCGGCTTCTGCGTTAGTGGCAATCCTGTTTGATTCGAGAGTGACGCATTGGTTCATGGTTTACACCAACATGGTTTCAAAAGCCAGATAAAAAACCAATAACCCACCGTGTATTGTTTCCTAATAGACTTTTATATTTGACTAGCTTTCTTTATGGTTAGCAAGTCTACACATATGGGGACTTCTGGGATGGTAATACTGTTCAACAAATTAATCATTTAATTATATCATCACCAGTGGACATCTTTATGACGTTTACGAGCAGCTAGTTATAAAACCATTAACAAGATGGACAGTCATCGCTTTCATGGAGCGCAAGTCGCAAACTCTGCATCAGATTTACTCCACGAATCAGCAAGAGGACCTCCCACACGATTATATACGTCTCGGTCGACGATCCGTATAGCACGACGCAGTATTATAATAATAATGTTCTAGTTGTTGAATATCTTACAGTCGTCGTTTGTAGAATGAACTCTATTTACAAGTGGGTCGTGCTCTGCGAGAGCCATCAAGGTGTAGAGAAAGTTGTGGGTGGCTACCACAGCCCTGATGGTTATTGGATAATGGTATCACTTGATAATATGGTGGATTTGTACTAGCTCCCTCATGGCCATGGGATAGTGACATCACTTGAGAATGTGGTGGATACCTACTAGCTCCCTCATGGCTAAAGGATAGTGACATCACTTAAGAATGTTGTAAGTGTCTACTAGCTCCTTCGTGACAATGAGATAGTGACTTAACTTGAGAGTGTGGTTTATACTAACTCCCTCATGGCCATAGGATATTGACATCACTTGAAAATGTGTAATAGCATCCTCGTCTTGTTCAGTGAGTAATTATCGCGACTCAACCATGCATAGTCTCTACACCTTGATTAGGCCATCGCGCATCACTTCATGGAATTTTACGACCCTTGACTAGGTGTGGCCGTGGTGCCTTTTAGGACTGGATTCTTTTTTTTTTTTAGCCATCGGGATTGGCCATGCAGTGTTGGCGTATTTGTTAAGCCTCAGGATAACAACACTAGTTTGAACCCGAATGACTGCATTGTTTTTTATATCTATTACATATTGTGATCGGTAGATTTTGTTGCAGTTTTTATAGAAAAATACCTATTTTTGCCCAAATTAGTGAGAATATTGTTTCATTGGTAGTTTCAATTGAATCTTCTGCATATAGTAATCTCAACACTTTTTAAATATCTGTGATTGGTGAGATTAAACATGATTTTCCGTCATTACCCTAAAAATACTGTTCAAATGCCACTACCCACATAACAAAATATATTCAAGGATTGCTAATTTCAAAATATTAATATTCTTTTCATTAATTTTTATATTTTAGCACCACATCTTACTACCCGCCCGGGTTATACGCAAGTGCTCATTATTTAAACACTGTTTTGACGATTTTACTAGTTTCTCCCGAATCCTCTGAGTGTACGTAGAAAAATTGAGAATTAAATATTTTGATAGGGATTGACGTTTCATTATTCTCTGAAACCCAAAAAAGTGCTATTTTTTGGATGCCGTCTGTCTGTATGTTAGCCTAGAACCGAAACATTTTACCAATCGCACTTAAACTTGATATCTGAGGTTTTCATAATGCTCGCCAGAGCAATTTTTGGAATTAAGATAACCCTATTTTTTTTACTTACTACCTATTCGTGTTTATATACTTGTGTACTAATTACGCTTATGTGTTAGGGACGAGGAAGGTTGAATTTAGAGAAAGGGTACTCGAATTTGCGTGGAGTGAAAGTGGTAAAACCATTTAGGAAAAAAAAACTCAGTACGTGTGACCAAGATTCTAATCCCTAACCTCCATCATCGGCACCCAATCTAGTTAGAGAGCTACGTCGTAGACCATGCAGCCACCTAAGCAGGTCTAACCTTAAAATTACTTAGGCTGTTTAGCTAATTTAGATTAAAATTAATATTTAGGTATTTTAACGTTACAAAACCAAAAATGGTGCATCTTATTCTTTTCAAGAAAATTATTCTGAGGGTAACTCACATTAGTGGATACCTCCAATTTTGATCATATCAATCCTTTGGGCTATGAAATAGCTTATCATTCCAAAGAGGTTGAGTTATTAAAAATTAAAAAGCTTTATTTGAAATATATTTATATAAAACCAATAATTTCAGAGCCATTGGCAAATTTTTTTTAATGAAGGTCTTTTAAAAGGGGAATTGATTATTATGCTCTTTGGTGGACAGAAATGTTCTTCTTTTCTTAATGTTTTTGTAACAATTTATATTATTTCATTTATGATTTTCAGTATAATGTGATTATATTATTTCCTATGTTGTTTTTGCAACAATGTTTATTATTTCATTTCACATATCACACGAGTCAAATTTGTAGTTAGAGGAGCGGGCAAACATGTACGGTGGGTGTACCGTACCCCTTTTTAATTTAGGACTCAATCTAAAGAAAAAGCTCGGCATTTGATTTGGTTTTTATAACATATGATTTTAAAATTATCTATTAATATTCTCTACGAGTAAATAAGCAAAGATTGGTATTCTGATAAGATATTCTAATAATTGAAAAATTACCCCTGGACACGGGGATAAAACCCGGGACCTTTGGCTTAGTATGCCAATGCTCTAACCACTGAGTTATCCAGGAATCGTCCTGTGCCCAGGGTCATGTTTCACTCATATTTTAAGGCAGAGTCTGTGATGGACGTGCGGAAATCATCGGCTACAAATGTGTACTCGTACAAGTGGCAGTAATAATCCAACTCCCGAGTCGAAGGTAGCTGCGTTATCTGATAGCTCGTGATCTTGATAAAATCACACATTTGTAGCTGATGATTTCTGCACGTCCATCACAGACTCTGCCTTAAAATATGAGTGAAGAATGAGTTTGGGGTCCCAGGTTCGATTCCCGTGACCATGTGTCATTTTGAAAATTTCAAAATATGTTATCTAGATGGAGTAATCCTCCCTAAAAGCATAAATAATAGCTCCAGCTATTTGATTCTTAAGTTCTGATTAGAGGTTGAAAATATTGGATTCGGACAAGACTAATTTATATTTATGTTTGCCATAAAATATGTTTATCGTAAAACTAATCAAATACGACCCCTTTCTTTGCATCCCACCTTAGAAATAGTTATGAGCTTTCAATCTATGGTAACAGTTATTAGGAAGGACACCCCCCTTTTTTCATTTGGTATATAATGATGTGTTACATGCCCTGTATTGATCACATTACATTGTTAGGATAGTAAGTCTCATAGATTACGGTGGGCGGGACACACAGCGCGAATGGAAGAATCTAGAACCATGTTCGGGGTGTTGACTGGCAAACCTAATGTGAACTCACTATTGGAAGGACCTAGATGCAACTGGGAGGATAACATTATAATGAACCCGAAAGAAATAGTGTAATACGGTGGATTGGATAGAACTAGCTCAAGATAGGGATGAGGTGGACTGAATATAGCTATACCAAGATAGGGATAGGGTGTAATGAGGTGGACTGGATATAACTAGATCAAGATAGGGATGAGGTGGACTGAATATAGCTATACCAAGGTAGGGATAGGGTGTAATAAGGTGGATTGGATAGAACTAGCTCAAGATAGGGATGAGGTCGACTGAATATAGCTATACCAAGATAGGGATAGGGTGTAATAAGGTGGATTGGATAGAGCTAACTCAAGATAGGGATAGGTATAATAAGGTGGACTGGAAAGAACTAGATCAAGATAGGGATAGGGTGTAATGAGGCGGACTGGATAGAACTAGCTCAAGATAGGGATGAGGTGGACTGAATATAGCTATACCAAGATAGGGATAGGGTGTAATAAGGCGGATTGGATAGAACTAACTCAAGATAGGGATAGGTATAATAAGGTGGACTGGAAAGAACTAGATCAAGATAGGAATAGGGTGTAATGAGGCGGACTGGATATAACTAGATCAAGATAGGGATGAGGTGGACTGGATATAACTAACTCAAGATAGGGATAGGTATAATAAGGTGGACTGGAAAGAACTAGATCAAGATAGGGATAGGGTGTAATGAGGCGGACTGGAATAGAACTAGCTCAAGATAGGGATGAGGTGGACTGAATATAGCTATACCAAGATAGGGATAGGGTGTAATAAGGCGGATTGGATAGAACTAACTCAAGATAGGGATAGGTATAATAAGGTGGACTGGAAAGAACTAGATCAAGATAGGGTTAGGGTGTAATGAGGCGGACTGGACATAACTAGATCAAGATAGTGATGAGGTGGACTGAATATAGCTATACCAAGATAGGGATAGGGTGTAATAAGGTGGATTGGATAGAACTAACTCAAGATAGGGATAGGGTGTAATGAGGTGGACTGTATATAACTAGATCAAGATAGGGATGAGGTTGACTGAATATAGCTATACCAAGATAGGGATAGGGTGTAATAAGGTGGATTGGATAGAACTAACTCAAGATAGGGATAGGTATAATAAGGTAGACTGGAAAGAACTAGATCAAGATAGGGACAGGGTGTAATGAGGTGGACTGGATATAACTAGATCAAGATAGGGGTAGGGTGTAATGAGGTGGACTGGATATAACTAGATCAAGATAGGGGTAGGGTGTAATAAGGTGGATTGGATAGAGCTAACTCAAGATAGGGATGAGGTGGACTGAATATAGCTATACCAATATAGGGATAGGGTGTAATAAGGTGGATTGGATAGAACTAGCTCAAGATAGGGATGTCGTGGACTGAATATAGCTATACCAAGATAGGGATAGGGTGTAATAAGGTGGATTGGATAGAACTAGCTCAAGATAGGGATGAGGTGGACTGAATATAGCTATAACAAGATAGGGATAGGGTGTAATAAGGTGGATTGGATAGAAATAACTCAAGATAGGGATAGGTATAATAAGGTGGACTGGAAATAACTAGATCGAGATAGGGATAGGGTGTAATGAGGTGGACTGGATATAGCTAGATCAAGATAGGGATAGGGTGTAATGAGATGGACTGGATATAACTAGATCAAGATAGGGATAGGATGTAATGAGGTGGATTGAATATAGCTAGATTAAGATAGGGGTAGGATGTAATAAGGTGGACTGAATATAGCTAGATCAAGATAGGGATAGGGTGTAATGAGGTAGACTGAATATAGCTAGATCAAGATAGGAATAGGGTGTAATGAGGTGGACTGGATAGAACTAGCTCAAGATAAGGATAGGGTGTAATGAGGTGTACTGGATATAACAAGATCAAGATAGGGGTAGATTTTAATGAGGTGGACTGGATATAGCTGGATCAAAGATAGGGATAGGGTGTAATGAGGTAGACTGAATATAGCTAGATAAAGATAGGGATAGGGTGTAATGAGGTGTACTGGATATAACAAGATCAAGATAGGGGTAGATTGTAATGAGGTGGACTAGATATAATTAGCTCAAGATAGGGATAGGGTGTAATGAGGTGTACTGGATATAACAAGATCAAGATAGGGGTAGATTTTAATGAGGTGGACTGGATATAGCTGGATCAAAGATAGGGATAGGGTGTAATGAGGTAGACTGAATATAGCTAGATAAAGATAGGGTGTAATGAGGTGTACTGGATATAACAAGATCAAGATAGGGGTAGATTGTAATGAGGTGGACTAGATAGAACTAGCTCAAGATATGGATAAGGTGTAATGAGGTGGACTGGATATAACTAGCTCAAGATAGGGATAAGTGGCGTACTTTTGTAAGCGCGGCAATGAACTTTGGGGCTCCTAATGCCATAGAGTAAGTGAATACAAGTTCGGTCTGCCCTCCCCTTCCGCCCTTCTTTACCCATTAGTAATTAAGAGCTAGTGAGACTTATGCTTCACCGTTCTACAAAGTAATTCAATCCCCGAGGGATTTCATCCTCTTCATTCTCGTGATGCCAGTACCGTGTAGCCCGAGGTGCTACAGCTCTAAGTATGTCATCTCCAAGAAGGTGTGGTCCTGATTGTCAACCTCGAGGAGAGACGTGTTCGTCGTACAGTTCGGCCATTGTCTGGTTCTTAAAATATCAAGTCACCCGGCCAAGATAACGGGGACGGTCTCGTAGATCACTCCAAAGTCGTTCGTTATTCTGATAACTTCCTCAAACGATTTCCATCGCCGTGAGAAATTCGTGTGTTGGATCGATTTGGTACTTTACCGAGTCACACTATTTTAACGCTGAAATTTAAAGGTTGAAAGTACAACTTCTGACAGAAATAATCTATAAGGTGACCGCGGAATTTAACGAAATATATTTTTAACGAATGAAATTTGATGATTTATGTAAATACTCAACTTGGGTCTTACATTTTAAAAACATCGGATTAAAATCTTGAAAATTATGTGGTTTTCATAATACTGTAATACTGTAATACTTAAATCCCAAAACATTGTGTTCCGATATAAATTTTTCGGTAAATCATCAAACGTATGCTCTGAGATAAACCTCACAGCATTTTTTCAACACAATTTTAATAATTCATTGTTGAGCTGAAAAATTTGCGAGGTTATTAAAATAGTTTTTATTTTGACGAAATTTAATTAAAATTGGACAAACGGGTGATAATACGTATAGCTAAAAAAGTTTTCTATAAACATCTAGCTCCAGCTAATAACATTAATAAAACAGCAATAGGCATAGTTTGAGTGTATAGTCCGTTCCTTATACCCCATATGGGTCTACACCATACGTCTTGCTTGCTCTTGCTCTCGCTCATTCTCTCTCTCACACACTCTCTTTCCCCCCACCCGCACTTAGCATTGATCTGAGTCGGTTCCCTTTTAGGAAGTTGCAGTACAGTAATACACGTTTCATTTAAGTTGTTTTATATTATTTTTCTAAAAGATCTAGCTATAGGCCTATAGATTTACTTGCGCCATAGTTGGTTACTATTCATATACAGTATGAATAAAATAAACTGGAACCTATTTTACTCACTACCCATAGGTTATGCTCACGTTAAACTAATTGTAGGCTATGTAGCGAGATCACTTCAACTTAATTCTTTGCCGTGGTACACAGATATCTCTAATTAAGCTAACGAAAAGACTATATTTCTAAAATGATAAAAAAAAATCTCCTGCTATATGGTAAAATGTTGTCTGAAACATAACTCTTTTAATGGTGTTTATATATGCTTCCAATAATATATCATCTTAAATTGTTATGTATAAGCTTTAAAACTGATAAATTATTTTTAAAATGCCATGTATTTAACTTATTCTATTTATTTTCCAGACCTATCACCTGTGCGATGGCAGCGCCGTCACGTTTCCGAAACGAACTGCTACAGCGTCAAAGAGCGGATCGTCGTGATGGGTACTGCCGCCGAGCGCAATGGGCGCTGTTGGTCTCCTCACCGAAGACGCCACTCCTCTAAGATTACCCCTCCTATAACCCCCCCTACCATCCTACTCGATGGATCACCGGTTCCATGCACACCTTCATCAAGGGAGAAGCGTAACCCACTCCTCGATCGTGTCAAGAACACCCGCTTGTCTTGCTTCCGTTCTTCCGGCACTGCGTCACAGCCGGAAGAGTCTTCCGGAAGCGAAGCCGGATCCTCCTTGTCAAATTTCAACCACCCGGAAGATGACGACGACTGCCAGGAATTACTTAGCTGTGATCAAGACAGCCTTGACGATAAAGACCTTAGTTCTGTCACGCCAAGTCCTTCGTGTCTCCTCCGGTTAGATCATCAAATCATAAAGGAAGTGGAAAATGAAGGTGATGCGAGTGAGTCAGAAATTAGCAGCGTGTGTTACGATCCTTCGTCTCATATAAGACCCGGTGGTAGGGTCCATGTCGACAGAACAGGAGTGTACAGTGTGTCCAAGTCTAATGAGAATGTTGTGTACTTTAGTAGTCAAGAAGAGGATTTGCGGTATCACGAACAGGGAGATGATTCCGGAAGCCATTTGGAGATAAATATAGGAGACATACACAAGTCACTAGGAATATATCCCTCAAAATCCTTAGGAGACAATAGTACAAAACAACCCAAATCAAAATGGAGGAGAAACTCGAGAGATTCCGTGAGCTCAACGTCATGTCTCTCTGCCAAATTGAGGGCCATGTCGGAAAAATACCTCAAGTCCTCCACTAGTCGTTTCTTGGCTAAATTGTACCGCCACACCGGAATAAATACTCAAACCAGCGATTATAACGAAAATGGAAGTGATAAGAAAAACAAACCGTCCACAAAGGCAAAGCTGAGGAGTTTCTCTTACGGTGCGTTGCCTGGTATTGAAGAGTTTCAGAGACGGCACAACCCCTTGTACCATGAGGAAGATGAAGACATCCACGATCATATTGGGGTTATCGAAGACCTGGGTCACGTCAGTGCAAGGGAAGTGGAGGACTGTGATAGTGGCATTATCGTCAACGATTCCACGACATCATCCATGTTGGAAGGGGGTCTGTGCAATAGAGGATCGTGTCGGCGAGACAGCATCAGCTCTCATAAATGTACTCGTGGACAGTCTGGTAGAGTTTGCAGTCATCTTCGAAGTGCTTCTCAGGATCATCAACGATCAATATCACTCTGTCACTATTATCCAAACTTTCATCCTGCAGAGATCAGACCGACTACTAACTACCTGGACGAGAATGTTGACGTGTGGAGTAATGGAAGTCGTGAGGAAAGTGCATTGGAGCGCACGGACGATGGTGTTAGTTCCGAGAGGAAATGTCCTCAAAGGGCCGCTTCATTGGACAGGCGAGAGATGTTTCGCAGGTACCATTCAGGGGAGTTTGGAAGTCATGATAAAAGGATTTCAGAAACTTGTAGTCCAGAGCTGATGCTCGAGCTGACAGATAAACAGCGAAGACGGCAAAGGATTTTATCAACGAACGTAGACTCTGAGATAGTTAAATCTGCCCCCCCTTTGCCACCTCATCGTAATGAGGTGGACGCCGTTGACGCCACAGGACCCACAAACTTGAGGAGGGAGTTCAAGGTCGTCCGACTTTGCAGGAACGAGCCCGGAGAGGAACTTGGCATCTTCATAGCTAAGACTTTGTTGTTTGAGCAAGGGAATCCCGGATATGTCATCGCTCACATTGTTCCTGGTGGAATAGCTGAAAGGTAATTAACTGAAGCTTGTTTTTATAAATAAATTTTAGCATTAAAAACCTACATTAGCTGAAACTACAATTTTTCTACTTTTACATGCAATATGTATCTTGACGAAAAAATAATAATAGAATTGATAAAGATTCGTAAAATATATTATACTTTGTAGTAAGAGTATAAATATTTATAGTTTTATTGGTAAAGTTATGAAAATAAAAGAATGGCATGCAACTAATAGATATAGTCTAACTTTAATAGGAAGTGCCTTGTATGACAGTTAGAAAAGTAGCTAGATCTGCTTTCACGTATTCAAACGTCATGAAATGCGATTTGAAACTGATAAATTTTTATATATATCATCAATACATACAAACTAACCCTTATAGTACAGTAACATACTATAAATGTTAACCGAAAAAAGTTTGTGTTTACAAAAAGCTCTCCTTATGAAAATTAGACTGTAGTCTGGGGTGAAATATGACTACCTCTAATGATTTATTAAAAATATATTTGAAATATAGATAACAAACAACCTAAGCAGTGAATCTGTTGGTAACGCTTATATACCTTTTAAATACACCTATTGACAATAAAGCTATTATAAATATTTAAGTTAGCTTATGACCACATGCGTCGTATCATCATCTTATTTTCTTGGTTAGAATCATGACCGGTTTAACATGCAGCTTAATCGTCCCCAATACTCCTGAGTCATTTGTTAGTCAGCGCTAGTTATTGTTGTATTGTACTCAGATGTTAGATAGTTAATAATACTGTAAATGTTGTGTGTTGAGGTTATTATATATAGACAAGTCATTTAATTTATTAGTTTACTCGAATTTAATGAAATAATTTTACTATTGATTACATATTAGGAACATATTTTAAGGCCAGCTCTTTAATATTAGGCCGGATGATTTTTTTTCTCACCAGGATAGTAAACAACACAATTGACAATGTTTCCTGACCTGCGAAAGTTAAAAGGTGGTGGCCGAAATGTCCAATATTGGGAGTCCTGCAAAATTTGAAGAGGTCATTAATAAATATGTTACATTGCAGGTTGATTGTGAACTAAGGACATTGTAATTTATTTGAATGTTGCATATGTTGTCATATTTTTAGGGATGGCACGCTGCAAGTTGGTGACGAGATTGTTAATGTGAACGGCCGCCGCTTGCGAGGACTGACGATGGGTGGAGCAAGAGAGGCTTTGGGCAGCGGTCTCTCCGAGGTGGACCTTGTCATAGCTCGCCCTCTTCACCCACATGACATGCTCCACGAAGCAGTTAAGCGCCGTACGTCAGGTTCTCGTCGTATCTCCATCAGCAGAGACACCATGATCGAAAGTTCCGTCGACTACGAAAACGTCTCGTTTCTTCCGCAGAACAGAGACAACTACTTCAACACCTCGGAGACTTCATCTTCTGTCCGCAGTAGCATGTCTTTCAGTCCCGACTCACTGGCTGAGAAAGAGAGGATAGACTCTACTTCGTCAGAAGCCACCATTGCCATCGATGGCATGAGAGACGAAGTATTTGACAACAACGACAAAGTCTTCAGCTCGACACCCAAAGCTGTGAAGAAGCGTCACCACTTTCAGAAAAACTCGAGCGGTAAACTTTACCGAAGGAATGTCGTCAGCTACTCTGAAGGTTTGAAACCTTCTTCCGCTTTGGGCAAGAAGGAAGCCTCCGTTTTCGAAAACGAGTCTAAAAGTACTGAAAAGCATCCGAAAAGTAGGAGTAAGAACATCGATAAACTGACGTCTAAAGTGTCGCTATGTTCAAATGAAATTGACTCTCTTACGTCAACGACCAACTTCTGTACTTTGCCTCGCCGACCGAGGTCGACGGTGTGTACCTTCCACACGGTGATCTTCGAGAAGGGTTCCGGCAAGAAAGGTCTTGGGTTTACAATCGTTGGAGGCAGAGACTCGCCACGTGGAGCCTTAGGAATCTTTGTGAAGAGTATCCTGGCTAATGGTCAGGCAGCAGACGATGGAAGATTACGTGCAGGTGAGGAAGAAAATAATTGAAGTATATTAAATGTTAGACGTTAAAGATGAGTGTACGCATGCTTGACTCTAGCCTACCATGCTTTTTTTTGTATCCACTATCTGATTTTTAATCCCTTTTTATATAAAAATACTGATGGGGTTAGTTCAAAATTGTCCTTCACATCTTGTAGATTAGATAAATGCATTGAAAATATTAACAAAAGATTTTATATGCGGAGATGAAATAAAATATATAAGCCCTATTTATTGAAAAGAAATAGATGTTGGTCTAAATTTTAAATGGCTAAATAAAAAAATCAAGTTTTATTAAATACTGACGTTTTCTCAAGAGAATATTAATTTTTTGAAACCCCAATATTGATATTTTATTCCCAAAAACGACGACTAGTAAATATTTTTTTAAGAAACTCTCGCTGTTTTGAGGAAATACTTTTATTTCCAATACATTTTGTGGAACCCTTGTTTGCATTTGGACTAAAGGAGTGGCTTAGCACTTCTCATCACTGCTTCATATTGTCCCCTTAAGATAACAAAAGTGCCAATTAAATTATACTATAAAATAATCTGACTTATATTTTTTTTCTGTGGGGGTATTTGTATGATTGATAATAAATTTCACGATCGAGTCTCAACCTATACGAATCCATTAAAAGCCCACTAGACCATAAACATTAACCTGAACAGCAAGGGCGTAGAATGCTTTTTTTTTAAAGGAGAGTTCATTATAAATTTGATGTAATATGTCAATACAGTTCATTTATTACTCAAGTTTTTCTCTTTTAGTGTGTAACTAAAATAGTTGACATTTTCTCAGACCTACTAGCTTGTCTTATTCTAAGAATCTCCCTTTGTTCTCCACCAGGATGCACTAAAACCACACTATGTATAAAATGTTGAGAGTCATAATTGGCGATTTTATTGAATGGTTACTTTATTTGAATAATAAACTAATAATAATAAATTAGTTAGTGGACCCACTTCAGTGGTAAAATGGTCTAAGGTGTCACTCTTGCAATAAACTGAACTGCCGATGGCAGGGAAATTGAGGTTCGAATCCCGGTTCAGAGGTACTGAAGTTGGGTTTCCTTAAATGGTTTCCCACTATCCCCACCACGCAAATGCAAGTACACTTCTTCTAAATTAAACCTTACTCATGCCTTACACAGTAGCATAATTAGTACATATGCGTATAATACGTGGTGCTAAAAAGAATAGTAAGCTACGTGGTATTTGAAATGAATAGTAAAATAAAGAAGCATTACAGGTACTTTAAGATTTCATATTTATGTGGAACCCCCATAATAAGGTGTCCATCATTTTACAAGGGGAAAAGGGGAATAGACCTTCCTAATCCCTATTACAGCCTTTCTTCACCCATGTTGAACAAGCTATGTTTCACATGTTGACGATACATCCTAATGTATGAACGCGCAGCTACGATGCCGTAAGGTAGTGGTTACCAAATGGTCTTGATGAAATAGTGATGGACAGAAGAAATTATGTGATTTCGGTGTTGGGCGGGTAGTAGACATAGAAGGACAGAAAAATTAAATAATTAATATAACTAAAAGTAAAGAAAATAATTTTTTTGAATTAGTATAGTCTTATAGGGCTTGAACTTGAGTCACTCATTAAAGTTTTGCCTGGCTGTGGAAGTATGTCGAGTTTTAAACACGGACCTCCATCAAAAATAATTGGGGACCCCTGCTCTAAGGTGTAATGTGTGGGTTAATATTTCAGGTGACGAGGTGCTGGCGGTTAACGGCCAGGTTTGTCACGATCTGAGTCATTCCGAGGCTGTGGCGCTCTTCAAGAAGATCAAATCTGGACCTGTCGCGTTGCACATCTGTCGCCGTGTCCGCATAAGAGACGCGTGAGTATTTGTTTTACTCATGACTAGGTTAACTTTTTTTTCATATGAAAATTGATGTAAAATTACACCTATAACCTAAGGCCTTTAAGAGGGAATATAGGAGGTGAGGAAGGAGAGGGGGGTTCAAAGGTTATTGCGATTTTAATTATATTAAAAACCTTTTTTGCTATATTATAACAGCAAAAAATACTCAAATATATACTTTTATTCAACTTTCTGCGTATTATTATCTCAGAAGATAATAAATATCTGTTATGAGCATTGTGGAGCTCGAACATGTTTCTTTATGTTTATTTTAAAAGGTTTAAGCTCAAATATCACTATACTCATGATAAATATCCAAAAATAGTCATAGAAAAATTATATTTAACAAATATACTGGAGAATTAATTTATTTTGGACAAAAATTCGTTTTGCTATTAAAACAATAGAAATACAGACCTTGACTCGCATTCCCTTCCATCCCACCTTAAATTGGCCCTCTTGCTGCCAAGCCATCTAGAGTAATTATATGCCCAAGGTTATAGATCACCTCTAGTAATGGGATATCATCGATAAATACCACAATCGAGCACTTATATTGAGGGCGCCACTTTCCTGGCGGTAAAAATCCTCCTTTTCGATATTTTCATGATAAAAGCTCAAAACAACAAAAAGAATTCTCGAATAACTTCGAATTATTATTATTATTATTATTATTATTAGCACCGCGTCTTACTACCCGTTCGGGTTATACGCACTTACGCTAATGTGTAATGGATAGGGTGATTGTGAGATGAAATGAAGGACCTACAGTTTAACGTGGAATCCGAACCACAACTTCGAATTAAATGTCGTAGTCGTAGTAATAAAATAAAATTACTTACATTTGTTTGATGAAGGCTAAATTAGTTTCCAATACCATTCCACCTTAGTTACAAAACTGGGACAATTTTCCTGAAACGTATATAGTAGAACCTCATTGGTCCAAACAAATTGAGAGGGAAGCGTGTTTGGATTAGCGTAAATTTGGGTTAAGTGGTAGAATATATGGAGGTGTCAATGGGGAGACAGAGTATTTTGTACAAATCTTAGATTGCAGTTAAATAAGTTATATAAAATTTACAGGAAAACACATTGTGTTGGCCAAGGCATTAAAATATTTAGTATTTATCACCGCATATTATAATTCTCTTTGAACTTTTGAATTTGCTATCACTCAAATGTCTTAGGTTGGGGGGGTAGGGAGTTTCCGTGCATTTTCCAAAAAAATTGTTAGGATTATCTGTGATTTCGGACTACTGGGGTTTTACTGTATTTTTTAAAATTATTTAGCTCAAAATTTAAGGTGATTTTTGCAGTAGACCATATTTCAAAATATCAAAACACTTGTTAAATACTTATTGACATCTGTACTCCTGTAATACTTTTTACACTACTGAATGTGGCCCCTCTTAATAGTGTTACACATGTCCCCACTATTAATGACAATTCTGTCAGCTGATAATTTTTCCTATTACATATTTTCACTCTACCAACTACTGATTATATCAACGGTAACTTTTAACATCAGTGTATACATATAATAGATCTAATCTATCAAAACCAATAAGAAAATAAACAACTATGGCATAGTTGACCAATCAATGGTTGATATTTATTCAAGAGCAATAGGTAATAAATAGTAAAGCTTCCAAAAGGGACAAGATATTTGAAGAGTTAAAAGTTTTTATTTGATATTCATAAAAATACAATTATTATTTCTAGTATTTCTATGGTTGCTTCTTAGTTAAATTTAATCAAAGGCATGGAAAAACAATTTTTCTATGGGGTTTTCACAAGAAAATATTACTATATATTTTATCCAAAAAAAGTTTTTATACATATAATGGAACCCTAGAGCATACCCTTCCTCCCTTTATACACCCTCTAATGTAATTAACATTTACAATGTAATAGGCCTGAGGACACCAGTCATCATTATTGGCCTAAGTCCAACACTTAACAATTAGCTGAGATGGTACCGCACCTACCCATGACCTAAAGGGCTACGGGTTAAATTCCTGGCATGGACAATTTATCATTATTGAAGTTGGAATTTTTCATTCGCAGTGATAGCCATGGCACACATTTTTATGACATGTCATCTTTTTATTGGAACATCATAGACAATGATAATATGTGCACATATTTTAGTTATGATCATCTGGTTGGGGAAATGTTTTTATAAGTCATTCTTTGGTAATTTTGTATTTTTAGGGCATATTTTCTTGGTTTTGCATTATTTTTTATTCACTTTTAGTATTTTATGTTGGATAAGTAGATATATTCTTAAATACTATAATTATTTTACAAATGTATGAATGCTCATGCTTTTTTTTCAACATACAGTTGTCAGATTGGGAATATATTGAAGTAGGCAGTAAGATTTATCCTCATTGCTGGTATGGTTGGACAATAAACATTCCTGGTGACACACTGCAACTAAGCAGTAAAGAGTTGCATTGGGACAGGGTAGATATTACTTTACTTACGAAGTAAATATTAAAGATCAGAATTTGGTTGCTAAAAACTTTTAATTGCATATATACTAGTTTCCATTTGTAAAGTGGATGTTTGATTTAGTCATGTGCATTCATCAGGAGTTTTTATTCTAATTTTAAAGAGTTTCTTGTTACAATTTTGAACTCATTTTCTATAGCTTTTTTGTTATTTTATGTTTCTTCTTTATATTACTTTCATGTCATAATAGTCCGAGCCATGTGATACATTAACAGTTCTATAATTATGCTAATTTGTAAGTCTTATGCTGATATAAACATAAACAATCGGTTCAAAAACACCCTCATTAGCCTATATAACAGTACATTAGTTATTTATAAGGTGCTACTCTCGCAGTAGACTAGACAGTTGATGATGGGGAGATCGAGGCTTGAATCTCATTCAGGTGTACTGAGTTTATCAAAATGGTGTTCCTCTCTCCCTCCATGCAAGTGCAGTTACACTTTGTTTAAATATAAACTTCCTAATCCGTAAAACCGATACTGAAACTAGTAAATAAGTCTATAAGCCAAATGGTTAGTAAGATTCGGTCTTAGAAAAAAAAAGCAATTATAATAAATTTTATTTTGATAATCCTTGTGTTATGTATTAAAAACCAGGTGTTATTCTCTCTATAATTTGTTCACAGATCGACAAAAGCTAAATCTTGCACGGACTTAGTCCAGTCAACTGAGCCTGATGAATGATCTGCAGTCATGTGACACCCCGTCATTGTTGCTACCACAACGAAACAGCTTTTCTCTACAGCCTACAATGTTTAATGAAGTTCACAACCCAACACAAACTTTATCAGATTGAATAACTCTATTGTTCATTTTTGATTTACAGTGTCGAGCAGCTTAGTAGTAAAAAAAAAGTTAAACACAGACTTTTTTTTTCGGAAGAAGATAATATAACAATTTACTAAAACTTTTGCCTATTATTTCTGTGGCTGTGTTTTATATACTGAATAAATACTTTTACATACTCTTTTCACCAAGAACACCAATGTTTTGTACACTTGTAAGAACATTACAAAATAAATGTATGTATTAATATTTTAAAACTTGAAATAACTGTTTGTATTAATTTCAAGTCAATTTTGTATACAATTATCTTTAAAAAATCATATTCAAATTGAATAAATAGGCCTACCAGTTATAAGGGTTTAATAAACTAGAAAACTTGTGCAATGCATCTAAAAAAATAACCCAATATTCTAAGTTACCAAATTATTTTATAATGGACTTTTATATTCCTTTGAAAATAAACTCTGTTTTTATTATTATATCTACTAATGTGTGTTTCATTCATTTTTGTTGCTGCAAAATTGGTATTTAAAAAACAAACTCTATTGTATTTTTATACTAAAATGATTAAAAAATAGGTAACACATATTGTTGTTTAATTCCATTACACATGTGAACAAATAAAACACTTTTAGCTTCTAGATTCCAAAGTACATAACTATAGCTATTATATAACTCAATCAGTCCTGTTTGCGTAGCAAATGCAGTGTAAGTTGGACAAATTAAACAGATTCAAATAAAATACCGATTTAACAATAAATGGGTGAGTTCACCAACAAATAAAATCAAACATATTTAAAGATAAATATATAAAATATGATGTCAACAGTTTTAATTGAATTATGTTATTTTGATTATGTAAACAGAAAGGTTAAATAAGACATTTTTGCACACGAGCTCCATTCAAAATTCCTGTTTAAATTTTTTTACTGAATGCAAAATGTTAAGTAACATTTTTAAATACGAATGTTGTTAGTTGCTTTATTAAGGTGGGGATGAAGAGAATGTGAGGAAAGACAAATGTTTTTGCAATTTTTATAGAAAAAATTGTTTTGGTCCAAATTAATCAAATATTGCTTTAGTGAAACCAATTCAGTAGTACCGACTTTGCGGTAGGTATCAAGGTGGTTTTTGCCCACCCAAAAACTGCATAGGAAGGGCATAATTACATTTTCATCCGCCCCGTAACCCCAAAAAATTATCCAAGTCTCTGAAAGAATATCCGCATTTTCGTTTATTTTTCGTTTAACTATAATTCTCTGAATCAGAGAACTATACTTCCATATAAAGACTGTTAATGTAATACATATGGTAGAAAATTTCAGACCAATAAATGAGTAAAGAAATAGGACATTCCTTCAGAAAATATATATTTAGTTATTTAAGTAAATTTTATTGTTTGCCTAACTCACCTATGGCTGATTTTTTCCTGTTAGTAAATAAATATATTTTTATACATACAGAGTAATGTTTACATATCACACATTTGTTTGTTTTTTCTACTACACAACCCTGCATTCCAATAATCCCCCCTATAAAAATAATAATAGGTGCCACTGAAAACCATAGAGTTTAATTTTCTTCACATGGTGACCTAAACAGTTGTTGAATGTTTGTCAAGGGTGACCTGGAATTTAGTGAAAACTCATCTACATTTAAAAAAATTCTCATCTAATGAATGCCGCTATGCTCATAAGCCATAACAGATATTCAACTACTGTTCACTATGTGAAGAAAATTAATCTTTTCTGTCTTTAATGAAGAAATATTGGCCAAAAAATGTTTCATTATAAAAACTATAAAATTCTGGACTTTTATCACATTTTCTACACTCCTACCTTGATAATATAAGCTTATTTAATTTTAAAATTAAAATTAAATTTAAAATGTTTACGTGCAGGGTTGGTGCGCCTCATTCGTATTCTGTATAATATAAATAAGCTGCATGCACCCCCTGCATGAAGTGAAATAATAAGGTTCTAAAATACTAGACAGAAAAAGAAAATAATAAAAATAAGATGAATTTAAAATTATCTCCCCGACCTGCATCCCACAATCCCTTTAATCAATGTTTACCAAAATAGTATCCTCTTTTCCCCTTGATATTTTAGAAAGTGTTTGATTAAACATCAACGCTATTCACCGACAAAGCAACTATGAATGGTATAAAGCAATACAAGTTAGTATGTTACTAATCTCTATTTAAAAATATATACCAATATTAAATAACTTATTTAGAAGTTATTTATTTATTTAAAAACAATGTTTAGCTTATTTATTTCAAACATTTTTTTTTTAAAAACAAACAAAAAAACTTCATTTTGTTGGAATACGCTTCTAGTTTCTAAGGCTGAGATCAGAGTAGCATCGTTTCCCTCTAGTTCTAAGGATGGGGTCAGAGTTGCATCGTTTTCAGCTGAAAGGCATGATTATTGAATTACAGTTTTAGTTTACATTAATTCAGAAACATATAAATATTTAGTTAAGAGAATGTACTTACAAACAAAAGTATAGATCAGGGATTCTCAACCTTTCTAGGCTCACGGCATGATTGTGAAGTGTGTTAGAATCTCGCATAACCCTTGTTATAATTATTTTTCATAATAGTTAGGTTTAACATATTTTATATTACTGCTTGTCATATTTTTTATTCCAAGTGGAATATGAGTGGCATATTAAACAGTTGACAATATTTAAACTTTAAAATTATTTAAAATAAAATAACATTTTACTTACTCCCTTTTTAAATTAATTGAAAGATATAAATAACAAAAAATCGAATACATAACACAACTATAGAGTAATATTTTTCTAAATATTGCATTGGATGGTTAGAGCAAAAGTTTGATTTCTGGCCTAGTTGTTGAAAACGCAACACGCATATCATCTTCAAGACTTCAATCTATTTTTTGGTTTGGATATTATTGTTGCCAAATTGATAAGGCTTGCTCGCACAGATATGAAGTTAAGAAGGGCAAAAGTAGGTCTTACTTTTCTAACTTAACTAGGGTATTCATCCACCCCAAAACAGGAGAATCTCTGGTATAGATCATTACTTGAAAATCAGCAAATAATGGACGGAAAAAAAAAAAAATTTGATTTAGGTCTGACGTTCAACAACCTCTGCCGAACTCATCGGTTGCACTGTGACCAAACTAATGGAGTACCATGAGTTTGAAACTTTCGGAGAATTCGGCCGAAAACAGTACCGCTTTGACCACAGCCCTATGCACGAGCGTCGAACCGGCCTTGTTTGCCTGTGTACCCTTTTGTGTGTTGTTTCTACGGATTATAATTCTGGCACCAAGAATATGCATAAAGTAGTTTTGATGGTAAGTGTTATGCACCCATTAATCGCGTAGAATATGATACGTTAAAACAATGTGCGATAACATTAATAACGGTTAATAAAATGCAATAGAAAATTCAATGCTTTAGAATAAATACGCCGATAATGTTTTATATTCATATAAAAACCGTGTGAGATTTCCAAACAAAAATTCATAAGCCATGTATAATTTAAATATACAGTATAATATGAGCTATCTATGCATGAATAATGTTGAGGTTAATTGTCGCTCAACTATTAAATTATTCATTGTCTTGTTGGTAGACATGTAACGCGAAAATGTATCATTTTGTTTTGCTTTGTTATTTGCTGTAAGAACAACTTGAATTCTTTATTGTTATCTTTTATTTTAAGTCCAAGTAAAATATCAGACACAACATAGATAGACAAGAATTAAATGACGTGTTGAATATTTGTTATTTGTTATTTACCGACATAGACAACCAAAAGTTATTAATTTGCTCAATAAACTTCGTAAAATAAACAACCTGTGTCTTTGCTGTCCCAAAGTTTAATAGGTTATGGACCCAGGACAGTGCTGTAGGACAACGTGGACTAAAGCAAAGACAAGGAAAAGCAAATAATTTGCAAGCCGAAAGCAACAAGTCGAAGCCGCAAGACGTGAGCAGTAAGCCGTTAGTAGTAAGCCAAAAGTAGCAAGTCGTACGCCGCATGCAGCAAGCCATCACACGTCGACAGCAAGCAACAAGCCGTGAAATTTTTCGAGCGACACGTCATTTTATGTTTCATATTTACTTATTATAATTTGAACAGTATTATAACGTCAAGTCAAATTGTATTGAAAATTTTGAAAGACTTAATTAACGTCTAGTCAAGTTAAATTAATTACATTGATAAATTTATATTAAAATCAGTCAGTATGGACACTGTAAGATCTCATTTAGAAACTTTAAGTGAAGATGCTCAAGGAAAAGTCAATTTTGTATCTTGGAGATTTAAATTAATTCTAACATTAAAGTCCAAAGGTTTATATAATATTGTAAGTGGTCTCACTGTAAAGCCAGCAGGTGGCGCTAATGATGAGCAAGATATAGAGTGGGTCAACAAGGACCTTGAGGCTCAGACTTTAATAGGCCTAAATGTTAGTAGTAATATTGCGATCAAAATTGCAAATTGTACAACGTCAAGACAAATGTTAGAGAAATTGACAAGTTTGTATGGTACTGTGACAGATGTCACTGTAGAAGGTCTGCAGAGAAAATTTTTCAGTTTCACTTATGATGAAAACAAGTCAGCCGTGGAAAATTGTATGGAGGTTGTGCAGATTGCCGATGAACTAGCAAGTGAGAATGACCCGATGAGATCTAACTGGATTATCACCAGGATTATCAGCGTACTACCTCAGAAGCTGGCACATTTTAGGACAGCCTGGGATACCGTCACAGGAGCAGATCGAACTGTCGAGAGATTGATTGAACGCTTGAGGATCGAGGATGAGAGAATCAGTTCTGGTGAAAATGCACCGGACCTAACCTCACATAGTGCTCTAGTATCGAAACATCATAAGAAGTCAAATCAGCAACCGGCAAACAAGCAAGAGAAGTCCAAAGTGACTTGCTATAAATGTGGAAAACAAGGACATGTTATTAAATATTGCAGAGGTAAGCCATGTGCGAAATATACTGAGCATTGCAAGAAACTGTATCCGTGCAATACATGCGGAACAAAAGGACATTTCGCAAAAGATTGTCCACAGAGCGATCAGAAGAAAACAACATCAAGTAGCAACAGACCAGCCTTGTTGACAATTGGTTTGTCAAGTGCAGAGATGAAACACGCCAAGCAGAAACAATATAAACGTAACGTCTGGATTCAGGACTGTGGTGCATCGCAGCATATGACTTCACATAGAGAATGGTTTTCACACCTGACGCATCTTGAAGAACCTGTTACCATTGTTATTGGAGATGCAACTGAATTGGAGGGCGTTGCCATCGGAGATATTGATGTTGAGGCATATGATGGAAACAACTGGAACCCAGTGAGTCTGAAAGATGTACTTTATGTTCCCAAGCTGGACTACAATCTTTTCTCAGTAGGACAGATCTTGGACAAGGGGTACATTCAAATGGCAGACAAAAATACTTCTAGAATTACTACTTCAGATGGTCAACACACGAAAGTCATTGCAGAGAGAGAAGGAAATTTGTACAAGATGATGCTACGAAAGGAAGGACAAGGAATCTGTATGATTGCAGACTCTATCAGGATCTGGCACGAACGACTAGCTCACCAGAACGTAAAGTACGTTCGAAACATTTTGAGCAAGAACAATATCAAGTATGTGGATGATTGGCAAGATTATACATGTGAAGGCTGCATCTATGGCAAACAGCACAGGGTCTCACATCCAATCAACACGAAAGTATCCAAAGAACCTCTGGACTTAATCCATGTGGATCTTGGTGAAATGGAAGTTACGTCGATTGGAGGAGCCAAATATTTTCTGTTATTCAAGGATGACTTTTCACATTTTAGAACGGTCTATTTCTTGAAGTCAAAGAATGAAGCAGTCACAAAACTGGATATATTCATGAAGCTGGTGGAAAATCAGTTTGACAGGAAAGTCAAAGCTTTGAGATCAGACAACGGATTGGAAATCAAGAACAAAGAAACAAGGAAACTGCTTGAGGAACTTGGAGTTTTTCACACCTTTACTAATCCATATACGCCAGAACAGAATGGTAGAATCGAGAGGGAGATGAGAACCGTAGTGGAAGCTGCACGTTCAGCTATCCACGCAAATGATTTGAGTAAGACGCTTTGGGCAGAAGCTGTAAACTACGCAGTCTTTACGATCAACCAGACTGGAACGAGTTCAGTACCTGGCAAGAGTCCTGCTGAGCTTTGGTTTGGTCGTAAGATGAATGTGAGCAAGATGAGGATCTTCGGAAGTGAATGTTTTGTACTGAAGCCAAAAAGAAACAAACTAGACAAAAAGTCAGAGAAAGGAATATTCGTAGGATACGATGTAGATTCAACAGGATACAGAGTGTATATACCAAACAGTCGTCGAGTAATTAGTACGGATAATGTTACTTTTAATGAAGCCAAGATGAGAAGCCAGAAGCAGACAGAAGTTGAATCAATTTTCAAGAAGGAAACAACAAATCAAGATGAAGAAGATGATAGAAAAGAGGAATCAGAAGAATCAGATCATGATGATGCGACCAGTAATGCAGAAGAAACACAAGAAGAACAGATTGAAGAGTCAAACGAAGATATTGATGAACAATCAACATCGTCTAGACAAGAAAAGAGAGTATTGAGAAATCGCAAGACACTGAAGAAACCTGCAAGGTTCTCTGATTATGTGATGAGTTACATCAGAGGAGATGAAAATGCAATGATTGGTGAAGTTCAGGACATACCAGTGGATGAGGCATTGAAAGACACAAACTGGTACAATGCAATGAAAGAAGAATATGACTCGCTGATCAGGATGAAGACTTGGGAACTTGTGAAGTGCCCACCGTATGCTAGACCACTCACCTGTCGCTGGGTTTTGAGAGAGAAGACGAATGGAAAATTCAAAGCTCGACTGGTGGCACGTGGATTTGAACAAGAGGAAGGAATTGATTATACTGATACCTTTAGTCCTGTGGCTCGTCACACATCAATTAGATTGCTGTTGAGTCATGCAGCAGCTGAGAAGATGAAAGTAGTGACCTTCGATGTTAAAACGGCATTTCTTCATGGTGACCTGGAGGAGGAGCTATATATGCATCAACCAAAAGGTTTTGAAGACGGATCTGAAAAAGTGTGCAGACTACGGAAAAGTCTGTATGGTCTGAAGCAAGCACCTAGAAAATGGAATGAAAAGATTTCCTCACACTTGGAGAAGATTGGATTCACTAGTACAGATGACGATCCTTGTATATATTATAATGAGAGCAGGACAATCATGATCTCATTATTTGTCGATGATGGTCTAGTTATAGGCAAGAGAGAAGACGCTATTTTCGAAGTCTTGAAGAAGATCAACGAACAATTTGAGATCATGTACGAGAAGAAGATCCAAGACAAGCTATCCTACCTTGGCATGGAATTGAAAATTGAACAGGATGGAATCTTCATAAGTCAGCCAAAGTACACCACAAAAATTCTAAAAAGATTTAATCTTGATCAGTGCAACACAGCTTCAACACCGATCGAAAAAGGGATGGTGACTGACGAAGAAAAACAGAAGAACGACAAACCAGTACCAGTGGGAACCCCCTACAGAGAGGCTCTCGGATCACTACTCTATCTGGCAACAATCTCAAGACCAGATATAAGCTACGCTGTAAATTATCTAAGTCGGTACAGCAACAGACCAATGAAAAGTCATTGGAAAATGATTAGAAGAGTGTTCATGTATCTGAAGAGTACTGTGGACTATGGCATCAAATTCGATGGAGGATCAAGACTAGTGGCCTACACAGACTCTGATCACGGAGGAGACAGAGAGTCAGGAAAGTCAACGAGTGGAGTACTACTCATGAGAGGAGGACCTGTAATTTGGTACTCCAAGAAGCAACCAGTGGTAGCAAATTCTACTGCTGAGGCCGAGTACAGAGCTGCTGTTTCTTCGATAGATGATGTCAGCTGGACAAGAAGAATCTGCACGGAATTGAAAATCCTGAAGACTGATGAACCAACTACCTTGTACGTTGATAATAAGTCAGCAATAACTATGCTGCATAACTCACATGAAGGCAAGACAACCAAGGGTAAAAAGCACATAGAAATTTCGAGAAAATTCATTCAACAGAATATAGGTAAGACTGTACTTCCTGAGCATGTTCAAACCAGAAGTCAGCTTGCAGATATTCTGACTAAACCACTTGCTAAAAGCTCATTTGTAAAACTTCGTAGAGCGATAATTAAGGAGGAGTGTTGAGGTTAATTGTCGCTCAACTATTAAATTATTCATTGTCTTGTTGGTAGACATGTAACGCGAAAATGTATCATTTTGTTTTGCTTTGTTATTTGCTGTAAGAACAACTTGAATTCTTTATTGTTATCTTTTATTTTAAGTTCAAGTAAAATATCAGACACAACATAGATAGACAAGAATTAAATGACGTGTTGAATATTTGTTATTTGTTATTTACCGACTTAGACAAAAAGTTATTAATTTGCTCAATAAACTTCGTAAAATAAACAACCTGTGTCTTTGCTGTCCCAAAGTTTAATAAATAATTTTTATTTGGAAGTCCTAGTTTTACACACTTTGTATAGATAATAATGTATACAAAAAATTATATATAATACATAAATGGTAAACTACTCATTATTACTCTAGAACCAATTTACAATTAAATGGCGATCAATTCTTTTGTTAAAAATACATGTGCAAATGTTGTTTAATAACAAGTTTTTATTATTATTCTAAGCTACAATTTATTATAGCTGTGTAGATATGAAAGGTTATAGTATTCTCAAATTGAGGATACCGCTAGTGTTCACTACGCTTAATCATACCACCTCATCAACAAAGCTGCGCTCTATCGTCTCACTTCCAAACTACACTAGCTTTATGATATACTCGCCAGGTAGCAGGTCTCTCCTCCTAAATAGTTATAATATTTACTCAAAGGTGTCTCTCCAAGTTATAACAAGTTTAGCGCGCTCTCTTGACGTGTTTTTACGAAACCTTTTAGAACAAAATAGACAAAAATATTGACGGTAGACTAATTAAGTATTTATTATTGCATACATACATGGCCTCATGACTTCTTCGACGCTGACTGACAGCTCACAGCTGACGGCTTTGAAAAATTAGCAGACCAAATTCTGTATCCCTACGCGGAACCATATGATCTGCAAAAACATGTGTTTAGCAGCTGTCAGAAGTTAGCTGTGTGCTGTCAGTCAGCACCAAAGAAGCCATGGGGTTACTGTATTTATGGACATTAAGGGACAAAACCTTTGAATTCTAACCCAAAAGAATATTCATGATTAGAGAAAATATAAAATTCAAGATCTCTACTAACTATATAAGAAAAGTAATCAAATATTAAATTTGGAATTATTTTTTTGAGCTTTTCGTTGATGTTATAGCTCTTTAACACAGTCATACATGATCTTTTATTGTTAAAACTCTTAATGTTTCTCTTTTTCACACATTAGTATGAAACATCGGGCTACGTCTTGCATGGCCTACCCCTTCTTTTTATAAGATTCGGATTCGAAAGTCATAATTGGTAGATAAAATAAAAATTTAGATTTGTAACAATAATGGATTCAACCCATTTCTAGTGACTTTTTTTTCAATGAGAAATAAAACGTGAATTATTTAAGATACAATATTAGGTGTTATAAATAAACAAAAAAGAAATACTGTTGAAATTAATTTTGTAGAAATAAAAATTTCTTGATACCATACTTCAAGACTTTTTTTTCCTTATCACTCCATCTTACTACTACTACTACTACTACTTTTTCTCTGTTGAAGGCCGCATAAATTCTTGGGAAATTGGACAGGGGCCATACATGAAATTTATAATAACTAGTGCCCAGATATTGTATACACACATACACATATACACCCATAGGTCTACCCACACCCATACATAATTATACATTACACAAATAACATTATACTTACGAATCTAGAAACTCTATATAAGTTAAAAAGCAATTGAGTCAATTCCAAGAACATAATTTGTTTTCATTTCTGCAATTTAAATATTTCGGTTTGAGCTGGCGGAGGCAGCGAGCGGCCTACGGGATGGACATGTCTGCCTTAGATCACGCGGCCAACGTAATAGGTGACTCAATTTTATTGAACTATGTAATATAATTTATCAAACTAGTCTACTCTGTGCTCTCCATAGTTTCACACAATATAAAATATCCAATGAACACGCGAATTGAACAAGGATACAAACGCATGTTAATGAGAACGAGGTGACTATGAGGTCTAGGATGGAATCTCGTACCTGTTGGACAGAAAACATTTGTTTCCCACACTCCTTCCCCCAAAATGAGGGTATATTTCCTTTGAATTCTACATTTTTCTTCCCTAATCAGTTAGTGTAATCATCAGATATGCGTGTAACCCTAAAGGGTAGTCAGATCCAAAGGGGAAAAATACCCAAATAAATGCCCACTTATATTATTAATGCACAGTACGATTTAGATAGTAAAAACAGTTTTGTTAGTTAGAAAAGTTAATAATTAATACAATTTTCTTAAATTCACATGTTAATTCATGTGATCTATAGCTGTCACTTGATATACATTATCAATACTTATAAGGTAATGCTAATAATAAGGTTACAAATGTCGAACACAAAAATTTGTGTTTGTATTTTCTAAAAATGCCTTTCTATCAGATTCGTACTTGAGACCACTGGGCCAGCGGTCATCTCTACGTTCTCAGACCGAAAAAGCATGTGAGAGCGAAAATTAACATTTTCGCCCGAACATCCGGGATACAACGATTATTTCAACATCCTGTACCCGTGCCTCCAAGAGGCAGAAATAATTTAATAACACCGTTTAATTTTTAAATAAAAGATTTTTGAGCAGCTAGGAATTGAAAAAAATACTTAAGTAAGAAATCTTCCGATTAAATAATTCAATAATAGTCCGTTCTGCGTACTTCCTCTCTGTGAGTAAGATATGCAATCTAATCGTCATTTGAAGAATCTTGGCCGATAGTTCAAACAAAAGTTACTAAATTAAATTGACTGTGTTAAGTAACTGTCACCCCCAAAATATTCTGTCAATTTTGACAGCCATGAAATAAGTACAATCATAGTTTTGTCAATGATGTTTAATATGCTTTATAACAGGGGTCGACAACCATTTTGGTATCGCGGGCTATATTAGTTTAAAACAAATTTTAGTGAACTGATTTTAATAAAATCAACGTTATTGTTTTCATTTAGTAACTAGTAAGTAGTCTATTTTTTATGAACACAATCGTTTGTTTGCCAGGCAAAATGTGTCGGTGGGCCTCATGTTGCCGACCGCTTATTTACAAATTATTTCTAAGGTAATCTGACATTTGTTTACCATTTTATTTTACATTTTCTATTAATAATATTGTTACAGGCTCTTCAGTACGTATAAAGAAAATTCAAAGACTATTTTTGCGATCAGGGTTGATAGAATTTCCAACTTGTTTTTATTATTATTACTAATACTATTATTATTATTATTTATTTTATCTCTTTTCCTTAGTACTCATTTGGAATGAATGCAGACATTAACTAGTCTAATGAAATTGGGATGTGGAAGGACGAGTTTTAGAGAAAACGTACCAGCATTTGCGTAGAGAGTGTAAATACATTAAATAAAATCCACCCTTGGAACACCCGACCAGGATTAAGAAAACCCATCTCCCCGTCATCGAAATTCCTACCTTAATACGAGCTCGACGTGATACACTATGTTATCACCGATAGGCGTTATTCTATATTTAGTTTTATTAGCTGCATTCCACAAGACATTTGCAGTTTTATTAACCGTTACATAACACCTTTTTATTTAGCACCGCATCTTATTACCCGTTCGGTTTATACGCTTATACATATACTACTCTAATGGTTTTAGGGATTAGGAAGGTTATATTCATAGGAAGTGTACCCACATTTGCGTGGATAGATAGTGGGAGATCGTTTTGGAAAACCACCCTCAGTACACCCAACCGAGATTCAAACCTCAATCCTCCCCATCATAGTCAGTTTAGTTTACTGCGAGAGTAGCACCTTAGACCACGTTGCCACCGAAGCAAGTACTTACCTCCCTTCTTACAGATTTCTTAATAAAAATGAACCAAGCTATTTAGTGTTGTGATTGGTCGGCGTATGAAGCCTTATTATTCATCACTCGACCCTTGTTGAGACCTACAGTAGAAATCCGACCATTCGACCTATAAGTCATTCACGAGCTAAGTTTACCTGGATGACAGCTCGAAATGTTACTAGAAGTAATCCCTAATATATCACTACGCAAACGGCTGACCTCTATCACTTTGGATGACTGTAATGAAAAGAGATGGTAATATATTAATGTGATAGTTAACCACAGTAATTTAGACCAATATTATTTATATATTTATTTGAGGTCAGACACAAAGTTTATTTATAGTTTTATTCCCCTTAAAAATTATTAACAGAACTTTCACAAAAACTTTTTACGAACATAACTTCAAAATGGCGACTGAAACATCTAAACCATATGATTGAACATAACGTTAAACAAGTTTTTTTCAATGATGCAGACACGCAGTTGATGAAAATATTTTATTCAGTTAAATATTTCAAAATACGATAAAATAATCATAAAATAATTTATTGTATGTAAAAAAATAACAAGAATCTTCTCTTTTCCAAGTAAATACGATGCCTGTATTAAAAGGTATTGATGTGTGCACTATATTAAACATAATCAATAACGTTCCAAAAAGAAAAATTAATACTTTTAATTATGTTTAAAATATTGTTTCGAGTTGGATAAAAAGAAATTATTTCAAAAAATGAAATAGTATCAGAAAATTTAAGTTTACGATATTTTAAATGTAATATATAACAGGTAATTAAAGATCTTTACATTTATGACAAGACTGTGATCTTTTACAAGTGTTGGCAACCCAAAACCTAAATATATGATTTTCGAACTGACATCCAGGTAAAAACCTATCTTGAACGGAATATAGATAGGTTGTCAGATTATCGAAATGGTCGAATAATGCTGCTATATGTCCGGGGGTAAAGGTGAGATGTGGTATGAGAAGTGACAGAAACAATCGGGAGACGTTTTACGAACTTTTAATTAGGATTAATTATGTTTTAGTAATTCAAATTGATTCAATTAAGTTACTTTAGTAAACAATCATGATAATTTAATAATCACATAGCCAAAGCTATTAATTATGCATTTAGTGAGGATTATTCCATCTAGATATCATATTCTGTAAATTGAAAAATGACATCTGGACAATGGTCCCGAGTTTGATTCCCGTGTCCAAGTGCCATTTTTAAATTTTCAGAATCATGCGAATGTAAATTTGTAAATAAAGGTCATTTGGGTCGCCAGGCCTGGAGAAGTTTGTATTTAGGGTCACGATCAAAAGTTGGACGGAAGAGCACAGGTAGCTTTGAAGAGATGATACACATCTCAGGTAAATGCCTTTTGATGCACCTGTAAGAAAAAATATATATTTTGTAGGTTAAAAAAAATATGGGCCCTAATTTGTTGATGCCTTGTCGAGGATGACAGCCAAACATTCTGTCCTTTTACCTTACCATCACTTCCATTTTTTTTTTTTTAGAACAGGTGTCCGTTTCCGGGGGCGAGTAAGGTAGATCTACTAATGAGTGCATGCGATGAGTCTGCACTATATGAAAGACACCATCGTTTTATAAAGGACCTTAAGTACTTATTTAAATGATTGAGTTTTAATGTTTCTACCGCGTCAGCTCACGTGATTTAAATGGGCAAATTGTATCTGATTAGCCAACTTTGTGTGTAAGCCTGTGTGTAATTTTCAAAGAAAAACATTTTGGCTCAAATTTGTTTAAAAAAAACTATTTATTGTTTAGTTTTAATTCCAAGCTCAACCAGATTTACTAGATCAAAGTTGATTAAAAGGACCATTTTGTCCCCGATTTTAAGAAACCATTCAAAAAAACAATAATATATTATTGTTACCGTCCCAGATACTGTCTCAGATTTGTTAATAATACATAAATGCAATATGAAATTAATTTAGATTAAATGAAAATCTTTCAATAAAAGCAGTTGATAAAAGTGTAGATTAAGCTCGAGCCAACTTTTGGCTATACTCATATTTAATAGGCGAGTTCACTAGTTCAGTGTGAATTTCGTTTACTTTGCATAGTGCAGATTATAATATATGACCATAATTTATAAAGATAAGACTGCTACCTTTCAGTGTTAATAGAGAAAACCTTATTCTGTCATTTTAATTATATATTGTCACGTTTTCTAGATCTACTTTATTGACACAGCTTAGTAACGTGAATAACAAAAATACCCACCTCGGTGGCGTAGTTATCTAACGCGCTAGTTTCGTGTTGAGAGCATAACCACCGAGGATGGGGAGATCAAGGTTCGAATCTCAGTCAAGTGAACTGGGGTGACTTTCCCTAAATGGTTTTCTACTCTCCCTCCATGCAAATTTGTGTTCACTACCTCTAAATTCAACCTTCCCAATTCCTAATTCATTAGCGTAATTAGTACTTAAGCGTATAGCCTGAATTAGTAGTAATACACGGTGCTAAATAAAAAATAGCAATAATGAAAAATAATTAATAGTGTACATTGTGTGTCATTTAAATGGCGAGCTAATCGCTTCTATGGGTGGATGTTCTAAGGCATCACTATCACAATAGACTACACTGCTGACGACAGGAAGATTAGGATATGAACCCTGATCAGGTATATTGGTTTTTTCCTAAATGATTTCCAAAACCCCTTCCAGACAAATGTGGGTATACTTCCTGTAAACTCCACGTCCCCATCCACATTAGAGTAAAAATTATTATCATGTATGCTTATATAACCTGAACAGGTAGTTAGAGGAGATAATATTTTTTTTAAAAAAAAGGCAAATACCTTCTTCGGCTCCAATAAGTCATTTTAAATTGATTGATCCTTAAAAAATGGTCACTCTATGGTAGATGTTGTATCATCTTGGATAAAAGACGCTAGATAATATAGCCTGTAGACTATAGAGTATAGAACCTCCCAGTGAACTCAGCTGAGGCTTACATCCCGAACTTTTTATCGATGGTAGTCAAGTGAAATAATAACGACGTGAGAGGACAGTACTTTTTCTGTATTTATAGCAAAACTTTTTTTTTGTCAAAAATAATCAAATATTTATACAGTAGAAGCAGAGAGTTTAATTTTCTTTACATTGTGATATCAACGGTTCTTGCATATCTATTCAGTGTGTTCTGAAATTTAAGGACAACTTTTTCTTTTCATTTAAAAAGTTCCTTTATTTAGTTTCGCTATTATCATGACAGATATTCAACAACTGTTGATATCACCTTGGTAAGAAAATGAAACTCCATATTTCTTTCTAATGGAGCAACACCTTATTTATTTTGGCAAAAAAAAAATGTTTTGCTATAAAAATTGCAAAATATTTACTTTTTCCTGCGCTTCTTACATACCCACCTTAAGGATAGAGAATACGTTCTTAAAAAAAAAGAATACAGTCACGTCAAAGCTGATTATAGGAATATTTTCTGGAGTTAAGGTTGTATCATTTAAAGTTAGAAGACTAGAGGGGTCGTCATGATTCTCCAACAAATTGCCTTTAAGCGGAATCGCCCTGAGAGAGAAATGGAAGAAAGAAGTGTTTGATAGAAACAAGATTTACCGCCGTGTTTTATGGTGGTCTGTGTGTGTGTGTCTGACTTGTTAGCGTTTAAACAAAAAATAGTATCGCGTTCCCGTGATTTCTTCGTCGCAGGGAAAATACTCACTCCATATTTAAGGACACTGCCTAGGATTTTCCATATTAGTGAATTTACGTTTTATTCGGTGAGTTTTAAAGATATGACACTAAAAAAACATAACTTCTTAAATATTTTTACTTTCTCGATATCTTACAGGTAGAGGAAGTATTGTGATCGTTAAAAAAAATCGAACTCAAGATTTTGATGAATCTTGACGTTTCATGACCCCCCCGAATAAAAAAAAAGTTGTTTTTGACTTTCCGTCTGTCTGTCTGTACCTCCAACTAGAACCTAAACTATTTTACCGATCAGGCTAAAACTTGATATCTAGGGTTTTCATAGGGTTGCCACTAGGAATTTTTTAAATTGGATTGGAACCTTACAATTAAGGGTAGTTTATTGAAGGGCAAAATGAGAAAAGGTCGATTTTCTCAAAATCGGCTCTAACGATTTTGATAAAATTTCATTTCTAAACATTTATAAATATTCAAAACAAAATGAATTTTCTCAATATTTCGGTAAAATGACTTTAAGGGCTCCGGTCTGATGCATAAAACATTTTTTTAATAGCATCTCCTAAACTATTTGAGATATTAAATTACTTATCGTTACTGATATGTAGGTCTCTTTATACACATATTTTATAGGAAGCATATTTTTTATAAAGCCAATAACTTTAAAGCTATACGAAAATATATTTTTTTTAACTTTTCGAACACAAAAGGTAAAAGTATTACGACCGCAAAAGAAAATCTAACCTGAAATGTTGATGGATGTCGACATCTCAAGACACTCCAAACCCTAAAAAGTAGTCTTTGCAATGACATCTGTGTGTGTGTGTGTGTGTGTGTGTGTCTGTTTAAACTTAAAATTAAGAGTAGTTTAAGAAAGGGTGAAAAGAGAACAAGTCAATTTTCTAAAATTTTTCCCTCTAACGATTTTGATTAAAATTCGTATCTAAGTGTTGATTAAGATTATAAATAGACTGGCTATTTTCATTTTACCATAAAAATGAACTTTAGGGTACTTTACAGAAGCAGAATCTTCCGTATCTCCGCAACTATTTGAGATAATAAATAACTTATCATTGCAAAATTGTAATACTTCATTTCAGACTCAATAGTCAATATTAGGTGACCTGGCGGTCTAGGGGTAAGGTGTCGGACTTCTGTGCTGGCGGCCGGGGTTCAATCCTCGGTCCCGGCAAAGATTTATACTACCATTACACATTAGCGTAAGTGCGTATAACCCGAACGGGTAGTAAGACGCGGTGCTAATAATAATAATAATAATAATAGTCAATATTTACATTTTTTATTGATCAAAATTTATAAATGAGGAATTTAATACGCAGTGTTGACCCTTGTGGACCCAACATTGATCTTTTTTATCGGTCCAAACATACAAATGAGGACAATAATTCTTTAAAAACCAAATTATAAAATTTAAAACCGGGACTCAAAAAAAGAGTTTTACATAAGTGTAGTGCAATTTATGCTTAGGTTTACTAGTGTATATTATTTTGTCTCATATATATTACGAGTTTTGAGTAAATATCTCCATTTTAAAACAATAGAGCGAGAAAGTCCGTGCAGAGTTCCGTACCATTTATTTTTATCTTAAAATTATTTTTGAAAACATATTTTTTTATTTTCTCACTATATTACAGCTAGAGAAAGTATTTTTATCGTAAAAAAAGTTGAACTAGAAATTTTGATCGATTTCGACGTTTTATGGACCCCCGAATCCGAAAAAGTTTATTTTGAATTTCTGCCTGCCTGTCTGTACCTCAGAGTAGAGCCCAAACCATTTTACTGATTGGGCTAAAACTTGTTTTCTAGGATTTACATAGGGTTACCCTGAGGAAGTTTTGGAATTTTATATAAAACCCTAAAATTAAGGGTAGTTTAATGATGAGCGAAAAGAAAAAAAATCAATTTTCTAAAAATTGGCTCTAACGATTTTGACTAAATTTCATTTCCAAGCATTAATCAATATTATAAACAAAATGGCTACTCTCATTTTTTAGGCAAAATGACTTTAAGGATTCCGATCTGATGCGTAAATTCCGATTTAAAAAAAAATCATACCTCCGTACTGATTTGAGATATAAAATTGCTTATCATCTCAAATATGTAGGTATATTTAATTTGAAACTTATTTTTATAAAACCAATAATTTTAAATTTAAACGCAAATATATATTTTTAAACTTTTCTAACACTAAAGGTAAAGTATTGCGACAGTAAAAAAGAATCTAACAAGAAATATTGATTGATGTCAACTTTTCATAGCCCTGCGAACGCTAAATAGTGAAATCGAAATTTATTTTAAATAACCAACAGTTTCTGAGATATATGTAAATATATTAATACAACTTTGTGAACTTTAGTTGTGAAGAGATATTAATTAACTTTTAATGCAATAATTCTCTAATGACATAGAGTAAGTAAATGCTAGTAAGTTTCTCAAACATTTTATGTTCTTTTTCCTTTAACCTACTAGGGGAAATATTTGTACAACCATCATTTTAGACCCAATAGTCAATATTTACCTTTTTTGGTTTAAATTTATAAATGAGGAATTCAACAGAAATTAAATAACCATAAAAAATATGCACCCCCTAGTAAAATGTCGAAAATTTCAACTGGAAATCGAAATTTTAATACGAAATGTTGACCGTTGTGGAGCCAATATAGATTAAAAAAAATTATTGGTCCAAATATACAAAGGAGGATATTAATTCTTTGAAAATAAAATTATATAATTTATAACTGAGAGTCGGAAAATGATTTACAAACGTATAGCGAAATTTATGTTTTGTTTGGTAGTGTATATTATTTAGTTTCACATGTATTACGATTTTTGAGTAAATATCTCCATTTTTAAACAATAGAGCGAGAAAGCCCGTGTGGAGTTCCCTACCATTTAATAATATATAGCCTCGTGCTATTTGGACCACTAACGAAACTGGTACGTAGGAATCTTCCTACCAGGATGGAGATTAAAAGATGTCATTGGAAGCATGTATATCTAGAAGAGGAAACGAGAAAAAATGTAATTTTGAAATTCAAATAAGTGTTGTCCTGGCGCAAATAGTAGTGTATGTCAATTCGTCAAAAGAAGAGAATTGTTATCAACAAGTAAATAAGAGGCCTCGTAGGATAAACTTATAATTTTATACCCGCTATATTTCATACATTGGTATCTAAATTTGATAGTGCTTCGGTGCATCATGCTAAGATGCAACCCTTGCACAAGATATCCTCAAATTAATTAAATAGGCAACGTCATTAAGGCACTAGAATAGTTGATCAGAAATTCTTAAACGTCAAAAGCCAAGTGGGCTTGTAGCTTCACTGGTTGGAGCTTTCATTAGAGATAAAACAGGGGAGAAGGAAAATGCAAATGCCAATACAATGTTTTGTGATGCCCTTATTAAATTAGGTACATTATTCGTTTCAGAAGGCCTATTTTACGTTCCTGTGCCAGTTACGTTTAGTTTCTCAGGCATTTAGATCTTAGTAACTAACCAAAATTTGTGGCTTTTTGTAATTTTTAAAGTGAAAATTTTCAACTTTTAGGCTATGTTAACAAGCCTATTATGTATAGGAGTATAGAAAAATAGTTTTGTGTTCATTTGAGTAGGCCTGGATGTCAAAATCGTGTAAGTTACTGTTGAAGGCCTTATAGATAACTAACCTAAACATAACATTCGATTCAAATACCTAGGCAGCCCCCTTAAGTTTAAATGGAAGGTAACGCAAGATAGGACCACTATTATTATAATCTTCACAATAAAACACTTTTTGGCAAAAATAAATTGCATGTGGCTTCAGTATATAAGTGTAGTTTTATTTTCTGCACATGTTAATCTCAACAGTTCTTGAATAGAATACATATAGTGGGCACATTGTTATTTGAACAGGTCTTCTTCTCTTCATTTAAAAAGTTTGTCCGCAAATGCCAATATACTCATGACAAATATTCAATAACTGATGATATCACCACGTGTAAAAAGTTAAACTAAAGGTGTCAAATGAAGAAAGGCTTTATTTATTTCGACCACAAAAGGTTTGTTCTAAAAATTGAAAAGATATCTTAATTGGCTTTCCCTTCCACCCCACCTTGATGTGTATATTTAAAGAGTAAATCAAGTATATATATATATATATA
>CABFVX010000406.1:122528-141653 GCA_902151425.1 Timema shepardi
TAATACAGCGTCCTGAACCCATAACCTGTTAGTTTTATTTATGAAAGAATAATAAACTATTAAAGAACAAAGAGCAGATGCTCGCCACTCGAGATAAAGACCGGAACTAACAAAGACGCTTTGGTGACGTCATCACACAAGTGACTTCACAAATCTAAAGTGGAATAGTTACTAAACTCGTGTTTGTTATTATAGGCCTAGTTAAGAGAATGTTCATTTATTATACACAACAATTAGTGTTGTATATTGTAAATAAATATTCTCTCTGTTTCATTATCAAAAACGAGTTCTATTGCTTTGTGTTATCAAGAAATTGGTATAATTGTTGATATTTTTATGCAAGATAAAAAGTGTTTTTCATAGTGTTGTATAATAAATAAAACCAAAAGTTTATGGGCCCAGGGTGCTGAAACAACGTTTATGTTGCATAGTAAAATTGAATTATTTGTATGTTTAACGTGATAAGGTGATCAGAAATGAGATAATATTAAACACGTTTTTGACGCCTGAAATCTGTAAGTTCTCAAAGAAATTTATATGGCATCCGGGTTATCAATACACAATGAAAAACTAGGAAAAGACAACTACGACACATGGAGACCACAAATGGAAGCAATCCTTATAAAGAACGATCACTGGGAATACGTCGATGTAACTATTCTCAGGCCGGCAACAAAGGAGGGAACCATTGCCGTGAATGTCCTGCTCACGGCCGCATAGGACAAAGCAGATCGTAAAGCTAAAGCCAACATTGTCTTGGCTGTGAGTCCTGCAGAGCTTTGTCACATAAGACATTGCGAAACATCTCACGAGGTATGGAAAAAATTAAACTAGTTTATCAGTCTAAGGGGCCCACTAGGAAAATTGAAAAAGCTTTTGTTCACAAAAATGCACGAGGGGGGAAACATGGCAGATCACCGCACAAACATCCTCAACACAGTTTATAAACTCAACGAAATGGATATTCTCATCTGAAGAGTTATTAAGCATAGTGTTACTGTATAGTCTGCCAGATAGCTACTTTAATTTTCGTTGCGCAATTGAAGCTAGAGATGAACTGCCGGATACAGAGTCAACACCTGATTGATTGGCAACATCTCATTCACCTAGGCGGGCCCTTTAGCACATGTTCTCTTCCACCTCACCTTATTCAAACAGAGGGGCCTCGAATAAAGTTGAATAGATCACAAATCAATCCCCCATTGTTACATCGCGCGGTTGTCCGTCCACCCATCCGGACCCATGCCCTGGGATACAATCATGCGTGTATCTAGTTAGCGCTGAGCATACATACCTCTACACAAGGGGTCGGTGGACGATCACTCTAAAGGCGATTGCGTAAGAAAACTACATCTTTATTTAAAGTAGATCTTTAAAGTCTTTTAAACTCACAAATATATCAAATATGGTACTTTCAAATAATATTTTAGTATTAGAAAAATTACTTTAATCGGTTATAATCAATAATGTAAATAGTTTAATATTAAAATATATAGATATATTTATATATTATTTATTTTATATTCTTTTTATATAAAAAAATATAAGATGTATAGACAAAAAAATTAGTGGAGTGAAAAAACTATGAGTGATCATGGGACCTCTTAGATTTATAGATCGATTGGTGCCAAAAATAAAAGCGGAGAAAACCGAAAGCGCACAGGAAAAAATTACTGTATAACGTGACAACATGGCAGAGATGTATCGTTAACCACCCCCTTACATTTTACATTATTGTAATTACAATAAAAACAGTAAAACTGCAGGGATCAACGTCCTTACCCTTAGAATAATTAGGTTATGTTAGGTGCTGTCATATGGGTCTAAGAGTATGCATGTAATGGTTAGCTTCTGATATCCTCCAAAGCAGATACACAAATTAGGCCTGTGCGCTTTCAGTGCATAGTCTTGAAAATGCTTCCGACCCCTGCTCTACACAATACACACGCACGTACGCAAGGATGATCGCATTCAGCGTACACTCGACCGTTGGGCGGATATCATTCCCACCAGGCCTCATCGCGTCGCATAACATAGCCCAAACTTTGTTCCCGGATGAATTGTTTAGTGACCTTAGCCATGATAAGGATAATCCATCGTCCACGTTAATGGTTGCATGGTATAAGGCATCAGCCTTGTAGTTGGTATACTAAATTGACTGTAAAAGGGGAGGTTGAGGTTCGAATATTGGCCGGGTTTATTTAGTACGTAGTAGATTTCTTATCCTATCTTCACGATAATGCGTATGTATTGTTTCCTCTAATCATCCTTTCTCATCACTAGCCATTAGCTCAGTCACGCTTTTTTTTAAAATCGGATCATACTACCCTTTCGGTATGTTTGCATTTAATCCCACTATTATGTTAGGTATAGCATTCAACTCAATCTCTTAGTGACAATTTATGATGCAATAGGCTACATTTTTGAATAATACTTATGATAGTTTATTTTCAGGAATATTGTTTACATAATAATAGCCATTGGAATTTACTTTATATTTATGTATACTATTTATTTAGAATCAATTTTTTTTTAAATATTTATTTGTACTTTCAAAGCTGACACCACCATACTAGTTGCCTACTTGACGCACCAACGCGTGGTGGAGAGGGAGAAGCCCTCTTTCTGCTAATAAAGGACTACACTTTTGTTTCTATGTTGTTGAACCAAGCAATAAGAGAGCTCTTGATTGGCTGAAGTTATGAAAGCTAACTTCTTATTGCTTGTATAAGTATCTGTAAACTGAAAACCGGATGATTCAGCAATTAATTTTAACATTGAACGCAAGTAAGCCTTAAACGAAGGATTATGCAATTCTTTATATATTTAAATTTACTTTAGAAAACAACTTATGGCCTTAAAACATGTTAAAATAAATAATAATTAAATAAAAATATGTTAACAATAGAGATAAAGCTTGAATTTAGAATATAGTACTGAAAAAAATAGTCGATCCTTCAATATTGTTTGGTCATCCATGGATAAAGTATGAAAGGAAATTTACATATGGTTATTTAAGTATAAAATATTAACAGAATATATCATTTGTACATGACTTTTAAATAACTTAAGGGTTCAGAACAGGTTCATTACAGTTTTAGAGTAAATTTACTCGAATTTGTTAGGCGAAAAAGTGGGAAACCTGTTAATAAAAAATACCCCCACTATACTTAACAAGGATTCAACCCCAACCTCTACGTCATCGGAAAACCAGACTAGATTAGGTCAAAATTTAGTCCTTGTGACCACCGATGTGAATCCAACCCTTAATAGCTCATGTGATAAACAGGATAGCTAAATAAAAAAATACATAGTCTATTTAAAATTTAGATTCCATACGGCACGGCACTGTATCACAGTTGATAGTTAACTAGCGCATTTGTCTCAAGAGCTTGAGGTTTGATGATCGATTCCCAATGAAGCCGAAAGATTGATCAAAAGTGACATAATATGGCTGAAGAAGCCGAGTGCTGTCGGTTCTATAGTTATGTTAGTTTTAAGTCGAATACTGATATAATCAGTTGGTCCAAAAATTTCCCGTTTAAAACCCTTAATAAAAACAATATTTTACTGGTTTGCTGATGGATTAACTGATAAAACATCTATGGCACGCCCCTAGTTTCAAATGGGAGAATAAATTGTAGCCATGATTAAAATATTTTTAATGTAAAAGTATCCGCGCAAAGAGTGGATATAACACTTATTTAAAGATGCAATTATTTTGAGGCAACTGAGAATGGAATAGTCAAAATCTAAAACAAAAAGGTGTTACTTTTGCAGTTCCCCTGAACATTTAGTATCTAGTTGCCCAGTTAGAAATAAGAGCCCTTCATAACACTAAATGTGCGTGGAAAATCATCTAGGTCCACGCAACTTGCTAAGAAAGGTTTTCGAAAATACTTAGCAAGCCAGAAAAAACTTCTATGTCATTGTTGTGTTTAGAGGCTTCTATAGGAAAACAAGGTATTTCCGTTAGTGGGTATTGGATCCATTAATGATGTTTGTCCATGCAATTGTATGAAGACCTACGCAATAACATGTCTATAAAAAAAGAACAAGAGTGCGATATACAATGTATCACTGAGGATCAAAATATATTCCAAGAATAACAAGAATAATCAGTTTTATCAAAATTATCGACCTGTTTTGACCAATATGGTTTCTTGTTGCACCTAAACTAACGATAGACTTGCTGTTGGGTAAAGAATTTATTGAACATTCTAAAATGAATATATCTATGAGAAACCAAGAGATTATGTTCCCTGATAATAAAAAGGAGATGATGTTACGGTAGAACTGAAAGAATTGTCCAGACTAATATCAATTAATGGGCTCAACAACAATTCCGATAGTAATGAATTGTTACAAGACCTATTAAATAAGTTCAGTGGTGTCATCATGGATAAAATCGGTAAGACCAACGTGATGACGTATGACATTGTCATGTTGGACAAAAGCCCTGTTAGATCACACCCATATTATTTCGCCCCTCCTGAGATAAATATATTATGCGACCACATAACTGAACTTTTAAATAAATACATTATAAGAACTTCTAAAAGTCAATTTGCTTCATCTGACTTTTTAGTTTCCAAACAAGGGAAATCACCCTGCTTAGTAGTGGATTATCAAAAATTAAATCATAATATATGTTTTGAAGCCACTCCCTTACTTACGCAAGAAATGGCGTTCCAATATTTAGCTAAAGTAAGAATATTTACATTTTTGGATTTAAATAAATCATCTCACCAAGTTCCTTTAAAAGAAGAATGCAAGCAATACACAGTTTTTGTTATGCAAACAGGACTCTTTGAATTTAATTATCAGTTGGCTCAGAAGTGTTAACCAGGCTTATTAATATAATCATCGGAGATATCCAATATAAATTTGTTTATAATTACCTTGACGACTTAATGGTCTAATACAACAACATTAGCGAATATAAAATTCATTTAAAAGACGTGTTTACAAGACTACGCAAATCGGGACTAATCATAAACCCTCTAAAATACAAGTTGGCGTAACGCAAATAGACTACCTCATACAGAAAATTTAATATAAGGGTATTTCCATAAATAGAGAAAAAATCCGCCCCATAGTGAAATTCAAACCACCTAGTACCCAAAATAAATTTTCAAGATTTTTTTGTTTTGCGTACTTCTTTGGCAAATTTATTCCCAATTTGACCTCTGTGGCAAATCCCCCATACAAATTACGAAAACAAAAAAACTTGTTTTTAATTTGAATGACGCGGCTGACCAAGCACTCAACTAAAAAAAGCTTTTATTACTGCGCCTATTCTACGAATGGGAGATTTTGACAAACCCTTCATCCTTCAAACCAGCGCTTCGTATTAACTCCTTGGAGCTATGTTAGAGCAAAAAAATAGGACAAATACTACCAGTAGCGTACACCAATCGTACTCTACACCCCCACGAATTAAGTTATCCCACCTATGAACTTGAAGCCCTCGCTATAATATATGTCATAAACAAATTCAGACAATACTTGGGATCGCAACCGTTTGAACTACACACTGATAACTTGTCTGTATCGTGGCTACTTCCACATCCACGACAAATAGGTAAGATAGCACGTTGAATTACTCAACGACAGGAACTTAGATTTAACATTGTGAATATAAAAGGCAAGGACAATCCAGTGGCCGATGCGCTATCTAAGATGTCCGAAGAAGAAACGATAGAAAGTCGCAACAATAACAATTTTAATATTGGATTCCTAACACAAATACCGAAAATGTGCACACATCCATACAATAAGCACAACAAAAGGACCCATAACTAGGTAAGATCATTGAAAGAATATCAAATAAATATAATATTACTAATAAAAAAATTCTAAAAGATCAGATGAAATGTTTCAATACGTGAAAGCACATCTAGTAACTTGTCTAGCTGTCGATGAAAATTGGACTATATCTAGACGGGATAACAATCTGCCGATACGAGTAGATGGCTGCCTCATGGTTAACGCATTAAAATGAGTTAATATTTTTACATGTATTTATTTCCAAACAGTTTTCTTACAAAAAGTGGTTAAGTATGCTTATTCGACTTTAATGTTCTTTGTTGCCCTAAAACACAAACATTTCCAGCAACATTTTTTTATAAAATGAACGACATTCTTGGTGTTATTCGATTCAATTTGAATTATGCTTACTATGCCCTGAATCGTTAAAGAAAGGCACATTCCTCCTCTTTTATTATTCTACTATTACTACATCCTCTCAAGAATAGCTTTGACGATTGTAGTTCAGCATTCCAGTGGGTTATTTTGACAATGATTTATGTATAATTAAGTATATATTATAAATATAAATTAAATGTATACATCTCATTAGTTTGAAAAAGAACTTCCATTGCCTATATATAATAGTATTTCATGCTGAAGGTATTAGTTTATTCGCAGGTCAAACCAAACACAATCATTATGAGAACGGTTAACTATTTTGTATTTGTTAATATATCAATCAATCATAAAGTAACAAACAACCCCTAAATAGGCTAAAGTATATTTGTCATAACCAAAAATGCACGGCCCTTTTGATTCTTGGTCTATAGCTACATTTTAGAAAAAAAACTTAGGTTTATTCAATTCATTTCAACAATACTCTATTCTGATAATAGACGAAGCGAATACAGAAAAGTTGTTCATAATTTACTATAATTTTTGACCTGCACAGTGTTAACATACATACACCGTATAATCCAACGGACAACTTTACGGGGTGAATTTATTTTACATTTTTTGACTTCAATATGAAGTTCAATCGAAGCCAAATTCAATATATAAAATTCTACCTCCTTTATTCCTATTTCACTAGCGCAATTAATGTTTATGTACAACCCTGATGAATACTAAGACACGGTAAACATGCAACTAATGTGTAAGGTAGAACTTAGAGTAAATGCAGCCGCATATACATCTAGGGAGTGTAAACTCTATTAAGAGAAAACCCCACTCAGTTTAACTAGCCGGGATTAAAACCTCAACCTCCCCTCCACCAACAAACCGAATGAAACAGATACCTTAATCCAATTTATCCGTGGTAAATTACTGATTAAAGAACCTTTGGAACCATCGGGAACCGAGTAGCTCTAAGAGAACAGAATATTTTAAATTTAATTAAATAATTAAACAGATTGAGGGAAGATAAATTAATATTACATTTGATCAGAAAAAAATTTATATTGGTTCATATGTTTTAATATGTTGGTTATATAACAGCTTAATTAATCTACGGTGTAGCTATAAGATCAGCTTCAGTAAATTCCCCCGTATTCGCGTGGAGAGATAGTGGGGTAACCATAATGATAAATTTTATTTGGATAAAACTATTCCAAGTGCACCCTGTTGAAAATAGAATCACTATCTTTTCGAAATACGATTGTGAGCTTTATTTCTTTAGTCTATCGAGTTGGGATTTGGGAATAACAAATTGGATGAAATAGTACTCTTGGCTAAACATACGATAGGATTCTGAAAATTGAAAAATGACAGATGGACACGGGAATCGAACCCGGCACCTTTGGCTTGATTCTTCATATGAATGGATTATATGTATCTTTGATGGTGGTAGAAAAATAATGTATTTATTTTTGTCGTGCAGAGTAATATAGGTAGTCATTACTTTTCTAAATAGTTATGATTGATTTACACAGTAAAAACAAGCACGTACATAAAAATAAATCAAACAAGACGTTCCACTTCCTTCAATTTATATTTAAGACTGTGATTTTATATCTGTTCTCATCAATCTCCCATATCGTCATACCTACACACTACCTTGTCAGGTGAGCTTCTCTAACTAATTAATTCAGTGAACCACTTAAATTATTTTGAATCGACATTAGAGAACGAGGTTAAGCCAAAGATATGTAGTTACCCACTATGGCCTACAGTGTACACGTGTGTGTTTGTGGGGGTTTTTTAGCACCGCGTCTTATTATCCGTTCGGGTTATACGCTTAAGTACTATTTACGCTGGTAGGTTAGGAACTGGGAAGTTTGAAGTTATAGGAAGTGAACATGCATTTGCGTAGATGGCGAGTGACAAACCAGTTAGGAAAAACGACCCCCCCCCCCCAGTACACCCCCCCGAGACCCAAACCCCTACCNTATCTCCCCGTCCTCAGCAGTCTAGCTAAACACGAAACCAGTACGTTAGCTAACTAGCGCCACAGAGGCGGGTCATCCTTGTTAAACCCAACCGAGCTTCGAACTAAGATATCCCCGTAATTGGTGGTCAAGTCTATTGTGGGAGTGACGCCTTAAGCCATGTGAACACCAAAGCAGGTTTTGTACGTATGTGCGTGAATATGAATGTGTGTGCGTACGGATCCATGTGCGTAAGTGCGTGTGCAGGTGTTTGGCAGGTGTGTGGGCAGATACGTGCTTGTGTTCATGTGCATGCACGTGCGAGTTTATGTGCGTATGAATGTATGTAAACTTTGTTTAAATCTTTCTTTAACTGACATGTTTGATGTAGTCATATTTTTTCCCCTTCGAATAAACATTATTTTAGTGATTTTTAATGCCAGTGTGATTTAGTTATTCAAAAACTACCGTACTTCATTTCAAGGAATGAGACGAGAAGTTGAATTTTAAGAGAGAAAAAAAAACACCATCAACTCTATTGGAGGTGGTAAACCACGCTATGTAACAAACATCCCCCTCTCCCTTTCCTCTGGCATCTGAATAGGAATGAGGTATGTAAGCACCTTATGTCACTCTGTAACGCATCTAACCCGCCTCGGTGGCGTAGTTGGCTAACGCGCTTGTCGTGTTGAGCTTGACTGCTGAGGACGGGGAGATCGAGCTTCGAATCTCGTTCGGGTGAACTGAGGGTAGTTTTTCCTAAATGGTTTTCCACTCTACCTCCACGCAAATGCGGGTTCACTTCCTCTAATTCAACCTTAGTAATTAGTACTTAAAGCGTATAACCCGAACGGGTAGTAAGACGCGGTGCTAAATATTATTATTATTATTATTATTATTATTACTGTAACGCATCTGCATACTAGGTTCAAAATATCCTGGGTTTGATTTCAGGCATGGCCAAAAAAAATTATCATCGTTTAAAGTGGGATATCACCTTTCACAGTAATAAATTAACGTTAGATAGACTGGCTGTTGTCTGTTTGAGGGTTTAATCAGTTTATAAGTCTAGTGCTAGTACAATCAGTCGGTTTAGTAAGGCCATATTAAAAACCCTAAATAGTAATAAAACAATGATGGTATGTTGGGATCTTGGCTCTATTTGCGACGCTGTAAATAGTAATCTGTTGTGTTCATCAATTAAATCATTTGACCTATTATCATCCATACATGAATAGTCCTGCTATCGATTTAAGTTTTATCATATTTTCGTGCTGTCTCAGGTTAAATTAGATTACAAGCCACAAGTCATAGTACACTGCGTTCAAAAATTGCATTTTGAGCTAAATTATTGATAAATAATAATCCCAACTATCATCATCATAATTAGTATTCGTCACTCATACTCATCAGTGATGGCCAACTTCTGATACGTGTTTGGGTTTGACTCAAGGTCAAATTCAGTACAATTAAGAGTGGTTAGGTACCCTGATAGGAGGAGGTTCTAGGTGTGCATTACATTTTCTTGCTAAAGAGCTTTAAAAATGAAAAAAATATCTTTATAGAATAATGATAGAGTATAAAATGTATAAATATTTTGAATACTTTCAGATAGCTTTATTTCCGTCAGTCAGTGAAAAATTATTTTTAAATCTTTGATGCTTGCATCTGTGGGTATGCTATCTAAACGTTAAGCTCATCTATTCCCGTTTTCTGGTAACTAGAATATTATGATATGAATCTCATTCGGATGTACTGAGGACGTTTTTTCCTAGATAAAATAAATGTGGGTACATTTAATCTAAAATTTACCTTCCCGATCCCTACCTTATGGATGGAATATAATTTAAATAGCTCGGGTGGGGTGGTAAGACATTCTCCATGAAAAAATATGTCTGATTTGATTTTGCTCGTGAGCGAGATGCAAACTCTCTGCCAGATAACCTTTACAAAAGAAGTCGTATAACTGGTCTTGGAGTTGCACACATTCAAATGAAAAAAATCTACCACACTTCTGCTTCAATTTGACATAAAACGCATTTTTTGTATAAGAATAAACTAACCTTCAAAATGAGAGAGATAATGAGAGCGTGTTATTTCTGGGACCTTTCACTGACATTTTTAGAAGGCGTCAAGTCTACGTAAAAAAAACCACCAACAGAAGCCAAGCTATTATACGTTTTCATTTCTTTCTTTCTGCTAGTTTTTTTCAGAAAACAAATTCAAATCATTGAATTAAATGTGGTGGGGGTGTAAAACGTAAAGGCTTTGATCTTAATATTGAAGTATTCACATATTTGGTTTACAGGTGAACAATAAACCCCAAAATTAAAGTGGTGTCCTGGACTGTGATGACAACTATTTCTCTTCATTTAAAAAATGTTTCATCTAGTTTCCCTCTATGCTCATGACAGATATTCAACAACTCTTGATATCACCATGTGAATAAAATTAAAATCTTTGTTTCTACAGGGTCATTTTTTTATTTATTTAGGCAATAAATTAAAGTTTTACCATAAAAACTGCAAAAACTTTGCCATTATCTAACGTTCCCCACACTAACACCTTGATAATAATTTTCCCTTCAAACACATAGCGCTGTAGTCGATACGAAAGTATGAAAACAGAACTAAAATCAATGGTATTTGTAATTTATTTAGTAATGTTTCTGTTGTTAGCGTCCTTAGTCTAAATGAGCTTTGGAATATCGCATTTACATTTGTTCCATTTAAATAGTTGGTAAAAAAAAAAGGCCAATCAACATGGAAAATGTTTCATTTCACATCTTTATTTGTAGCTCCATTATGATATCCGTAAATAGTAGCCTCATTTAATCTCCTTTTCTCTATATTTATCTATCTCTCTCTCTCTCTCTGTGTAAACCATTAAATCCCAGGTTTTGTAAAATACTATGTATATGTTCATTTCTCTGTATTTTTTACGATCCATTTGGAGTTTTTAGATCTTTTTTTTTACCCCACCTTTCAGGCTATATATTTTTATTTGAATGAAACTATTCCAACGATAATGACGACGATCACAAACCTGGTTAAGATTAATCAAGGAATTACAAAATACCATTTAAATATAGTTTAATTCTACCCATTAAAGAAATATAGCTTCCCGTTTGGTTAATGAGATCTAACGAGGGAGTGTCAGGTGTTCCGGCACATTACTACGTTAGCTAATGAGAGGAATCTTGTTTATATTTAGTACCTACAGATACATGCTCCTCCAGGGAAAGTATTCTAAATATTATGTACGCATCAACAGTGCTTTTTTTCCCCACCACGTATCGGGTTGTACACAAAGGCTAAGTGGTCAACAATAAACCACTTCATTATTTTTCCTCTTTTTTCTACCCTTACATCCCCCAATGTAACACAAAGTAGAAATTTAACCTACACCCTTCCCCATTACGTAGCTTCTCACATAAAGAGTAAATTTCATTATTTCATAGGTAAGCTTTTGTGCCACTAAAAGAGGGAATCAGTCATAATACAGCTCATGATTGAAAGAGACCACCTTTGTGATCTAGTGGTCAGAATTCTTGGCTACATATCCTGAAGTCCCGAGTTAGATCCCCGGTGCTTCCAGAATTTCTCTGAATCAGTGGGCCTGGAATTGGGTCAGCTCAGTATCGTGAGGACAAATGAGGATCTACTCGAATTGAAAAGAAAAAACTTAGATCTACGGTCAGAGGGTTCGTTGTGCTGACCACATGATACCGTCTATTGGAATACGTTGGTAAATTTCACCATCAGACGGGGTCTGTTCGATCGGTATAGCTCAGCTGCGGTCTGACGCAATAGAGTTTTATTTTCAAGATCGGAATTAATCTAAAACTATTTTTGACAACTGTGAAAATATGAACAGTAATATTATTTTTTTCGACATTATAATTTAAATTGTAAGATTTTTGTTAATTAACATTGTGATATATCCACCCCCAACCCCTGGTAAAATCATGTCATGCAAAAGATCTCCCCCTCCCCCTCTCTCAACAGCACTACGTGGTTTAAGGATGACCTCTAATGGACAATATACCAATAATCTAGAAATGGAAAAAATGTATCCCCATTTGCATTGAGGGATAGTGGGAAACCGTTTAAGAAAAACTAGTCTCAGTACTAACCCCAATCCCCCCATCATCGGTAATCCGATTTATTATGAGAGTGACGCCTTTGAGAGCAGAGTATTTGACTACCGAAGCTGGTCATGGGTATTTTATGTAGGGATGCAGGCAAGGGGGAAAAAATATATAGATATTGTGTCAATGAGCATTCAATTTACCAAAAGCAGGAATTTAAATGGTTTAACTAAAATGTTTTAACGTAAGGTCTGTAACGTCTTAATCTATAATTAAGGAATAAGGAGAGAGGTAGGCCTACAGAGAAAATGCACCCTCTTAGAATTAAAGGGGATCGGAAACACTCAGTCAACGGTGATATTAAAATTTCAATTTTTTAAAGGGTGTATTTAACTCTATATCACGATTCAAGGCTAATGTGGTTAATTCTAGGACTTATACATCAACCGTATCCCAGAAAGTTATTTCAACACTTGGTTAACAGGAACAACCAAAATAGTGGAAGTTGTAAAGTAGAAAACTGGTTCTAATATATTTATAATATGTTTTTAAGAGCAATCATATTCTTCTAAATAATTAAAAATATGTGGTATATAGTAATACGAATATATGACAATTCCGGTCAAGAAAAAATGTGCAACATTTCTGGTCAATTGATTGAAATTTTATCTCCAAAGTCATTATTCTATTTAAGGCTGTGACAAATGCGGCCGTCCAGGTCATGCAGATAAGCATTAAATCATAGTTACAAATAATGTGAAACCTAAATGCTTCTCAAGAATAATATTTATAGTGTCTCGGAAGATTTACCATAATTATGTATTATTATGATAATAGACGATCCTGGAAGAATCTCGGTCGCACCCAGTCCACCGGTTTCTCACTAGAACCTTTGCAGAATGAACTAGTCAAATGGGACTAGTAGTTTGCTTCTCTGCCTATCTCATGAGAGCCGTTGCAGTGAACACATGCTAGAGAGAGAGAGAGAGAGAGAGAGAGAGAGAGAGAGACCCTGACGTCACCCGACCTTGACGGAGGTTGCCAGTGTTATGTTCTGACCAGTCGCAGTGGTGTGCTCTACTATTCTTATATTGCCATAGCACTTGGACTACATTCAGTCTTAACACTTATTATCCTGAGTGAGGACTTGGAGATTATATTATAAACTGAGAGGGGAAAACCTTACCTACAGTACAAGGGGTACGCCTATTGCAAGTACAGAGTGAATAAAGAAAGATTGTAACATAAGTTTGTATTTTTGAGAGGCTTCAAAATTTTAAAAGAAAGATTAGTTTGCAAGGAGAATTGAGTACTTAGATCTATGGACCACGACTGTATCCCGGATAAGGCAAAACTAGATGTCAAACAAGCTGTCTTCAAAGAAAAGAGCGAGGGAAGAAAATATTGCGATGAGAAGCTACGGATTAATCAATGAATTGCCGCATTGCACGTCGTTAAAGCGCCCTTTAAAATGGCACAGAAGGCAGGTACAAGGAACGCAAAAGGGAACCCATGAACTGCAAAGAAGTAGCTTTAGATGAGGAAGTTCTTAATATGAGTGATGGAAGCAATTTTATTTAGCGTATGAAAGAACGGAAGATAGGATCATAGTTGTTGCTGGAAACAAGGGAAGAGAATACCTAAAATCTTTAAAGCATTTCTTTATGGATGGTGCTTTTCGGAGCTGTAGCAAACTGTTCAGCCATATACACTCTGACCATGCAGACCTCGGAAGGAATGAGATTGAAACCAATATGGTACTTATTCTGTTTGCACTACTGGCAGGCAAAAAGAAAGATACATACGTGTTTCACTTGATACTTAACTCTGTGACGCCCACATTGAGCCCAGGAAGCGTGCCCAAAAAACAACCATGAGGTCACAAGAGAAACACAGTTTTTATTTCAGTTAGTTAAATTACAAGGATATAGTAATACAACAGCACATTAAAGGCTTAATGAGCCTACGCTTAGTCTGGCAAAATATTGACTGAGCCACTACGACTTACAAAACATTAACCGCCCCACAGAGGGAACGTTAGAGTGAATGTTAGATGTCTAGATTCAAATTTACCGCCCAAGGGCGCGCTTACATCCATAATTTTTCTGGAATCAAGGGAAGAGAATACCTTAAATCTATAAAGCATTTCTTTATGGATGGTACTTTTCGGAGTTGTAGCAAACAGTTCGGCCAGATATACTTGGACCATGCAGACCTCGGAAGCAATGAGGCTGAAACCAATATGGTACTTGCTCTGTTTGCACTACTGGCAGACAAAAAGAAGGATACATACGTGTTTCACTTGATACTTAACTCTATTCCCAAATGGGACCCACATAAATTAAATATGGACTTTGAATCAGTGGCCATATCAGGTTTGAAACAGGTATTTTCTTTAGTTGAAGTCAACGAATGCTACTTTCATCAGAATAAATATTGATAGAGAAAGGTGCAAGAAATAGGCATGACTAAATACTACACGAAAGACAATGAAATAAGGCTCAATGTTAGAATGTGAGAAGGGCTAGCGTTCCTCAAACCTGAAGATGTTGGTGAAGGATAGTAGCTGACTCATAGCTAGGCTCCTCAAAACGAGAAGCTGTAATCATTATTTGATTATTTCGTAGAGAAATGTCTAGAAAATTCGCAAATACCTGTCGAAACCTGAAGCTGTTCCCAAAGACGCCACAGGACACACAACGCAGTTGAAGGTTGGAACCATAAAGTAAACAGTTGTCTTGGGAGGCCTAGACCAAACTTGAAAATGTCTTACTACCCCTTAAGTCCATGGGCGAACATCGTAAACAATGTTACCTACGCATGGCAATGAACTTCTCCACTCCTCCTGAAAAAATTCAGACCACAATTTTCACTCCCTTACTTACAGGATTATGTTTTTGCTTATTTGTATCTCTTGACCGCAATTGCCGCGACACCAGTCATTCAACTCTCAAGGATGAAAAAGATGTAATTTGGAGCGGATGGTAAACCCCTCCATGGGGAGGGCGGGGAATATTAACTGGCCCCAGTATTGGGTCGAAGTCCACCACATTATCCGTGCGTAGTAGGGGTTGGGGGGATTAAGCACATTGTATGTTATATATTGGTGGGCATCGTCGATTCTACTAGAAGGAATTGTAAAAATATGGATTGGGAACTTCGTAGTAACATATTAATTGGAAAGTTACACAATAAATCGTCAGCAGAATTAAGTTCAGTATAATCCATCTGGTTGAACGTTTACTATTCTGTGCAGTATGTCCGAGATAAGATTTGTAATTAATAGTGAGAAGGAGATCAATGTTTGGTTAGTATTTCTCAATCCACCTTAGGAGGTAAGTCGTACTGCAAGCTATCACTGCCTAATCTATATTAGAAGGGAATTCGTGGTACAAAGTAGCAGTACCCAAGCTACCTTGGGAAAGAACACGCCCTGCCAGTTAGCAGTGCCCAAGTTACCGCGGAAAATAAATCATACTGCAAGATAGCAGTTCCTAATCTACCTTGAGAAAAAAATCATGCCGCAAGTTAGCAATTCCCAAGCTACCCCGGGAAATAAATCGTACTGCAAGCTAGCAGTGGCCAATACACTTAGGGAGAGAACATGCTGGTGGGAGCCTGGGGTTAAAATCAATGGCCAGTTCACCTATGCCCCCATGCACTCAACCTATCTGGTTCAAAGTACTAATAAAAGTAGAATAGTTGCATATGTTTTTAAAAAAATACGTCGTCTTAGTACCAGTACTAGATATACGCCTATAATAATTTCAATGAGAGAGAAGGAATGAGGAAGATATAATTTTAAAGTAAGTGCTGCCGCATTTTCACTAGGTTAGGATGGAAAAACATTAAACATACTCGGTACATACATCCATTATTCGAACCCCTATCTTCTCATCACCAGCAATCCAGTCTAAAGCTATATTGACGCATTAGATCATGCGACTACCTGTGCGGGTAGAGTTGAATCGTTCATGCCCGTTTAACAAAGCTAAGGTGTTTTTTTATCACTGCATCTTAATACCTGTTCAGACTATAAACATTTAATATGATAGTTATTTTTTTTTAGCACCGCGTCTTACTACCCGTTCGGGTTATACGCTTTAAGTACTAATTACTCTAATGGATTAGGAATTGGGAAGGTTGAATTAGAGGAAGTGAACCCGCATTTGCGTGGAGGGAGAGTGGAAAACCATTTAGGAAAAACCACCCCCAGTTCACCCGACCGAGATTCGAACCTCGATCTCCCTGTCCTCAGCAGTCGAGCTCAACACAAGTGCGTCAGCCAACTACGCCACCGAGGCGGGTTAATATGATAGTTACTATTATGAGATATGGATGGATAAGGAAGGAAACATTTTAGAGGTAATTTACCCGTATTGACGTGAAATAATAGTGGGAAACTATTTAGGAAAAACCTCCCTCGGTAAAACAAACCAGGATTCGTCCCCCAATGTGGGTGTTCTATTAAATAATATCAGACAAACTTACTTCTAAAACATCCGGAACTATTTATTTTAAATTAATTAACCAGGGTTTGTCCGGTACGTGCTATTCCTTTGTACAAATAATGTAAACCATTTGGCCATATTTTATTTTTCACTTACCTTTGAATATAACTTTGTTCAGTGTTTTATGTCTTAGTTATGACGTACTCACCTGAAACAAAACATAGAACGTGTTATAAGCATTTCAGTCAGTTAGAATTAATTTAGATCTCTTAAGGTGGCAGTGTAGGTGACGTGTTTTTATATAAAAACTTTTTACTGCCCAGCAGAAACATATAGTTTAATCTTCTTCATACAGTTCTTGAATATTAGTCAAGGGTGTCCTGGAATTTAATAGCAACTTTTTCTCTTCTTTTAAAAAGTTTCTCCTCTAATATGGCTATTATCAAGACAGGTATTTAACAATTGTTGCTATGAACATGTAAAGAAAATTAAGCTATTTGTTTCTACTGGAACAATATTTTAATTTATTTGGCCTAAAAAGTTTTGCTGTGAAAACTGTACAAACACTGACCTTTTCTCGTATCTCCTACATTCACACCTTAAGACATTAACAATTATTTTGTGTGTTTAAAACATATAATTTTTTTTTCACTTTGTCTGGAAAAAATAATTGTGAATTTGACCTTCCAAAAATTTCAAATAAACAAAGAATATTTGGAGCAGTAAAGTTTGTTCACCATAACTTTTTAACCGAACGACAGTTAAAAAATTATATCTATTCCCGGTTATGTTGGGAAAATCTAAACTAAACAAGCAAATGAAAGTCGTAAAAAAGGCCTTATAAAATCTAATAAATATATTACGACCCAGTCTAACCTAAATGAAAACAGATCTAAACAGTGGTTGTAGGGGTGGCACCGCTTATTCAAGCTCAGACAGACGGTGCAGCCGCACAGTCTTGTACTTAGCACGTAAACAGTGGTACCTAATCCAAATTACGGAAATTGTTGGGGTGGTATGCCATTCATTCATTGGGAACCGCTGGTCTACAGAATATAATATTTTTCTCTTTCAGCATGTTCTTAAACTAACTGAGTAAGTACTGTAGGATTGCAGGGTTTGATTAAAAATCAAATTCAAGTAATTTATAGTAAAAAAGAAAAAAACGTAACAAACTTTTATTTATATATAATGGTTATTGAAAAATAATAATATAGATACAAATTTAATATTCACCTTTCTTCTACAGAAGAAATATACGTGTTTACAAGTGTATTGTGACATTTACCATTGTCAATTCACACTTTGCACATAACTTTTTATTTATTTTCCCACGGCAAACTACTGTGACATTTTGATGTGCACAATTAGTTTGTCTTCTCACAGGCACAATTTTTTGTTTGACACGGTTTTTTTTTTGAGACTATACACTTGCAACTGGCATATTTCTGGCCCCCAAATTTGTATTCCTTACTCACAGTTTCACGAACAGTTACATATGTTTCTGGGATGTCTTCAAGAATTTGTGTGCCAAAAATCTATAAGTCACTTCTATTAGACTGGGTAGTAAGTAATACGTTTATTAGATTTTGTGGGCAATTTTTTTACGACTTTAATTTACTGGTTTTGTTTGGATTTTCACGGCATACCATCGGGGATAATTGTACGTATCCCAGTTTGGGAACCGCTGCTGTAAAATTTTTACTCGTAATATGCCTTCGCTATATTGGGCGTATTGCAATAAACCTGGGATCAATATATAAATAATAAATTATTTTATTGTATTTTGAAATATTTAACTGAATAAAATATTTTTATCAACTACATGGGTGCACCATTGTAAATAACTTGTTTGCGTTATGATAAATCATATGGTTTAGATTCGTAGGTCCCCACTTTGAATTTATATTCGTTAGAGCTTTTGTGAAAATGTAATTTTTAAGTAGAATAAAACGATAAATAAGCTTTGTGACCGAACTCAAATAAATATAAATAATATTGGCCTAAATTATTGTGGTTAACTATCACATTCATGCATTACCAAATGTTTTCAATACAGCTGTCTAAAGTGAAAAATGTCAGGTGGTGGTGTAGGGATACACTAGGGAATATTTCGAGTAACTTTGTTGAGTTGTCCTCCAAGTAAACTAGGATGGTGAATGTAATTTATATTAAATTATTCGTACTAACTAGTTTTCTTATTTATTTATATTTATCTAATCTTTGATGGATTTGTTTTAAAGCAGTTCCAGGTTCCATAGCGAGTATTTAATAGTGTAAACACAGTTCTAAAAATATTGCAAACTTTTAATACAACAGAAGCGCATATACCAGCTAGAAAAAGGGCTGTAGGGAAACTATAGTAAAACTTTAACTTGAAGCTAAACAAGTTAATATATATATATATATATATATATATATATATGTATAACTAGCAGTCCCGCACGGCGTTGCCCGTGAACCACTG
>CABFVX010000406.1:150071-179012 GCA_902151425.1 Timema shepardi
TATATATATATATTTATTTGAGGTCGGACACAAAGTCTATTTATCGTTTTATTCCACTTAAAAAATATTCACACCACTTTCACAAAAACTTTTAACGAACATAGCTTAAAAATGGCGACCGACGAATCTAAACCATATGATTGAACATAACGGTAAACAAGTTTTTTTACAAGGATGCAGACACGCAGTTTATGAAAATATTTTATCAGTTAAATATTTCAAAATAAGATAAAATAACCATAAAATAATTTATTGTATGTAAAAAAAATGACAACAATTTTCTCTTTTCTAAGTAAATACGATGCCTGTATTAAATGGTATTGATGTATGCACTTTATTACACAAAATCAATAACATTCCAAAACAAAGAATGAGTACTTTTAATTATGTTTAAAATATTGTTTCGAGTTGGATGAAAAGAAATTATTTAAAAAAATGAAATATTATGAGAAAACTTAAGTTTACGTTATTTTTAATGTAATATATAACAGGTAATTAAAGATCTTTACATTTATAACAAAACTGTGATCTTTTACAAGTGTTGGCAACCCAAAACCTAAACGTTTGATTTTCGATCTGTCATCCAGGTAAAAACCCATCGTAAACGGAATATACCACATCTCCTTCAATAATTATCTTCATCAAACTATCATGTCTCAGTATGTGGCCCACCATGTTAACTCTTCTCTGCTGTATACATTTCCAAAGTTTCGTTTCTTCATTTGCTTTTTTAGGACTGTATTTGAAACCATCTCTAGCCAAGATATTTTCAAAATTCATCTTTAGCACCACGTTTCTTAATCCTTCTAATATTTTCCTTTCCGTTGCGCCAACTGTCCAAGTTTCATATCAGTAAAGTGAAATACATACCAAAAACTCCCTAGTATCTATATTTATTCAGATTAAAGTAACGCCTTTATAGCCATGAAATACTTTTCAGCGTATTTGTAAATTATATAGCCAAATAAAACCATTTTAAATTAGAAATGAGAACTGTTACCACACGTCTGGAAAGTACACTTCCTTGGGTGCAAGTAGACATTTAATTTGATTGTCATTAGTTTAAAACAATATGTTATTTTTTAAAATGATTAAATAATACATTTTACTGATGTATTTTTTTAAAATAAGTTTTAAAAACATTTTGTTCAATTCTTAAATTGTCTCTAAATAACCGAATAATCTATTATTTTTTCCATTTCAATCTGGTTATTTTTTAAGACCCAAAATTTTTTGACATCACGTTTTACTTCCTGTTCGGTTTGTACGCATATGCACTAATCGCGCTAAGGGTTGTGAGAGGTTGAAGTTAGAGGAAGTATACCCGCATTTGCGTGGAGGTATAGTGTAAAGCCTTTCAGGAAAAACCACCCTCAGTACACCCGATCAAAAGCTATGTTTTTAAAACTATCAACATCAAAAGACTTGTTTCAAAGATTATATCTTGATAATGAGACTATTTAATTAATTTATCTTACATGATACACCTGGAAGCAAGCTTGCTGCTTGTTAGTTTGGTTATAAATTAAAATTTTAAAGAGTTTTTTCCAATAATATATGATTAAAAATTACAGAGATAACAATCTCATTAGCTCAAGTGATTTTAGTTTGTATTAAAATATATAAATTAGGTTATTTAAAAAAATATATATGTGTCTCCCCACAAAACTATACATCACCTGTTAAAGTATGGGTTGAGTGACCTTAAAAATATGTCTCACAAGCTATTTCTTCTAGCGAGGCTATTTCAGATGGCAAATATGACAGGTCTATGAACATGTCTTTACCATAATGGCTTCCACGCTAGTATAGGACGAAAGTCAGGTATTTTAACAACGCATCTAACCCTACCGTCAACATTATACTGCTTCAAAAGCACTCACAATATTTCCATATATATATATATTGTAACACCGCGTTTTATTACCCGTCCGGACTATACGCATACTTACATTAATGAGTTATTTGATGATAAAGATATTTATTTAGACTAAGTATACCCGAATTTACGTGAAAGAAGAGTATTAATGTAGGGCTGTATGGAACGTGATAGAGGACAGTGTTTATGCAGTTTTTATATAAACAACTTTTTTTTTTGCTGATATTACTATAATCTATTTTATAACAAATTTTATTTAAGACTGCTCTTTTTTCCGTGACTCAAGCAATGATGATAGAGTTTCTATGCCACCCAAAATCGATATGAACGTCTTTATCACAAACAAAAATCTTTATGATCATAAGATTTTTCTCACGTACATCTTCAATTGAAAAACATCCATATTTGATTTGATTTGATTTTTTTCAAACGAACAAGCAAAATAAGTAGTATTGATTTCAACCGAAGATTACCAGTATACGATAATGTTAACTTGATGCCAAAAACTACTGCGTCACGAATATTGAATTACGCATGAGAATTACACCTCTCAACTTAAAGGTGGATACGCACCTTTGCAAGGTCATATCAAGAACTATCCAAATCATACGTACGATGGAAAGATAGCTTAGTTGTAAATCAAGATATCTTGTTTTGATGTAAGGAAGGTGTTGGTTTAATCATTTGAAACGCACGAACAAAAGACTCGCTGTCAGTACCAATGTACCTCTTTATTTTGTATTATCACAGTTGGCAGCATCGCCACCGGACATCAATATACTAGTGGCTTACCCTGTGATTGCAATGTTTTAGTTTTGATTTATTTTTAAGTATTTATATTGGGATTCTGGAAGGAAGAACCTTTTTTTAAAAGACTAACATTTCTTTACGGTCAACATTGATAATAATCTACTTTAATGTTAAAGTTATTTTATCGAGGTTTTTTTTAGCACCCATTCGGGTTACATGCATGTACAAATCACTCTAATATGTTACAAATGAGGATGGTTGAGTTTAAAGAAAGTGTACTGACATATGCGTAGTGAGAGAGTAGACAATTATTAATGAGGAAAAACACCTCAGTACACCCCACCGCGATTCGAACCCCAATCTCCCTATAACCGGCAATCCTGTCCATTGTGAGAAGATGACTCCTTGGAACATTCCGTTAACACCTGGCCAGTGATTGTTCTATTGAGTGACGAGAACAATTCACAGGTACATTTTAAGGAAACTCTGCTTACCCCATCTGCACCCCACGATACGACATGACACGACACTGTAACGCAGTGAACAGTAAAGAGCCAGGACACACCTCGGTGGCGTAGTTAGCTAACGCTCTAGTTTCATGTTGGGCTAAACTGCCGAGGATGTGGAGATCGAGGTTCAAATCTCGCTCGAGTGAAAGGGAAGTGGGGGGGCTTCCTAAATAGTTTTCCACTCTCCCTCCAAGCAAATATGGGTTCACTTCCTCTATATTCAACCTTCTCAATTCCTAACCCATTAACGTAATTAGTACTTAAGCGTATAACCCAAACGGGTAGAAAGACGCGGTGCTAAGTAAAATAAAAAGTAAAGAACTAACGTTTTCCACTGTTGCAGTGCCGTCTGTCCACGGCTTGACCGTATGTGACGACCGGACGTTGCGTGCAAGTGTCAATAAAAACACAACAGCGTCTTTATTGATGTACGTCAAATTAATACTGATTCCTTGACATTCCATGAAATTACTCCAACTCGCTCTGGAATTTAGAAATTGGAATTTAAGGAACTAATAAAATGAGGGTTCTTCTCTGATTGTATAAACCGCCCAGAACTAACCCTAACTTCCGGGGAAACAGTATTTACTATAATTATATTAAAAGCCTTCAATTTAAACCTTTTGTTTGAGGTCTGTTCAGTGTCATGCCACGACATAAAAGTAGACGAAGAGTCGTTTTTTTTTATATTACAAGACCAGTAAGAGTTTTATACTAAGCTATTTAATGGATAAATTTATTTTTATTTTTGAAACAAACCACATTTTATGGTCATGACATGACTTCATATAACATAACATTGTAGAATACATAGATAATTGATTACTTCGTGTAGGGTGGTCACTTTATATTACTATTGTTATTTGGATTAGGGCGATACGACTTGGTGTCCAAATGGCTGTGATAGTTTAACCTTTGGATATAAAGTTTTAATATAAAATAATCCGCTTCAAAACGTTTATCTGTAAGGAAACCAGTTATGATTAGGGTAATTTCAAGGTGATAATAATACTGGGTCTTATAAGTGTATCTAAATTGATCAATTTAATAAAATGGTTCACATATACATCGTGGATGTGTAATCCTGCATCATAAATAGGTTAATCACCTCTTACTGATGTAATTAGTTGTTGCTTCTTGTGTTTTTCCAAGGATATAGATTATTTTCCAAGTAAATATCTATTTAGTTACATTTATATAATTTCAAGTTTTTTATCCCTAGTTTTTTAATAGTACACTTACAAATTAATAATATAGATGGTTGATTAGAGTTGCTAACCATAAGTCTAATGAACCCAAGTTCGTTCCCGGGTGACGCCGACAAAGATGATGTTTACTACTGGTAAAACCGGTTCGACTTTCTTTTTAATTGGTTTGATTATTTGTATCATTCGCGGACCGAAAGAGGGGATAAACGGGGCATTTGAGCCTCACCAAGATCGCAAATAGTTTTAGTAAAAACTTGTATCATAAGAAGTAGAGCTGAAATAGTAAGCACTGAAGATGTGTGTCAAATAGACCTACACAAGCTCCATGACTTCTTTGGTGCTGACTGACAGCTCACAGCTGACTTCTGACAGTCAACATTTAGGTATATACCTAAATTTTGGCTGTCAGAAGTGACAGATGCTAAACACATATTTTTGCAGATCATATGGTTCGAAGAAGGGATACATAATTTGGTCTGGTAACTGCTCAAAGCCGTCAGCTGTCAGCTATGAGCTGTCAGTTAGCACCAAAGAAGTCATGGGTCTACTTTATAAAGGTTAGCTTATAAAAGAGCAGACTATTAATATTATATTCAAAAGCTATAGAATTAATTACACATATTTTTTTTTAAATGCCTGGCGTTGCCTGTGGATTGCGTGGTTAGCCTTAGCAATGCTTTTATTTGCTTCTTACAAACATAAAAAATATATCTTTAATTTTATTTCTTCCTACACGGTGTTTAATTAATTTAAAAAAAGTAATCGTAATTTAAAAATTCCCGCTTCTAGGTGGGCATGTTTGTGTAGAGGGGCTACTAATTTTAAAATTTCAGACCTCTGCATGTGGTAGATATCTCGCAATGCTCTTGATAGGCAGGCAGACAGACAAACTCTTCATTTAATAATGTAGATGTGCCTAAAATTCATTACCTAAGTGGTGTAATTACCACCAAAATTCTTAAAAGTGATTTTCTTTTTTTAATGGAGTGCTGGTCTCAGGGGAGTATACAGCACACTGAGGTCACGTGACTGAAGTTTTATATAGATATAGGTTTAGTCTATGGAGCATGTCATATTTATGAGAAAATTTCAAAACTTGAAAAAATATTCCCGATAGTCTCGCTGCCTCTTGTTTTGATCATTTTTTAAAGAAATAAATACTGCATGGAATATATTTAGCTAGAAATCCGAAATTGTGTCTGTGGGAGATAGGCCTAGCCTCTAGTAGGCCCTATTTCCATACCTTCAATAGCAAAGGTTGTGTCCATCCAGTTGTGTCTACTGAGGGTGGTTTTCCACCCTCCTTTCACGCAATAGCAGGTAGATTACCTCTAAAATGCTTTCTTCCTCATCCTTATTCCATTAGAGTAATTATCATATTTTATGCGTACAACCTGAACAAGTGGTAAGACACGGTGATAAAAACAAAACAAAGATTGTATCTTGAAAAGATGCTCCTAACATAAAATGGACGTTACTCTACGATGTGTAAACATCTTCTCCAACAACAGCTGTCACTCAAAAAACTCGAACATATAATTTTCCCCTGCCTCGCACCCATCCTAGTAATAAATAAAATCACTACTGACGAACATCAGAACTGTTAAAATTACATAGATCTGTAAAGCCACCGCATCGTGTGTTTTTTTTTGCCGGAAAACTTAAGCGAGGATGCTTGAAACTATTTTTGGTATTTATGTCATGACTCGAATGTAAGTGTGTTTTGAATAAGGATTTTTTTTAAATTTAATTTATTTGATGTGTTTAACGTGCACTTTCTGAACTGACTGATTATATCAGCACATGACTAATAGATTAACTTATATCCAAAACAAACACAACATACAGCCTACAACCGTTAATTCATCAATGTAAAAGGGTAAACTCACATTTCACCCATGATAAATTGTTCGTACATGCCCGAAATCGAACTTGGGACCATTAACTCAATATATAGCTAGTCTAACGTCTAAAATAAGGTGTCGGACAACAGAGTATTCAATTAGTCTCTCGTGTCAATCCTTAAAATACATTTTTTTAAACACAATAACAAAATGAGAACCAGTTTTCAAAAGAGTATTTATATTTATAAGGATGAATCCGGTATGTTAATCAATAAAACTTCCGGTTGTTCACAGGTACATTTTGGTTTCATGTCAAGTATTCCTTACATTGTGAACTGTCATTCAATTTTTTTTTCAGTGGTCAAATTTTCTCAGGCAGGAGTCGGCAACCTTTTTGGGCCCCGATCGAGAGAATTATTAAAGGTCCCGCGATTACACGTCATCTCTTAATTATATATATTTTTGTCAATAGATCTTATATATAATCTCAAAGGCTTATGTCCCCATATTTCTGGAAAAAATTTATAGAATTAATAAAATTTTATTTTCATATTAAACTGTTTTATTTTATTACAACATTCTTGATTATGATCGATCCAATTAAATTTGGTCACACTCAAATATTATGTGAGAATTTTTGATTCATTTATGTGTTTAAAAGACTCAAAAGATCGACTTTTAACGACGTTAAGAGTTTCTTTCAGTGATCGACTGAAAAATCTCCTTGAGTTCGACCGGTCGATCGCGATAGACTATTTGCTAGCCCGTGGTCTAAGACGTCACTCTCAATATACTGTATTTCCGATGTCAGGGAGTTTGGGGTTTGACTCACAGTCGGATGTCCTGAGGGTTTTATTTTTAATAAATAGTTTTCTACTCCCCCTCCACTCGAATGTTGATAAACTTCCTCCAAAATTCAAACTTTATCTTTCCAAACGCATGAGCGTTAACGGGTAGCAGGACGTGGTGATAAAAAGTAATAACTTCTTTTCGCCATGAATCATATATAATTGTTCTAGAGTTCTAAATAAAACTGTTTTTAAACACGTTTTAATTTTCTTCAGTCTTTAATTATGAATCATAGAGTAGTGTATAAATTTACCACATTTATTTTGAGTGATTCTTTACTACAATTAAATGCAATAAACTGAAACTAAACATCATTTAAAGTTCGTATTTATGTAAATAGTTGTCACAAGCTACCAGTAAAAAAACACTAAATAGTTTTTATAAGCATTTAGTATGCAGAAATGTTTTTTTGCTTCCTAATAACAAACCATCCCCCGAAAGTAAATAATGGCTCCGGCATTGATTGTGTTTCCCCCTCTACCACCATAGTAATTTTATGGATGCGCTTATAAACGAAATTCTCAGTATTTTCTAAAAATTAAACTATTTAGTTTGATTCTTTATAATATTTTACTTCTGGGTAGCGATATTCTAAATTGTTTTGTGTGGTCGATTTTCCTTAGTTAGTCACGTCGAGAAATAGCCTACTGTAAATTGTTATATGTAAATGGGGATGTAGAAGGGAAAGCGGGAAAAGGCAGTGTTTTTGTAGTTTTTTTAATAGCCAAACCTTTATTTTGGCCAAAATAAATAAAATATTGCTCCAGTAGAGACATAAGAGATTAATTCTCATCACAAGGTGATATCAACAATAATTACTTCTTGAATTTCTGTCATGAGCATAGCGGTATTAGGTGAGAAACTTTTTAAATGAAGAGAACAAGTTGTTAAATTCCAGGACACCCTTGACAGATATTCAAGAACACTGTTGATATCTCCATGTGAAGCAAGTTAAACTATGTTTCTACTGGAGAAATATTTAGTTTATTTTGACTAAAATATAGTTTGACCAAAAAGTATTTTGTTGTAAAAAAAATGCAAAAACATATTTTCTCGCGTTCCGTACAACCCCATCTTAAAACGGTCCATTAAAGAACCGTTACCCGAACAAAGTTTTAGATGAACATTTTTTATCGACTCTTTTAAATCACTATAAAACACGGGATATACAATTTAAGTGTTTTATTATAGTTCAATAGTTCGTATATTTGAAGTTATACTATTTCTGAAACTTAATTTTGATATTGTGTTTTGATGCATAATTTAAATAGTAATTCTTATTTGTGTAGTCCTATTAGCTTCAGGGTACACTTTGTCTTTATGTATTACTCGGGAATTTGGAGTTCATTCAAAGCGTGACCGGATACACTCGACGGAAGACTGTTCCACAACTGTGGTTTTTAATCCTATTTCCAGGTGAGTGCTCACCTGTTTTATTTACATTCACCCTTCATATCTTGTTCTCTTGAGTGAGATAACTCTACTCGCTGACATTGAGGAATAGGTCAAAAGTGTAGGGTGACTATATAATGTATTGCCTGTGAAGTGGAGTTCTAGGTTTGAATCACGACCACGGTGCATTGGGAGTAAGTATCCGTACAGGATTTACTAACGGGTGTTTTCCCCATTGCCTATCCATGCTAATGCGGGTACAATTATTAGAATCTACCTCTCAACCTCTTCTACCCATTAACTATAGTGCTACCCACTTAGGTGGCTGCATGGCCCAAGGTACTACTCTCGCAATAGACTTGACTGCCAAAGACAAGGAGTTTGGGGTTCGAGCCCAGTTGGGTGTACTAAGAGTGGTTTTTCTTAAGTTGCTTTCCACTATCCCTCCACGCAAATTTGCGTGCTTCCTCTAAGTTTAACCTTTCTAATCACTAACTATAGCCTGAAATAAGATGTGGTGCTAAGAAAAACTAGTGTTAAACGTGCTGATTTTTTTCAAATGGCCTTGCTAAATGTGAGGGTTCAAGTGTCCTTTCTTAATATATTGAGACCTGGGACAGATGTGAAAGGTGTTTTGGCTTTTATCTTTTAATCATCCCTCTCAATTGCTTATTTAATATAGTATATTTCCCCACGCTCTCTTATTATGGATGCACACGTTCGATTAAAAAACAAGTGCAGAGAAGAAACATAATCACGTAATGAGCCAATCACAATATTTTAGCTTCATCGGCGTTGTCCATTCAGAGCGAATTTAAATAACGTCAGCTTCCCTTTTTCAGCGCGATATTATCAGTTTGGGAGACCCAATTAAATTTAAAAACCAACCTCCCCAATTAATGCACATGCACCTAAACCAATATATTCACTCAGTGCTCATGCGTCTACAAAGCGAGATAATAGCAGTCTCTCCACAACAAAATAGCAAACTGCATCCACAGTTGTGGGGGGATTTGGAAATAACTTGTTAAATATAAAACAGGTGTATCGTTCTTGTTTTGTTTTGATTTCTTTCGCGGCATAGCATAATAATTAGAACATATCCACCATAATATTATTCTTAAAGATATGTTTATCCACTAGAACAGCTGTCAGCAACCTACTGCCCGCAGGAAGGATCCAGCCCACCAACTGATATAATTTGCCCACAAATGTTATTTGTTCCTTTTAGATATTCCTATCGCAGTGTTCAATCATTATTAACCAATTTACTTTTCTCCCTTTTGTGGAGTTTTTTGTTTATTCTTTTAGGAAGTTGCGTTGCGCGTTTCACACTCCTCCCTGATGAGTTTTGATAGATTTTTTTCAGGAATCAGCCATTATCTCTTTGTCCAGTGGCAAAAGTGTTAAGTGTGGGCTGTGTTCTTCTTTTCAGTGTAAAAGCCATATTGTGTTTGTTCCCTTTTATATGTTTTCTATCCACATTTCCTGTACATTATTTTTAATATATATTATTAATTACTAAATGAGAAATATAAAGTTTAAATATTTTCAAACCAGCACCAAATTTAAAAAAAGAGTATAAAGCCTGCGATATCAAGGTTTGCGACTCCTATACTAGAAAATTAAACAGGTCGGTAATCAGCTATTTCTGGTTCGTGTAGCAAAGAATCATGGGCCTAAATACAGTTCTGCTAACGTGTTAATTGCAGCAACACTCAAGCAGATTCTGCTCTCGATTTTCGGTCATAGTGTCAGTAAGCCTTTAGCTATGTCCTATACCTTTTTTTAACCATTGTTAGTTATTTACTAGTTTGTTCTATGTATTCAGTTTCAAGGATGTTTCTTCAGAACTTTATGATATTGATTAATTTCGTATCTCTGCCGCTAATGGCCGTTTCGTGTCGAAGGACCTTTAAACCTTAATAATATTCAATGAAAGCCTCCTGTGTAACTGTAAGTGAAATCCTTGTCAGGCGATAATTCTCTTGTGATCACGAAATGAATCCCCCTCTACAAGGAGTTCACACGCACCGCGATTGGTTAGTGGAAGGTGTAACGGCGCATGCATAGAGCCGGGGACACAATGACTAGTGGTCACAACACCTCTCCATCAATTTCCAAGTGGGTTGTCTAGCGGGATGACTTTGAGGTTTAGTTTCGTGGCTCGCACCACAAGCGCCTTGTTTGGTAAAAGGACTTCATGATAGTAATATATCCTTTTGACAGGACAAGTTGATAGAATAGAATACACCTGACTCTGACCCTAGAGGCAGAGCTAGCTGTGATGATATTGTGCCTGACCCTGACCCTAGAGGCAGAGATAGCTGTGATGTTATTGTGCCTGACTCTGACCCTAGAGGCAGAGCTAGCTGTGATGTTATTGTGTCTGACACTGACCCTAGAGGCAAAGCTAGCTGTGATGTTATTGTGCCTGACTCTGACCCTTGAGGCAGAGCTAGCTGTGATGTTATTGTGTCTGACACTGACCCTAGAGGCAGAGCTAGCTGTGATGTTATTGTGTCTGACTCTGACCCTAGAGGCAGAGCTAGCTGTGATGTTATTGTGCCTGACCCTAGAGGTAGAGCTAGCGGTGAGGATATTGTACCTGACCCTGACCCTAGAGGCAGAGCTAGCTGTGATGTTATTGTGCCTGACTCTGACCCTAGAGGCAGAACTATCTGTGATGATATTGTACCTGATCCTGACCTAAGAGAAAAAGTTAGCTGTGATGATATTGTACCTGACCCTAACCCTAGAGGCAGAGCTAGCTGTGATGATATTGTGCCTGACCTTGACCCTAGAGACAGAGCTAGCTGTGATGATATTGTACCTGATCCTGACTTAAGAGGCAAAGTTAGCTGTGATGATATTGTGCCTGACCCTGACCCTAGAGGCAGAGCTATCTGTGATGATATTGTGCCTGACCCTAGAGGCATAGCTAGCTGCGATGATATTGTGCCTGACCCTGACCCTGACCCTAGAGGCAGAGCTATCTGTGATGATATTGTGCCTGGCCCTGGCCTAAGAGGCAAAGTTAGCTGTGATGATATTGTACCTGATCCTGACTTGAGAGGCAGAGCTAGCTGTGATAATATTGTGCCTGACCCTGATCCTAGAGGCAGAGCTAGCTGTGATGATATTGTGCCTGACCCTGACCTTAGAGGCATAGCTAGCTGCGATGATATTGTGCCTGACCCTGACCCTAGAGGCAGAGCTAGCTGTGATGTTATTGTGCCTGACCCTAGAGGTAGAGCTAGCGGTGAGGATATTGTACCTGACCCTGACCCTAGAGGCAGAGCTAGCTGTGATGTTATTGTGCCTGACTCTGACCCTAGAGGCAGAACTATCTGTGATGATATTGTACCTGATCCTGACCTAAGAGAAAAAGTTAGCTGTGATGATATTGTACCTGACCCTAACCCTAGAGGCAGAGCTAGCTGTGATGATATTGTGCCTGACCTTGACCCTAGAGACAGAGCTAGCTGTGATGATATTGTACCTGATCCTGACTTAAGAGGCAAAGTTAGCTGTGATGATATTGTGCCTGACCCTGACCCTAGAGGCAGAGCTATCTGTGATGATATTGTGCCTGACCCTAGAGGCATAGCTAGCTGCGATGATATTGTGCCTGACCCTGACCCTGACCCTAGAGGCAGAGCTATCTGTGATGATATTGTGCCTGGCCCTGGCCTAAGAGGCAAAGTTAGCTGTGATGATATTGTACCTGATCCTGACTTGAGAGGCAGAGCTAGCTGTGATAATATTGTGCCTGACCCTGATCCTAGAGGCAGAGCTAGCTGTGATGATATTGTGCCTGACCCTGACCTTAGAGGCATAGCTAGCTGCGATGATATTGTGCCTGACCCTGACCCTAGAGGCAGAGCTAGCTGTGATGTTATTGTGCCTGACCCTGACCCTAGAGGCAGAGCTAGCTGTGATGTTATTGTGCCTGACTCTGACCCTAGAGGCAGAACTATCTGTGATGATATTGTACCTGATCCTGACCTAAGAGAAAAAGTTAGCTGTGATGATATTGTACCTGACCCTAACCCTAGAGGCAGAGCTAGCTGTGATGATATTGTGCCTGACCCTAGAGGCAGAGCTAGCTGTGATGATATTGTGCCTGACCCTAGAGGCAGAGCTAGCTGTGATGTTATTGTGCCTGACCCTGACCCTAGAGGTAGAGCTAGCTGTGAGGATATTGTGCTTGACTTTGACCCTAGAGGCAGTGCTCTCTGTGATGATATTGTACCTGACCCTGATCCTAGAGGCAGATCTAGTGGTGAGGGTATTGTACCCTCTAGGCCCTAGAGCCTTCATTCGCCTGTAAAGGTGGAGGGACTTAAGTGTATTTTCTGTTGCGATAGTTGACAAAAGCAGTTCAATATTTCAAAGAGGGTGTTCGGCTTTCACCTTTAACCATAAATACTTCATTGTTCATTCGTTGTTTCTTCCACGCTCTTGTGAGGCCATTTTCTCACATTTGTCTACGTTCTCCGTAGTTTAAAAAAAATATCATGAAGATTTAAGCTTTCATTTGTGCTTTAAATTTAAATAACCGCTTTTGCGTCAACGCATCTCTGAACCACAATCATAGTAGTAATATTAACTGAACTTTGGGCAAGAATAAATAAAAAGAGGTGCCTCAATCTCGCACACACACACACACACACAAAAAGGAAAGAAACAGTAAAATAATTTGAAAACTCGTGTGACCGCTGGTTGAAACTGAAGGTAATTATGATAGCGTAAGTCAATTACGCGTAAAGTTCCATTATATCCAATAATGACAAAAAGGGGCTAGAGGTATCGCAATCAAGTAACAATCTCATCAGAGGACAAAAGGTCGTTACCACAAAACGATCCCACGATGATGACTCTATTCTCGACGTTTGTAGGCCGTTGCAGATTCCACCGCTGTCTGTATCGCGTCTCCCCCGTGACCATGAAAGAGTTGAGACCATCCCAGGCCACGACCTTACGTCTTGAAAAACATGGTTTGGATCGTTCTTAAAACAGGCAACACACCTGGGACACTAGGAGGACGCTGGAGACTGTTGGTCTTTGTAAAAACAGGGAAAACACTGGAAATATTTTGTGTTTGCAAAAACAAAAAAGGGGAGGGGGAATTTTGGGTGTTTAGAAAAACATCGAAAATACAGGTAATCTTGGGGTCTGGAAAAAAAACGTTTGAACACATGGAATGCTTCGCTTTTATTATAAAAATAACTGGACGTATAAACGTTTTAATGAATGCATTTAGGCAAAAAGCTTAATATTTACTTATTATTTCTATTTATATTCTGTTAGATTCCTGTTTCCTGCTATGGTAACATTCTTTTTTCAAGATTCGGATTCGAATACAATAATTGGGATTAAAAAATGAAGATTTGGAATTTAAATTTTGATTCGTAAAATAGTGTATCCGACCCATATCAAGTGTAATTATTAATTAATAATGGTTTTTATACAGTCAATTGAAACACAAATAGAGCTATTAATGTTCGGGACAGCACTTGTGATCAAAACCGGCGCTTTCAGGTAATTTTGTAATAACTATTTTAAGTACAATATTTTAAGGTGGGATGCAAGGGCACGCGAGAAAAGGCCAGTGTTTTTGCAGTTTTTATGACAATTTTTTTTTGCTAAAATATATCTCCTATACAAATATAGAATTTATTTTTCTTTTCATGGTGACCTCAAAATTTCTTGAATATCTGTCAAGGGTGTCCTGGGATTTAATGACAACTTTTTCTCTTCATTTAAAAAGTTTCTCAACTAATACCACATTGCTCATGATAGATATTCAACAACTGTTGATATCGCCATGTGAAGAAAATTAAATTTTATGTTTTTACTGGAGCCATATTTAATTTATTTTAGCTATGCAAAATTTTGCTATAAAAACCTCAAAAACACTTGCCTTTTCTCGCGTCCCCTTCCTTCTCAACTTAACTCTCTCTCTCTCTCCCATAGCAGAGGCCCTCCAGGTCGTATTGGGTGTTTGATACAAACGTCCTTGAGGGACAAGTGTCCTGACATGTTACCCCAGTTGCAGGTATACCCTCCCAGTGACCCAATGATTGTGGGAGGGTTTACCCAAGAGGAAAATGAAATAAGTAAGATAAATAAATAAGAGGTTGTGTCGGCAATTAGAAAACACGATATATTCCGTGAAGTAGAGTTTGACACATTGCCAGGAGGAATCATTATAACGTTCGTGTGAAAGCGGAATCTAATCCTTTGGATACTATCAGGAGGAGCCAGAATAAAATAAATAATTCGATATGTCGACTCTAATTGACCGAGCGAAACGCGGATTCTGATTTAATTAGCGCACTTGGAATTTCGTTTGTATTACTGTCCGGATCTTTGTTCTGCAATAACAGCCAAATAAGTGAACCAATTTGAAGCAAATATGGGAGGAGAAATTCTTTAAACATAGGTAGAACTATATGTGTGCACTAACATCTTTTATCAATCTGGCTATCGGTTTCGATATAGATGGTGCTCAAAACGTTTTTCGTATAATAGCTCGTCTCACGGGAGTTGAATTTATAATTATAAGCAATCTATCGATTATATAGGGCATATTTTAAAAATGTTGATATATATATATTAAGTTACTGACGTCTAAAATTATATGAACGATGGCTATTACACTTACATATTGTGCTGGTGAATATTGTAATTTGGTTTTAGTCTTACTGATTACCAAGGGAAAATACGAGTATGCACTTCAAATCCAAGCAGGATTTATAGCTATATTTCTACATGAAATGCAAAGAGAAATTTAAAATAATCTAAATGATAATAACATGGAGGGAGCGAGGTCTACTGTTCACAAAACTACTAGAAAGACTGCAATAACAATAAGAACATAAAGAAAGCAAGGTCTATGGTTCACAGAACTACTAGTAAGAACTGTAGTAACAATAAGAACATAAAGAGAGCGAGGTATCATGTTCACAGAACTACTAGTAAGACTGTAGTAACAATAAGAACATGGAGAGAGCGAGGTCTACTGTTCACAGAACTAATAGAAAGAGTTTAATAAGAATAAGTAAGATTTGAGACTCGTAATAATATACATTGTTGTCGAAAAATTCCACCAAGGAGCGTAAATTATATATAATACACTGTTACAGAAACAAAGAGTGACATATTTACCCATCAAAGAGCATAATAATAAATTTCATATTTCAAAGTGATTCATCACTAATATGTAAACCCGCCTCGGTGGCGTAGTTGGCTAACGCGTTTGTCGTGTTGAGCTCGACTGCTGAGGACGGGGAGATCGAGGTTCGAATCTCGGTCGGGTGAACTGGGGGTGGTTTTTCCTAAATGGTTTTCTACTCTCCCTCCACGCAAATGTGGGTTCACTTCCTATAGTTCAACCTTCCCAATTCCTAATCCATTAGAGTAATTAGTACTTAAAGCGTATAACCCGAATGGGTAGTAAGACGCGGTGCTAAATATTAGTATTATTATTAATAATATTTAGGCCTATGTTGCTTAAAGATCATAAACTAGTGATTTTATATTTTAAAAAAATAAACGAGTTTTTATATATATATATTTAATAGTACAAGAAAATTGAAATTTCTATTTAAGTAAAGAATCCTTAAAGTCATTTTCATGGGTAAATGAAAATTGCCATTTTGTTTTTAATGTCAAACAGTGTTTATATACAAAAAAATCGTTGTAGTGCGGTTTTAGATAAAATCGAATTGTTGTATTTTTTGCCCTTAGGTAAAATTATCCTTAGTTTTAGGGTTAGATATATAATTCCACAAAGTCCGGGGGGAGGGGTGGGGCTTTATATAAACTCTAGATACCAAGTTTTAGTCTGATCGATAAAATAGTTTCGGCTCTAGTCCAAGATACAAACAAACGGTATCAGGAAAATAACTTTTACTGTTTCAGGGGGTCATGAAACGATGACATTAATCAAAATCTTGAGTTTGCTTTTTTTTACGATCACAATACACTCTCCGGGAGATAAAAAGAAAGAAAAATGTCAAAACTAATTGAAATAACTAATAATACATAGATGTAAAAATAATATTGCTTCATACTGCCATATGTTTATTTAGTAGAAATTACAAAAATATGTCTGTATTTATGTCTAAAAATTGTTTGTAACAATAAAACAACTGGGATTTCAGTAATTAATTTCGATAAGGTTCTAGTCTTATGATAGTAGATATGAATACAAAAAGGTTGAGGTCAATTTGTAGCGATTTCAACCTATAAAGTATTTACGTAACGGAAGACAAGAGACAAGGAAAAACATCTTTTATGTGTTTTAAACATCAGCTTGAAGTTCAATCGAATCAGAATTTTATAGACATGTAGTTCAGGTTACAAATATAAATTTTATTATTAGAGTTCGTTTTAATGTTACACCTTGGTAAGAATGCACAAAGTGAAAATAGAGCACACTTAAAGGAGATACACTGAAGCATAGTGAGTTTCTTCCTTATCTTACATGATACAAGAACGTTAGTGAATGCTTAGTGGACCACTAGTGCGGTCCCGAGCACACTATCCCTCTACATTTAAACCTATGATGAATTGATGATGCAAGCAAACCCACGCTAGTGTCCACTTAGCATCCACTTAGTCAAGTTCTTGCATACGGCCCTTAGGGTGCTCAAAAACAAAATACTTAGGAAGATATTTAATCTAATATGGGATAAAGATAAAGGGCAGTGGAGTAGGTTACACATTGATAAGTTATATGCCCTGTATTCATCACCAGACAATGCTAGGTAATTAAATCTCCCAAATAACGGTGGTCAAGACATTCAGTGTAAACGGTGGAAACTAGAATCGCGTTCAGGGTAATAACTGAAAAAACATAGTGGGNGGGAGACCAGTGGAAAGACCTAGACGCAGATGGGAGTATACCATTAGAATGAACCTGAAAGAGATGGCGTGTAGTGAGGTGGACTGAATAGAACTATCTCAACATAGGTATAGGGTGTAATGAGGTGGACTGGATGGAACTAGTTCAATTTATGGCTAGATGGCGTACTTTTTGACTGTGGCAATGAGCTTTCAAACTCCTAATATTATAGAGTAAGCAATTCAAACCTAGTGTTACTTCCTTTTGATTTAGGTTTAACCCACATAGGTGGTCACATGGTATAAGACATCTGTCTCACACTAGACTAGATTGCCATTGACAGTGTGGTCTAAGTTTAAATATCGGGTTGAATTTAATGGGTTTTACAAATGTGATTTATCACTGTGATTTTTTTCCCCATTACTTGCTTGCTTATGTGAGTGTATTCGGTCTAAGACTAACTTTCTCATTCCTACTCCATTGCTTTTTTCAGCTCTTACCTTTGATAAATATGTTTATTTATTTTCAGCACTGCATCTTACTACCCGTTCGGGTTATATATCTATGTACTGACTAGGCTAATGGTTTTATGAATTATGAAGGTTATATATAAAGGAAGTGTACCCAAATTTACATGGAGGGAGAGTGGAAAATAATTTTGGAAAAAACAACCATCAGTACACTCGACCGAGATACGAGCTTCGATCTTCCCGTCATCAAAAGTCTAGTCTACTGCAAAAGTAGAACCTTAGATCATCCGGTCACCGCAGTGGGTTTGAGATATATAATAGATACTGTACCTGTTTATACTAATAAGAATACTTAGCGCTACGTCTAATTACCCATTCGGATTATACCTATACCTATACCATACCTATATCCATACCTATGAAATAACATTAATAATATAATAAAATGTTATCATTGTTGGCCTCAAAATGATGTTTTTGTATCTTATAAAAGTCCTTTCCTAAGAAAATTGGACATTATCCTTCCATTGTAAACTCCCAACTGGAATGAGAACACGATTTTTTCTCTCTTTTTAACCTTATAATTGTTAGGTCAGCACTTTATACAAGCGCCTAAGGGTTCTCAACAGTATTATAGGTAACTACGGACACCGGCGGCTGACGCAGATGCGAGGAGAAAGTGAAGGTTCTGATCCCTGTGTCAATGTAGAACAGACGACGAGCGCGCGACCGGATGCTGCGTAAACCAGTTCACCTTGCTCTTGTGTTTCTGGTCCGCAACTTGGAGACTTGAACGAACGTGTAGAACAGAAGCTGTAGGTCAGGGTGGCCAAATGATTCACCTAGGTCTTAGCCTGCTAGGTTTTATTCCAATTGAATGCTTGGACTAAAGTGATTTATATAATACCCCGGTTGTAGGCTGTCTGAACCACCAAGTGTGTATGGTTTCATTCCAACGAGATTCTTGCACAGCTCGTGTAAATGCTGGTACTTTAAATATAGTTTACTTAAGATGCCAGTAGTAATATTACCCGCATCAGTGACTAAACATCGATATCCTCTAAACTGATTTACTAAAGGTTTAATTTTCAACTGAGTGCAATGAGGGTGTTTTTTCATAAGTAGTTTTCAATCTTCTTTCACGCAATATGCGGCTACACTTCCTCTAAATGATTTCTCCTCCATACCTACCTTACTACTGTAAATATGCATAAATTATAGCCTAAACGGCTAGTAAAACGTGGCGTCCAAAAACAGTATATAAATTGCACGTAAAATTTTCAAAATTAATGTTTAAAATGACCAAACTGTATCGCCTAATCTTTAAATTCAGTGTGTAGAACGTATTCCTCTCTGGCATATTTAATATTCTTAATTAAATACAGAGGATTACTTTCAAGTCCAAAGTCTTTAATATAAATGATAATTAAAGGGTTTTTTAATCTCTGCCTTGATTACTTTATTCATGTTTCAGTAGATAAATCTTGTTCTCTACCATGTCGTTTAGCTAATTAGTTGACTATCAGAGAGAAGCTTAGAACTATACAAAGTTGAACAATAACATGGGAAACGAGTCCATTTATTCCGAAGCAAACGCAAAACAAAAAATTCAAATGAAGGCTTTATTTATGAAGCAAATATTTTATCTCCAGGACTTTTATGACCATACTAGCTGAGAAACGTATAAACGACTACACGAGATCAATGTATAAGAACAACATTTATAAATGAACACGAATATTTCGATAATATATAAATCAATACAATTAAATCATAATTGTAAATTGTTGTCACTGACTTCATTTTAATGAATCAACTTTAAGAGTAAACGGACCACTGAAGGTGTGTTTGAGGGAGAGGGGGGGAAATTGGGGGCAGAAAGGTTTCAAAGAATCAGAAAACTTATTTACAGAGAGTAGAGAGGTTCTGTTTTAATTTGACCGTTGGGAATTTCATCTGTTTGTCCAGATATTTGTTCTGAGATAACTGTCAAATGCGTTGACAATTTTTAACGAAAATTGGGGGAAGAAATAGGGGATATTCTTTTAGGCTAGGCCAAACGATGTATGTACAGTACTGTACAATTCTTTTCAATGTTATTATCCTTTTCAATACGGTGGCCGCACGACAAGTTTTTTTGTCTAGTAGTTAATTTCAAGTGGTTTGAATGTATAAATACTACTCATTCTATCGAATAACTAAGGCGGGGTATTTTCCTTCAAAATTGAACATATATTGCGAGACTGATGTATTAAACCACGAGGAAGATGGTGTTTCTCTACGAATATAATGTACTATTGAATCTAGTTCTTATTTGTTTTCTATATAGCTTGGTAACTAAGGAAAATATCAACTTGAAATACAAGCGTTTCAATATCTTAAATTCTCGTGACCCCTTGGAGGGAGAAGTATTGTGATCATCAGAAAAGATTAGTTCAATATTTTGATGGATGTCGAAGTTTTGTGATCCCTTAAACTGTCTGTCCGTATGTGTGCCTGTATTACGGCCAAAAACCAAACCATTTTACCGATCGGGCTAAAACTTGAGATATATGGCTTTCATAAGCCTCTCCAGAGGTTTTTTTAAAGTTAACCATCTAACACTAAAATTAAGGGTAGTTTACATAGGGGGGAAAAGAGAAAAGATATATTTTAACAAAACCAGCTCTGACGATTTAGTAAACTTCGCATGTAGATATTGTTTAACATTTCACAAAAAGGAGTGTACATATCCTTTTCTCATTAAAATGACTTTAAGGGTATATTACTTAAGTGGAAATGTCAAATTTTGATCATAAGTTCACCACCGTTTGAGATACGAAATAGCTTAGTATTACAAATTTTTAGATCTCTTAAAGACATTTGAAATAATCTATTTTTAAATAAATGTTTTCCAACTTATCGGCAAATGTAAAAAAAAAATCTTCAGAGAATTGGGTAAGTTAAAATGTAAAGTAGGTTTATAAATAATATGTTTCTGTAATAGTGAATATTATTTCATGTATGCTCCTCGGTGAAATGCGATGTTATTTTTTTTCATTGTGTTTCTACGCCAATGTTTATTATTTAATTTCGCATAAGTATAATTTCGCAAGTATCGTGCATCGTAAAATGTATTATATATGGTGTTTATTGCAGAAACAAAATTTTATATTCAGGTCCAACGCCCTCATGTTGTTTCTCGAATAAATTGAAAAATATTATGTGTGCACCTGTTATCAATAATAAAATGGGATTTAAATATGTTATTATTGAAGCTATAAACTAAATTAATGAACAGATGTCTTGCTTTGAAATAAAAACCTCTCAGTCTGATTTAAAATGTTTCATCACCAAGTAATCTCGGCGTGTAAAATCCTAGTTTACTACTCTCATTTCCACATAAATCGATCGTGTATTCGTCTTGTTTATTAGCTTCGTAGTTATTCATTAGTGAGAATGTTTTATTGAGTATCACGTATTGGCACATGCTCTTCGGGAGGGGCAAAAAATATGAAATGGAATTAACATTTATCTTGATTGGTCGTTTCTAAGAAATTTATTGCTAGAGCAAAACAAAATCGAATCGATCTCGTGGCCTTACAGAGTATCTAGTAGCACGGTTCAATTTTCCTTATAAAATACAAAAACAGTTTTTTGGGGCCGAAGTGGATATCATTCTATTATTGTATTATTATGATAGTATAATACAGCTTTACTGGCGAAGTTAAAGCTTACTTTTCTTAAACTTACCAGAATTGACAATTAAATTAGTTAAGAACACAATGGATGCACGTAACAATAACTAAAGATAAATGCAAATATTATGAAGTAATATTGAAACACAGTATTTTTTTAAATGATAATATTTACCAAAATTGACAGCTGCGTATCACATTACTTGTATTGACACGTGAAAGTAGATTTAGTAGCTTATTTTTAGCATCTCAGAAAGTTTTTTCCAATTTAAAAATAAATGGTATGGAGCTACGCACGAACTTTCTCACTCTATTGTTTAAAAATGGAAATATTTACTCAAAACTCGTAAAATATGTTAAGCAAAATAATATACACTAACAAACCCAATAATAAATTGCACTATCCTTATGTAAAAAAAATTTATTCACGGTTTTAAATTTTATAATTTTATTTTTATAGAATTAATGTCCTCAATTGTATGTTTGGACCGATAAAAAATATCAATATTGGGTCCACAAGGGTCAACACTTCGTATTAAAATTTCAATTTCTGGTTAAAATTTTCGACATTTAATTAGGTGTTGTACATCTTCATATCATCACATTGCTATTAAATTCCTCATTTATAAATGTTGACCAATAAAAAATGTAAATATTGACTATTGATTCTAAAATGGATATAGATCATTGTTGTGCAAACATTTTTCCTAAGAGGTTTAAGGAAAAACAGCATAAACTTTTTGAGTATTACTTATGTTTAATTACTCAATGGCATTGGAGAATTATTGCGTTAAAACTCAAGAAGTATATCTTTACAACTAACGATCACAAAATTGTATTAATATATTTGCCAATATCTATGAAACTGTTGGTTTTATAAAAATATATTCCATATAAATTTATTTTTATTTTTAATAGTACTACAATTTTGCAATTATAAATTATTTAGTATCTCAAATAGTTGTAAAGATACGTAAATTTCAGCTTTTATAAAGTAAATTAAAATAGTCCGTTTATTTATAATCTTAATTAACGCCCAAATACGAACTTTAATCAAAATCGTTAGAGCCGATTTGGAGAAAATCGATTTTTTCTCTTTTCGCCCTTTATTAAACTACTCTTAATTTTAAGCTTAAACAGACACACAGACAGACGGCATTGCAAAAACCACTTTTAGGGTTCAGGGGGGGTCTTGAGACATGGACATCCATCAACATTTCAGGTTAGGTTGTTTTTACGGTCGCAATACTTTACCTTAAGTTTTCGAAAAGCTAAAAAATAGATATATTAGCGAATAGCTTGAAAGTTATTGGTCTTATAAAAATATGCTTCGATTAAAATATTTGTATTATAAATAGATCTATATATTTGTAATGATAAGTAATTTCATTTCTCAAATAGTCTCGGTGATATGATACAAAATGAGAATTTACGCATCAGACCGGAGCCCTTAAAGTCAGTTTTCCGAAATATTGAGAATATCCATTTCGTTTGGAAAATTTATAAATGTTCAGAAATGAAATTTAAACAAAATCGTTAGAGCCGATTTTAAGAAAATTTATTTTTTCTCTTTTTGCCCTCTTGTAAACTACCCTTAATTTTAAGGTTAGATATGCAATTTCAAAAATCCCTCGGAGCAACCCTATGAAAACCCTATATACCAAGTTTTAACCCGATAGGTAAAATAATTTAGGCTCTAGTTGGAGGTACAGACAGACAGACGGAAATTCAAAAACCTTTTTTTTCTGATTCGGGGGGTCATGAAACGTCAAGATTCATCAAAATCTTGAGTTCGTTTTTTTTGACGATCACAATGCTTTCTTTTCTCTACCTGTAAGATAGCGGAAAAGTATAAATTGGTTGTAGTTGTATCAACTATCGTATACTAACCCCGGTGGTCACGTGGAAAAAGATGTAAGCATCGTCTTGTCTAAGTTATTGTTGACAGGGAGGTCGGGGTTTGGAATCCCAGCTGGACATATTGAGATTTGTTTTTATAAAATAGCTGCCCAATCTTCCTCCATGCAAATGGGGATACAATTCTTCTTAAAGTCCAGCCTAATCTTTGTTCCATCGGAATACACTAGTATCAATATGTGAGTCACAAAATAAGATCAAACACAAGAATCTACACATGAAAACTTAGAATCATAATGTATTTTGTATGATACAAGAGTATTAAAAAAAAAAGTAAATCTGAATTCATCTGTTGTAATTAAAATGTTCTTAAATACTTTAGAGCAGCCATGGGCTAAACATGGCCCATTACGTATTTTAATGGGCCAGAAAGATAGCTACCAAAAAATATGTGTTAAAAATACTAGAGTTAAATATATTTATGTGTGTGTGTTCTTAAAGAAGATTATATCATTTCTATTCAACACACACATGAACATTTTTAAACTTTCTTCGGTGGCCGCGTGGTAAAATGCGATACTATTGCAGTAGACTAAACTAGCGATGACGGGAAGATCGACGTTCGAATCTTGTTCGGGAGTAGCGAGGGCGACTTTTCCAACATTCCCTCCACGCAAATTTGGATACATTTCCTATAAATATAACCCCCCTAATCCCTAAAACGATTGGCGTAATCAAGACATGAGAGTATAACCCGAACGGGTGGTAAGACGCGGTGCTAAATAATAATAATAATAATATCATTAAGTTATATTTTATTGGGGAATCACTAATTTTTATTTGCCGTCTTTCTATTTTATGTTGTCAATGTCATTTTCTTATGTTTTTAAATAATAAGAGTCCACCGAAAAATCGTATTTTATTTGGCGGCCCATAATTATATTTAAATTCTCAATGTGGTCCTTTAACCAAAAAATTGGCCCATGCCTGATAGTAACCTCTTTTTTGTCCATGAGACAGTTTAAAATATATACGTCTAATATATTTTTAAACATTTTAAAGTTATTTCAGAGAAGTAGTTACATAGCTGGGTGACCTGGTGGTCTAGGGGTAAGGTGTCAGACTTCTGTGCTGGGGGTCTGGGATTCAATTATCGGTCCCGGCACAGACTTATCTGATTACCAAAACCTTCCTTCACCTCTGACAAGACGTGTATTAATCACAACTTGTGAATGTGTGGAATGCCACGCCTCCACCGTGGTTCGGATTCCACGTAAAACTGCAAGTCCTCCATTTAATCTCACAACCACACTACCATTACACATTAGCGTAAGTGCGTATAACCCGAACGGGTAGTAAGACGCGATGCTAATAATAATGGTATATTATGTAAATCGACGTCCATCACAGATTCTGCTTTAAAATATGAGTGAAGAATGACCTTTGGAACGGGAGGATTCCTGAATATCTCAGTGGTTAAAGCATTGGCGTACTATGTTAAAAGTTCCAGGTTCGATTTCCATGCCCAGGTTTCATTTTTCAATTGACATAATATGATATCTATACTATGATTTTAGTAGGAAGAACAGTGAAATTGGTTACTAATGTTACTAAAACAATTTTAATATATCAATAAATAAAGTCATATTATCTGAAACTGTCACTTTTGATAGATATTATCAATACCTATAAAATAACACAACTAATACTGTAAAATATAATCAATTATAGCCGCAAATAAATAGGTTAGAATATTCTCTACTGTTCGTCCAACCAAAATCAGGGTATCGATGCCCGCTATAACCACAATTAACAAATAAAATGACTTTGCTATTTAATCCGCTTTGTGTGATTCATCAAATGGGGACCAAGTGAGAAAATATAACAAGATCTGCCTACCCTGATAACACTCCTCAAAATACAACTGTTATTTGATATAAACCAAAACCTAACACATGTAATAAATAAAAATTCACTCCATAAGCATCGAATTTAAGTATTGTTAAATATGTGTATCGAGTTTAATATAATACTGTGACATTTAGTTCGTTAAAAAGTTAAAACTCTGGTTCTGGTTAAGATTAATCAAAACTAAAAGTATTGATTTTTAACTAAATTTTCTCGGCTTTGTATCATACCATTCGAGGAAGTTTTCAGTCGTGTATCTTAGTCTACTCTTGCTCTGAGCTCGTGATACATTCCCGACCTGGCTGTGTGTGATTTCCGCGTGGCTAGGCAGCAGGCGGGTGCCGTCAACAATCCTGCCTGCTACTATCCCGAGCAATAATAAAATCCACCTCATCACTAAGCATAAGCCTATCAAACAGCTGTACACGCTTACCACAACATTGATCTAAGAAATAAAAAATAAAAGGTATATAAACTCGCATCGAGCAAGTTTTGCTCTCAGCTCAAAATAACGATCGGTTTTCGAAACTAGGAAATATATTAATTCATTAGTGTTGCTTGGAGCGCTTCAGGCCCTTAGCCATGACGCTGATAAGAGGGAGGGTAGGGGGTAGCGGGAATTGAGGTCTCCAGTCCACCCTCACCCCTCATTTTGGGGATAATTCCCTAAGATCTGCCATTAAATACAGCTCAGGATGTTTTTTGTTTGTTCTTTAGCGCTGCATCTTATACCCATTCGGATTACATGCATAATGTACTAATTACACTAAAGTATTAGAGATAAGAAAAGCTCAATTCAGAGGAAGTGTACCCGCATTTGCGTGAAGATAGAGGAAAAACCCATTTATGAAAAAAATCTTCAATACAACTGACCGGGATTCGATCTCCAATCCCACAGTCATCGGCAATCCAATCTATTGCGAGAATATCGCTAAAAGATCATTCGATCATTGAAGCGGCTCGTGGTATGTTGATGGTGTGAGGGGTGAGAAAGAAAGGGGGGAGGGGGACACAAGTCAAGTTATTTACTTCTGGGACCACAGTTTCCCTCGCATCTCTTCTTCTCAAACAACACAAGATTAATTCAATATCAACCCCGCTGGGGTTTGAAATAAAGTCTCTCAGAGATAATTGCCCATCATTTGAAGCGCTCCTGGCCAATGTCTAGTCTAAATATGTAAATAAGATTGTTGTTCGGTAACATATTCAATGGTGGTTTTTATTATTTTGTATTCATTTATTGTCTTTCTTTAAATGTTAATGAATATGTTACCTGCGGCCAGTATAACGGAATTATAGGCCAGGGTTGGAATCCCTGGCATGTGCACTGGATGTAAAGGGGGGTTTCTTATATTAGGAAGGTAGTAAGACACTTTTAGAAAACATATAAAACAATTTTTTTTTTGCAGCCAACATTGATATAATTTTACTTTATTAGATGTGTTATTTTATAGGTATCACCACTCTATACAAAGTGACAGATGGCTTGACATAAGAATACATAAAAGTGGAGCTAGTAACTCTTCTAGCTGTCAAGTCAGGTTCTTGCTGTGAAAATTGTACTGTACATAGCTGAATAACCTGCTACGTAGTATGTCTGTTGTGATGCTTGTAATTTTCATCGACATTCTAACTAATGTAAGACAATCCTACACTTGTCAGCCGCAGGTGGAATCTCTTTATAACGTAGATCACGATCTGGAATGTGTGGCGAATATGTTTATTATAGCTTGTCAGGTGTATGTGAGAGTAACATATTGATATAGTGTGAGTATATATTGAACAGAATGGGTTTTTTCATCACCATGCCTTACTACCAGTTTAGGTTGAACACAAATATAATAGTTAAATACTTCTTTTTATTTGAAGAATTTAACGTGTACTTTATGAAACTACTGATTAAATTAGCGCACGACTTTTAAACTAGATTGAATATATAAAAACCACAACAGCTAGTCCTCTAGGCCGTTAAAGTGCAAGGGAAGACCAGCATGTAATTTATGATAAATTTTTCAATCATTCCAGGAATCAAACTCTAGACTCTTAAATCAATATATATACACATACATTGCCATTAAGGCGCTTGGCCTTGTCCAGTGCAAGTATAAAATCTATTTTGTGGGATGCTGGGTGGGAGGGTGAAATGCGTAGCGTGGCTTCACAACCGACCAAAGTATCCTTCCTCGCCAACAAGAACAGATGGCTCACGGAAACCTTAGATGGCGCTAGCTACCGGACAGATCTTTCGGGAAAATCATACGTTTGGAAATATCAGTTTTCTCGAGAACTAGTGGAATTTTTATAGTAATATTTTCAATACCTCTTCTAAGATAATGTATCAATGTTTACTAGGTGCTACATTTTCTTATTTTTTGTTATGCATACGGCAGTTTTCTATTAATAAATGTAAATTTTATCGATATTTGACCACTGTTAAAATTATAGAGGAGGTGTGTATATAAAAAAGTATAGATTAATCAACATGCTTCTATTCTTGAACAAACCGTTTCCGAAAATAAAATTGCAAAAGAGTAAATGTCTTGAAGATAGCCGTTTTTTCTCATGGCTTTGCATTTCCACACCAAATGAAAAGGGTCAATCGCCTTAAGGTGAGAGTTTAGGAAACGTTAACAAAGCTACAGTAGCCCCATGGCTTCTTTGGTGCTGACTGACAGCTCACAGCTGACTTCTGACAGTCAACATTTAGGTATGTACCTAAATTTTGAATGTCAGAAGTGACAGCTGCTAAACACATGTTTTTGCAGTTCATATGGTTCGGCGTAGAGATACATAATTTGGTCTGGTAGCTTCTCAAAGCTGTCAGTCAGCACCAAAGAAGCCATGGGGCTACTGTAAGTGTTTTGTAGTTCTTATAGCAGAACATTGTTTTTTTTGCCAAAATGAAATATTGCTTTATTAGAAACATAAAGTTTAATTTTCTTCACATTGGTATATCAACAGTTATTGAATATCTGTCAAGGGTGTCCTGGAATTCAATGACAACTTTTTATCTTCATTTAAAAGGTTTTTCATTTAATGCCGCTGTGTTCATGACTGATATTCAACAAATGTTTATATACCCATGAGAAGAAAATTAAGCTCTAGTTTTTAATTGTATCAATATTGTTTATTTTGGCAAAAAAAAATGTTTTTTTTTATATAAAACCGGCAAAAATACTTTTTCCCGCGAGGCTTGCACTCCAACTTTAACTAGTGTTCCATTCACTACCACACTAATAAACATATGAAAAATCACCCTTCAATGTATTCGACCAAGATTCAAACTTCTACCTTAACCTTCATCAGAAACCAAGTATATTGCAATAGTGATGCCTTAGAGAGTTTAGAACATGTGACCCACTGTGCATGTTTAATTAAATTTTGCATCCGTTACAGTCTCCAACCTGTGGCCTGGGCCAGTTTTTTTTTTGGATCCAAGCCATATGTTTCCACTACCAGCTGGCTAGGCCTGTCATAGCTTCGTTTGTCTTATAATCTAGGGTGACCTGGTGGTCTAGGGGTAAGGTGTCAGACTTCTATATTGCGGCCGGGGTTCAATCCCAGGTCCCGGCAAAGATTTATTTGATTACCAAACCCTTCCTTCACCTCTGACAAGACATCTTGTGAATGTGAGGAATGCCAGGCCTCCACCGTGGTTCGGATTCCACGTTAAACTGTAGGTCCTCCATTTCATCTCACAATCACCCTACCATTACACATTAGCGTAAGTGCGTATAACCCGAA
>CABFVX010000406.1:180505-194898 GCA_902151425.1 Timema shepardi
GGTGACCTGGTGGTCTAGGGGTAAGGTGTCAGACTTTTGTGCTGGCAACCGGGGTTCAATCCTCGGTCCCAGCACAGATTTATCTGATTACCAAACCCCTCCTTCACCTCTGACAAGACATCTGGTGAAAGTGGGGAATGCCAAGCCTCCACCGTGGTTCAGATTCCACGTTAAATTGTAGGTCCTTCATTTCATCTCACAATCACCCTACCATTACACATTAGCGTAAGTGCGTATAACCCGAATGGGTAGTAAGACGTGATGCTAATAATAATAATAATAATAATAATAATAATAATACATTAAAATACTCCTTCTCGTGCCGCGAGAATTAGCATAGCGCAAAATCAGAAGTGTACAAAAATACCGGTTGCTTGTTGTTTTTATTGGGGGAGGAAATACTTAACTGCTAGATAAAGTTGCAGTTTAGTTTCTCTCAGGCGGTTTGGTTTTATTTATCTTGCTCTGCGAAAATAGAAAACCTCACCTTGTTTTTTAATTATCAAGTTGCCGGTGTGATTGATGCATGGTCAGTACATTTCAAAGACGTGCTCAACTTTGACTCGGCTCCACGCGGTCTTAACACAAGGCTCATGTAATTTGGTTTTACGGGAGCGGGTGAGGTCAGAGTCGGAATCCCAGCCGGATGTATTGAAGTGGTTTTTCAAAAAAATTGTTTCCAACTCTCAATTGCGGGTGCACTTCCTCTTAATTAAATATTTCTCATTCATATCTCATTAGTTTATATATTCGGATGGGCCGAATGGGTAGTAAGCCACAGATAGTTTAAAAAAACTAGAACCACGTTGATTTTTTTAAAGATGGAATTTACGCCCGAAAGCGTGGGACCTTGTCAGGCTTTGATGCACCGCGATACTTCCGAGCACTGCGTGTTGCATAGCAGTATAGGTGTTTCATGAATTACAGTGAGTTATTTCGCGAGTTAAGTTATCTCATTCCCTCTCGCTTTCATTAAACGTTGTTAGGTTTTGAAAGTATAAAATCAAATTTAAATGTATTGTGATGGGTTAAAGTAAATACGACCAGATTTGTACTATTCGGCAAATATTAGGGAAAAAAAGTTGTAATACAACACGACGGCTCATCAATTATTATTAATAGGTGTTCTGTCCTACTACGGGTCCATTCCTTTTGTCATTTAACTTAGACCACCAACATGCCCTGTCCTCTGCCTCCTCCGTGAACTTCCAAAATGTTCTTACTTCCTTCAAGTAATCTAGTATTTGAAACCTCCTTCTTTCTAACCTCCTCTTTCTCTCAACTTTTCCTTCATGACGTCGTGCTGAAGACAGTTTCTCTTAAGGATATGTCTGATCCAGTTTGCTATGTACCAAAGAATCATTTCAAAACTGGTTCTCTTCTCACCCACTCTTCTTAGTACTTCGTAATTTGTCCCCCAGTTTGTCCACCTGATCTCCCACCAATTATTCACAGATTTTAAAAAGGCTTACGATTCAGTTAAAATAAATAAATTATATAAAATTTTATTTAAGTTAGATACCCAAAAAAAGCTTTTCCAGCTAAATGAGGTACGGTTTGCAGAATACGGGTTGAGTTTGACTTATCAAATACTTCCGAAATACATAATGGGTTGAAACAAGGAGATGCATTTTCCCTATTACTTTTTAATCTAGCCTTGGAGTATGCTATAGGGTAATGAAAGAGAGTAGGGATGGTTTGACATTAAACAGAGCAATGCAGCATTTGGGACATGCAGATGAGTTAGCTTTGTTAGGCGATAGTAAGGAAGCTGTTGCAAGAAATGCAGAAATCGTATTAGAGGCTAGTAAGGAAATAAGTTTAGAGATGAACGCTGAAAAGACTAAGTATATGATCACACAGAGAGCACAGAGTGGGGACTATAATTTATGTATCACTGTGAACAAATTTTGGTTTGACAGGATTAATGAGTTTAAATATTTAGGAACAATTTTAACTATCAATAACGATATTAAATTGGAAATTAATTAAAAGTATACAATCGGTATTACTGGGTCAGTAAGTTGTTGATATATTATTACTTGCTTTCAAGGAATGTAAGTCTCAGAATATACGAAACATAATTTTACTGTGTTTATTTATGAATGTGAAACGTTGTTTATTACCTTACAATAACTAAACAAATTTAGGGTGCACTAAAACAAGGTGCTTTATAAAATATTGTGTACAAAAAGGGATGAGGCTCTTTGAGAAGTCCATCACAGACTCTGCCTTAAATTTTAGTGAATAATGACCCAGGACATGAGAGGACTTCTGAATAGTTCAGTGGTAAGAGCATTGGTGTACTAAGTCAAATGTCTAGGGTTTGATTCCCGTGTCCAGTTGTCATTTTTCAATTTAAAGAATATGATATGTATTAGTTTAAGCAATGGTTGGGCTCAAACTGTTATTGCTAACAAAAGTCAATATTAATGTGGGAGTGTAGGGGACACGCAAAAAGGAAAATGTTTTTGCAGTTTCTTATAGCAACACATTTTTGGTCAAAATAAATCAAATATTGCTCCATTAGAAATAGAATATTCTTCACTTGGAGATATTAACAGTCGATAAATATATGTCAGTGGCATTAGATGACAAACTTTTTGTATGGAGAAAAAAATTTGTCATTAAATTCCAGAACAACTTTGACAGATATTCAACAAAAGTCGAGCTCATCATAATATGAAGAAAATTAAACTGTTTGCTCCTATTGAAGAAAATTATTGAGTTATTTTGATCAAAAAGTTTGTATATAAAAACTGCAAAACACATTTTCTAGCGTTCCCTTCATCCCAACCTTAAGTTCAATAGTTCTTAAAATATTTATGCCCCCCCCCCCTCCCTTTTACGAAAAATTTAATGGTAAAAAAAATGTACAATTTCAAATAAAATATTTCTATTTCTTATGACATTACCAATTATGACCGATAGAGTTTATTTTGGTTAGACTCAATTATTATTTGAAATTACGCGATATAGTTGAGAGTTTAAAATACTTATTTCTAAACCTGGGCTTAGATCAAACGAATGAGCAAGAACATAAAGCATGAGTATTCTTTCGTGCTCTTTTAGTATAAACGATCATTGAACAAACTGCTACTAAAGGCCGGTACACACAGAATGCTAAGCTATTCTAAGCTATGCTGTGCTGTGATATGACTTTGTCAGTTTGGTTTAACACTCATTGCTAAGCTAAACTAAGCAAAGGTCCCTCTGTTCCCCCCCAATTCAGTGTTGTTTCTTTCTGATCTGCTCCAGTGAAGTTTAACTAAGAAGGCGTTATCCGAAATGTCTTGTTTGAGTTCAATTGATAATATTGAGGAAGGGGAGATGCTGCTGTTAGCAGTTGTTTTGGAAGATGAAGAAAATTTAGGAAGTGGAGGTTTGACTTGTTCAATTAACGCTTACATTTTAATATAAAAACATTTATTAAATAAAAAACCTAAATAGAATATTACTTAAATACACGTGAAATAAACTGAAACCAAAACTTCAACACATCTCTAGTTATTTTCAACAAACCAGCCAACGGAGCCTAAGTTGCTTGTGCGCATGTGCATCGTAAGATGGCTCAAGATGGGAGATGGAAAAATTGCCCAGCCAACAATTGGAATAAACATAGCGAGGCATAGTTTAGTTTAGCTTTCTGTGTGAACCAGCACATTTAAATATATGGTCCGCTATTTTTCTAAAGAGTTAGCAGAGAAAATCTTAGCTTGTCTTAGCTTAGCGTTCTGTGTGTACCGGCCTTAACTCGCTTACACCAAAAGAGTTAGTCTACAGAACAGCAAACGCAAGGAAATTTGAGCGAATGCGCGTCGAGCAAGTGGGTTTAGAGACCTTTTCGGTCATTCCCATATACCGACATACAGTGCAAGGCCTGAAGAAGATGATGTAATTGCGGCTGTTAGTTTTATTATATTGCACCCGTTGACCAAAAAATAAAAGATGATGGTGGGCAGTTTACATTTAGTTTGGGTGTCAAACGACGTAGCTCAATCTAAGTTTGACGTTTAGTTTGGGTGTCAAATGGTGTATATATCTGAATAATTCAACGTCTACAATTTATAAAAAGTGAACGCGCTAAGTTTCGTTTTGAGATAAACTGTTGAGGATAGGGAGATCAAAGTTAGAATCTCGGTCGGGTGAACTGGGGTGGTTTTCCCCACCTCCATCCACGCAAATGCGGATACACTTCCTCTAAATTCAACCTTCCTCATACTTGACACATTAGCTTAGTTAGTACAGTATATATGCGTATAATCCAAACTGGTAATAAAACGCGGTGAAGAATAAGAAAAAAATCAGTAACGCCAAATCAGAGAATAGCCTGGCCGTAAAGACCTATATAAATCCATTCACGGTAGGAATTGACTTCTGAAAGGTCTTTTTCCCTACCATAAATCTACTATATAGTAGGATATTGGTAGGAAAAAAGACCTTTCAGAGAGTAATTCCTACCTATTACATCTTGAAAGAGGCGGTAGAAGAATAAGAAAGCTTTTACGTTCACTAGGCAACATTGTTAGACATATCCTATGTGAAAGGTTCATAGCTCAAAACATTATTCTTAAATTACGTTATTAGTATGTTCCGACATGCTAAGCCATTTTATTATATTTATTGCCATAGTTATAGTAATGTTACAAACATATTTATTGCTGGGTGGGGATTTGTATTCCGGAAAAGAGACAGCTGCTACACTCTAAATTGTAGTTTACATATCCAAGAAGCCAATAGGAGTGAGAATAGTACAGTGGGACCCCATATCCGCGGGTAATACGTTCCTGGATCTACCACGACTACGCGAAACCGCGGATAGTACCGAACTATTTTATAACATGATATTTATGTAACATAAATAAATACGGTAAAGTTTAATTAATACATTATTCACAGTAAAATATTACAACATTAAATAAAGTACATAATAACGTGTAGGCCTACTGTACATTAAAGCATATTTACTATTCTCCATTATGATGATGATGACGGTGATATGTAAATATACCCTGATTTTTGCTGAAATAACAGTAGAGAAATATTTATTTGCGACCAACATTGATTACAATTTACTTTATTATTTGTCTTATTCTTAGTTATTTATAAAATATATCAAAAGTGACAGAAGCAGATAACAATACTAGATGTATAAATCTATTAAAAAGGTTTTAGTAGCCTTAGAAACTAACTTCTACGGTTTTTCCTGCCATAATCGTTTTATATAATAGTAATGTACAGTATATAGTAGACGCGTTTGTGCTGCTGATAGGACGGCCGGTTCTCGCTCGGCGCGTGGTTTGAAACTTATAAACTTTTTTTCTTTAATTAAAAATAAATAAAATTGGGCAGCGGTAAACCGTGGATAACTGAAATCACGGATACTGAATAATCGGATACAGGGCCCTACTGTACTTCTAAATAGTAGATGAGAAAAAAACTAATGGTACTGTGCACCGCATATCAGTTCTCGCTCCTTTAGCTAAATTCTACTCTTACGACTTGTAAGATACGTGAAACGAAATAATATACATTGTTTTATAAACATAGTGGGGGAGGGAGAATAACATTGAATTTTATAAAATAGCATACATTAAATAATAACCACTGTCACAAAAACATTATTTGTGCTGTGCATTTTAGCTCCCCAATTACAAAAGATATATTTAAATAACTAAATAACAATATATATATATATGTATATATATATATATCAATTATATTTCAATAAAAGTTATTTACTTTTAATACTCCTTTAATTTTTTTGTGATAGGTTATTTCGTATCTCAACGAGTTGCAGGAAGATGATTACATTTGTAAATTTACCCCCAAATTCATTTTAATGAGAAACTGAGATGTGAGTTTTTGCTTTATTCGAATTTCAATCAAAAAACATTGTAAAATGTTTTGATGAGAAAATTGATTATTTATTTTAGATCTGAAATAATCTATCCTTGATTTTAGGGTTGTTTATAATCTAATTTCAATGGTTTTGGCTCTAGTTCCAGTAACAGACAGATTGCATTGGGAAAACAACTTTTTCGGGTTCAGGAGGTCATGAAACGCCGACCTTCATCAAAATCTTGAATATTTTTTTTACGCTCACAATACTTTTTCTCTCCAAGAGGTCAGGAGAAAGTAAAAATTACCTAATTTACAACACGAAGCCCAAAAGACACATTCAGGGATTTATATGTCTATATTCTCTAAATAAATAAAGAAACCCGCTTCGGTGCTCCCACAGTATTTTGCAAAAGACTGAATGATTAGTACAGGGCAGGAACTGCCAACACAGCTTTAACATAGTTGGAAAAGTGACCAATCTATTTCAAAATAGTGACAAAAAGTGACATAATTTACTTTTTAAAAGTGACAAAATAGTAAGTAATTTTTAAACCATAAAGTCAAAGATTATTCACCCCAACTTATCCTCAAATATTTTATTTTATGATTTATTGTATTTCCAAATTCAAAATGATTATACAAAACTTTAAACAAAGTACTTAAAAAACAAATATTAATTTTGGCCCAGCCTGCCTTTTATAATGCATTTTGTGGGATGTGTTATAAAAGTATGTGGCCTCCTACCCTTACAGCCATCCTAACCTCTCCAAATAATAATAATAATAATAATAATAAAATAATAATAGCCATTACATTACTGTTGAAGTGTTTGTGGTTGAAGTTTCTTAGAGATATCTATTTATATTACATAATGAATGAACTTGGTGAACAAATGGTTGTTTATTTACCTTTTACTTAATTTCTTTGGAAATTAAATAATCTTGACAAAGAATTGAGAAATTCCTTGTCGCTACTATATCTAAGAAATCATTATTGGAGACCAAGATCCACGCTCCCACACCTTGGCTGACGATACTTACACATTTGGTCATCTTGAATATGGTTTATAATGGGACCACTACTCGTTTATTATAATACCTTCTAATAACTGGTAGCGCAAGAAGAGCATATCAATCACTAACCAACCAGTTACCTCTTAAGAGCTTAAAATGTACACTTTTGTTTTCCTATTTGAATTAGCTGATACTCGTTAGAGAAGTAAATAAGTCTTGACATATTAAACGTTAGTAAACGTGACAAATAGTGAAACTTCATTAAAGTGACAAAATAATTACTTCAATGGAAAAAGTGACAAATTTTGGGAAAAGTGACTCGGTTCCAGCCCTTTTAAATCTCTGTCAGGTGTGAAAGTTTTTTTTCCTAAATGGTTTTTCCCCCCTCCTTTCACGAAAATGTGGAAACATGTCCTCTTAATTCAACCTTCCTCATCCTTAACGCATTAGCGTAGTAGGTATGTATGTACAACCCAAACAGTTAGTAAAACGCAGTGATAATAAGTAATTAATAATAAAAAAATACCCGCATCAGTAAGAAGGCTGACTAGACTTCTTCTTCTTATTATTATTATTAGCACCGCGTCTTACTACCCGTTCGGGTTATACGCAGACTAGACTTCAAACTCGTACAGTCGAATCCTGGTCGGGTGTACTAAGTTTTATTTAATCCTAAATTGTATCTCCTTTCCTGCAAGTGCGGTAACATTTCTTATAAATTGCTTACTTCTCTATCCCTGTCCTATTAGAGCCATTATTATATATATGCATGTAACCTGAACATATAGTAAAACGCCGTGATAAAATAAAATAAATAAATATTAAACAGTCTTTTTTCACGTAGGTGAGATGTGGGGTATGAAAATATATAATTATAACAAAATGCATAATGCTATATGGGTCTCCTCGCATTACAATTTTATTGAAGCCTTGTGACTTCAAATTAGTATTTAGTCATATTTAAATGGAGACAGCTTGTACACTGTTGAACCCCTAAATTCTAACCACCCCATAAAATATAATATATTATGCTACTTTTGCACGGTTAAAATACCTATACCATTTAATTAAAGGTTTGGGCAGGTTTGACTTCATAGGCCTATTTTTAATCAAGAAAACATGTTTTTGTAAAAGAAGGCAGTAAAATTTGTCATCACATTTGCCTAGTTACTTTATCCATCGAGAAAATAAACCAATGTGCTTCTGATACTCAAAAACGAACAGAAAATGACATGCCTAATGAGTTCGTGAGATTCAATCATTTGATTACTTTGATATGGAGTGAAAACTTCCCTTAAAGAACAAGTTATAATGCGAAGTGCACTTGTAACGTTAGCGAATATTTGAATGATACACAAAGCAAGGTCATTGGTCGCTGGTCTCTGACGTCAACAAGACCTGCGGGCGGCATTCAACAACACCACGCGAATGAAATTGAAATAACGGAATCATATTTTAAATTAATAATTAATTGAAATAGTGTATGAATTAGCAGCCACCTAATGATTACCTATTATTACTTAGCATCATTATTTAGCTTAAAGGAACCATTTGTTGTTAATTTCACTATTTAGTGGGTACTTCTTTGGGGTTTGCTTATTATGGTTAATGACCTTGGAGTATCCTATATTGAGTCTTCTCCATTATAGTACTAGTGCAAACGGGATGTTTGATTAAACGTGACCTAACCTGACCTGACCTGACGATGGACCTTGGACCTTTTGAACTGCGTATGAAAATTAGTGACCTAATGCAAGCAGGTCAGGGTTTTTAAACTCCATTCCAAGTTTTGTATGGATAACTTTGAGATAATCTCGATATTTACTTAATCTATGCTATTATAAACTCAAAAGTTCATTGGTACACTTAACAAAAGTATGCCACCTATCCCTATCTTAATCTAATTTTATCCAGTCCACCTCATTAATTCTTATCCCTATATTTAGCTAGGTCTATCCAATCCACCTCATTACACCCTATCTCTTTCAGGTCCATTCGACTGTTATCCTGTTATCTGCCTCTAGGTATTCCCAAGGGTCTCTTCCCATTAAATTTGCCAGCCAATACCTTTTTAATTTATTTATATTTATTAGCACCCCGTCTTACTACCCATTCGGGTTATACGCACTTACGCTAATGTGTAATGGTAGGGTGATTGTGAGATGAAATGGAGGGCCTACAGTTTAACGTGGAATCCGAACCACGGTGGAGGCCTGGCATTCCCCACATTCACAAGATGTCTTGTCAGAGGTGAAGGAAGGGTTTGGTAATCAGATAAATCTGTGCCGGGACCGAGGATTGAACCCCGGCCACCAGCACAGAAGTCTGACACCTTACCCCTAGACCACCAGGTCACCACCAATACCTTGAATACCCGTTTTGGTGGCCATATGGTCTAAAGCGTCACTTTCTCAATAGACTAAACTCTCGATGACGGTGATATCGTGGTTCAATCCTAGTTGGGTGTTTTTTCTTACATCGTTTCCCCACTTTCTCTCCCCACGTACGCAAATGTAGGTCCATTTACTCTAAATTCAACCTTCTTCATCCATAGCCCATTAGCTTAATTAGTACATGAGTGTATAACCCGAACGAGTACTAAGCTGTGGTGTTAAAAATAAAACCTTGAACACGGTTCTAGTTTCTTCCATCCACGCTGCCTGTCCTTCCCACTGTAGTCTGCGAGATTTGGTAACCAGCTGGATTTACACTATGCGTGAATTCGTGATTCGTGATTCGTAATACGCAATCCGTGTTCAGTGTGCGAATAGTGTGAATGCCTAATTTCGTATTTTTAGTGTTAGCGATGCGTGATTCGTTATTCGTCATTCGCGTTCGCGGCGATTCGCCGAGGGAGCGGTTTTTGAGCAGAGATCAAAGGAAACGAGTCACTCGGGGTGGGTGATGCTTGAATGATCTGTGCAGGGACTACACTACGCGCGTAGGTTCATGGTTTATTCGTTTCGTGAGACAAAGCAAGCGAGGGGTCGAAACTAGCAATTGAATTCGCTTCAGGATTGATCTTCGATTGTGGGCTGTAAGCCTACATCTTCGAGTATTTCATATTTAAATAACAAGCGAAACAGTATAACCACGAGGTTGAGTTTAATAATGAACTCCTGTGCTGGCATCCGGGGCTCAATCCTCGGTCCCGGCACAGATTTAGCTGATTTCCAAACCCTTCCTTAACCTCTGACAAGACGTGTATTATTCACAACTTGTGAATGTGTGGAATGCCAGGCCTCCACCGTGGTTTGGATCCCACGTTAAACTATAGGTCCTCAATTTACTCTCACAATCACCCTACCATTACAAATTAGCGTAAGGGCATATAAACCGAACGGGTAATAAGACGCGGTGCTAATAATAATAATAATAATAATAATAATAATAATAATAATAATAACAATAACAATAATAATAATAATAATAATAATAATGAACTCTATGGAAGAAAAGGTAGTTTATTGAAATAGTATGGTAACTTTACCAATCAATAAAATCTATTATACTTAAATATAAAGAAAAAGTGCAAATAAATTAATACAAAGGACCAATTACTTGTGCTGCCCATCACTATAGGTCAGGTGCAGTCATGCATTCTGAGTGGCCAGAGGAACACGTTCTGGATTTAATCGAAGATATTTGGAGTGATAGATGTTTGTGGGATCCAAGGGACGTAGACAAGAATTCTCAAATATCGTCGCTCCTCAAATCCTCACCAAATAATCATATTACTTCTAACAGCCGTCACTCATGATCAACTGAAGTTCAAGGTTTCTGGCGTGCACCGGCCCCACGAACCACCAAGCAGCGAATGGCGAATTACAAATCAGCGCATAGTGTAGTCACCCCAGTTGGAGCAAATAGACGATTTACGAACTTACGAACTTACGACGAACTGTCAACGAATCACGTACACGAATTACTCATAGTCTAAACGCGGCTTAAATAAAATGTCTTGTTGTGATGAATACAGGGTATGTAACTCCTCGTAATGTAACCTTCCCCACTCTCTATTATATGCATTAGTCATTTTTTTTTCTTATTACTCATACAGGCAAGCTGCATTTAATTACAATGATGGACTCGTAGGGTTGAAGAAGGCCTAATTTAGAGTTAACGTTCCAGCAATCACGTGAAAGGGTAGTAGCAAACATTTTAAGAGAAACCAATAATACTCTCGGTTTATATTCGAGCATCGGCCTTCCTAAACCTGACCAATCAGACAATTTGAGCCTGAAGTTTAGTTTGGGTGTAAATGGTGTAGATACCTTAGTAGTTCAACGTCTCCAATTTATAAAAAAATAAACGTGCTAAGTTTCATGTTGAGCTAAACTGCTGAGGATGGGGAGATCGAGGTTCGAATCTCGGTCGGGTAAAATGGGGGTGGTTTTCTCTCAATGGTTTTCCACTCTCCCTCCACGCAAGTGCGGGTTCAATTACTCTAAATTCAACCTCCCCAATTCCTAACTAACTAGCATAATTAGTACATAAGCGTATAGCCCGAATAGGTAGTAACATGCGATGTTAAATAAAAAAATATATATAAAACGTGTCGAAACCAAACTAGTTTAATTCTGTGCACAAACTTATGATTTTTAACAAATAGCTAATATTAATAACCTAGTATTTAGGTAATAAAAACTTTTAGAAAATACAAACATAATTTTTTGTAGTCAATATTGATAGCATTTTACTATTTTATAGGTGTTATTTAAAAGGTTGTGATATTAAATATAAAAAGTGATAGCTGTATAAAACATGACTTGACGAATGAATACATGAAAGTAGATCCATCCTAGTTCTCAAAAAAGAAAGACCCTTCCTATGAAAACTGTATTGTAGCTACCCAGTCGACCTTTTATAAATCGTAGCCACTAGGCCAAGCGGAAGGGTCATGAACTTGATAATATGGCAATTACATAATCGTGAGATCGAGGAGCTTAAAAAATCCCATATCAAAGGAGTTTCTTGCGCACTAAACGTTAAAGCTTGCCAGGAAACTGGGGTTTGGATTCAATATCACTACGTCGAATTTTTTTGTTGTTGTCGTAAGTGACTATCTTTTTTTTTTTTAACAATGAATACTGGTTTAGTACACTAAACCTAATTCTTTTCCACTTTTCCAAATTTTTAAACACCACGGATCACTAGCTTACGCACATTTACTAGTTACTCTAATGAGTTAGGCACGAGGAAAGTTAAATTTAGAAGAAGTGAATCCACATTAGCGTGTAATGAGAGTGTAAAAAAGGTCAACACGTTAGCTCATTTGGTAACGTGTATTTCTACTGAGCTAAGGGTCCCGGGTTCAATTCCTGAAATGGCCAAAATATTTATCATTAGTAAAATGTAGGTCTACCCTTTCACAGTGATGATTTAACGGCCAGGGTCTGGATGTTGTGTCTGTCTTATATAAGTTAGTTTATAAGTCGTGTGCTGCTCTAGTCAGCCGTTTCAGAAAGTGCACGTTAAATACCTCAAATAAACGAAAAAATTAGATTAAAAACCATTAATGGAAAACCACCTTCAATACATTCGACCATGATTTGAATATTGATCTCCCCAACACCGACGAACCAGACCAGAATATGATGACACCTTAGCCCACGTGACCACCAATGTGTAAAAGGAGGGTGGGGAAGGAGAGGGTAACAAAATGCCATCTTTGCGTGTTTATTCCAAGAAAATGTAGAGTGACTTCTAATTCCAGTGATGATAGTCTCGAATATTGATGTTTGAGCATTCCACTATTTCTGTTCACATACTGGTTATTATTCAGGGCACTTATGTTGGTTTTATCTCTTTTCATCATGGTAGTTAAAAGTGTGCGTGTTTGTTTTCCCTCAATCGTTGATTGTAGTAAAAACTTTAGTTTACCGGACGCTTCCCCGTGGACAAATCATTTGAAGACTAAAATAATGTGATTTGCGTGTCGCTGCCCATCTGAGATAACTACTTATTATTTACACTAAGGAATAAGACTCAAGAAGATAGAATTTAGAGGAAGCGTACCAGGATTTGCGTGGAGGGAGAGTGGAAAACCATTTAGGGAAACACCCCAATCTACGCGAGCGGGATTCGAACCTCGATCTCCCCGTCCTTGGCAGGTAATCTTAAACCCTAAACTAGCGCGTTAACCAACTATGCCACCAAGGCGGGTGTTTTCTAAGTAAAGTTGTTTTTTGTCATATATTACTATCTTAAAAACTTTGAGTGAATTAACTAACTTACTTTATGTAATTTAATAAACATTATAGTATTATAATAATTTATGTTTTATATATTTATATATGTTTAAAACTCGTCTCAAATTAATTTTAAATAAAACCAAATGTGAAAATAAAGCTCGTCTGTTGAAACGCTCCCCTAAAAAAGCTCCAATTTATTGTGTGGTGAGTTTTTAAGCATCACAAAAAATAAGAGACGTACCCAATTGAGAAATCACCTAGGTCAAATTTTTTGTTTGTACAAAGTCATAGGGTTTGTATCAGTAAATAAAAACCGGAGTTGGTTCGTATGTTTTGTGATTTTAGTGCAAATAAACAGCTCGAGAATTTTATTCAGAAACCTCGGGCACTTTTTTTTTATTGCATCAAGAACCCAATATTATTTTATTTTATTCCTAGCACTGCATCTTACTACCCATTCGTGTTATACGCTTATGTACTAATTACGCTAATGATTTTAGAAATTAGAAAGGTAATATTAATTTTAGATTAAGTGTACCCGCATTTGCGGGGATGGAGAGTGATAAACAAGTTTTAAAAAAACTTCCCTCAGTACAGCCGACTGAGATTCGAACCTCGATCTCAGGTAGTCTAGTCTACTGCGAGAATAGTGCGTTAGACTATACGGCCCCCAAAGCGGGTTAGCTCTGTAACACTAGCATCCTTACCTTCGACAATTACCGTAAATCTATATTAATAAAATGAAGTCTGTTTGTCTTGTTATGAGCGTTGCTTGATATCTATCGCACGCAGAGGTCTGAAATGTTAAAATTAGTAATCCCTGTACACAAACACGTGCACCTCAAAACTGGATTTTTTAATTTTTGATTAGAATTTTTTTTATCACTGCATCTTACTACCAGTTTGGGTTATACGCTTAGTACCAATATTCGAACTTTTATCTTCCCCTCATCGGCAGTCTATTCTACTGTAAGAGTAGCGCGTTAGACCATGCGGCCACCGAAGTGGGGTTTTAATTATTAAAAACCTAGTCGGAAGAAATAAAATGATGAGATTATTTTTCTGTTTGAAGCAAAGAAAATTGTTATCCCGGACTGCATTGGGTACTTATGCTAATCATATATTAAATTATGGCTTCGTTATTGAAAATGTATAAATATTGACCCTATAATCCACGAAATAAATGTGTTTATTTGTTTGGAAAAATAAAATAAAATCGGTTTCATATATCTCGAAAAATGTCTATCAAAATTAATTATAATTTTCTGAAGTTGTGTCTGGCCCTTAAATATTTTTGAATTTTTTTTTTTGCCACATTCTCGATTCTCTCCTCTTCCCCCCC
>CABFVX010000406.1:195092-223910 GCA_902151425.1 Timema shepardi
CTCACCCCACTTCCCCGAGCTATGAAAATTGGTTGCGTAGAGCTCCAGGAATGTAAGGTATACGTTATGTACAAAAAAATACCATTCTTTCCTCACATCTGCCAAAATTGACATAATCTGTCCAAAGTAACAGATTCAGAATAGAGAGACAGGCGTATAAATGTATGAACAACATCTAGTAGATATGTTTAATTGTAAGATAAGTTTATTTTTATGGTGATTCGACAAAAGTAATAGCATGTTCTTCACAAATGAAGAGCTAGATGAGCAGTTAGAGTGCCTGACTTTTATACGATAACAAACAACTGAACTTGCATTGTTTCTCCTCGCAATGTGATTGCTTATTAAATTTACAGACTAATGAAAGTGTAGTTACTTAAAATTCTAGTTCCTCTCGCTTCTCCTTTAGGTAGAATAAATTAAATCGCTGATGGCTGATACTGATCTAGTGAATAGGAAATAAAAAGTCCTTTTTACATTTTGCTAGTTCTTTTGGTGGGTTTTAAAATAATTACTGTGCCTCTAGTCCAAAAGGAATTTTTATTGGCGCATCAGAATCATAAAATGAGGTGGCCTTACAGTTGCATGTGGTTGGGTTGAAAGTGGTCATTGACCTTTTTATAAAGAGCACTCATATATGTATATATATAGTCTATATACTATATATATATATGTGTATATATAGTCTATATACTATATATATTTTATATATTTATAATTTTTACGTTAAATAAATAAAATATGTAGATCAATGTGATGTTTCAACTAAGACCAAAAATAATATTTATAAATACGTTTTAAAAACATAATTTTAGATTACTTAATTCTAGAAGAAAGGAATGAAGCAAATTAATAGGAATTGTACCTTAATTTCCTAATAAGGAATGTCGGCATTCCTATGCGGGAAGATAAAATTAGTTGAGCCAGTAAAAGATTCAAACAAGCTCCAAAATGTCGAAGTCAAAAGCCCATTAAATGAGAACAGTCCTGATTGTCAGAAAAATGTTTGTGTACTCGTAAAAGAAGAAAATATAAGGAAATAATTTCAATGACAAACGATTCCGAAAGAAGAAAAAATTGCAACTGCCAAGTAACTAGTATCAGTGGCCACATGGGCTAGGACATCAACCTCACCTGTCTTTGCTAAAGATGGGGAGTTTGGAGGTTCGAATCTGGGCGCGTAATGAAGTTTTTTTTCTAAATAATTTCCAGCTACTTCATCTAAATTCTACCGTCCTTTGCCCTACCTCATTAAGGTGGGAGTGTAGGGAGCTGGAATTAAGGGCAGTATTTTTGCAGTTTTTGTATCAAAACTTTTTTTTTATCAAAATAAGTCAAATATCTCTCCAGTAGAAACATAGAGTTTAATTTTCTTCACAGGGTGATATCAAGAGTTGTTGAATATTTGTCGAGGGGGTCCTGGAATTTAATGACAACTTTTTCTCTTCATTTAGAAAGTTTCTCAACTAATACCGCAATGCCCATTACAAATATTCAAGAACTGTCGATGTCACCGTGTGAAGAAAATTAAACTCGGTGTTTCTAATGAGAGCAATATTTTATTTATTTGAGCCAAAAAAAGTTTTTGCTATAAAAACTGCAAAAACGCCCCCTTTCACTCGCGCCTTAATGAAGATATTCTAATATCCCGGACGGGAAGTGATACACGATGAACAAAATGAAATACAATGGCAAAGTAAGAAACTTCCTACAGCACCGGACTGATCTGGTCACTCCTGAAGTTGATGAGCGTAATGAAGTCATCCCTAGAGGGAGAAGATTGATGGATGCTCTCATGGCCCAGTCCTTGGGATAATGGAGTCGTTACACATTGCGCATTCCCGTCAGCTTGATGAATGACGTTGAATTAAAACTTCCGCGGCACGTGATCATTGCAATGAGAAGGTTATGAAGTTGTGCTGCGAGAATTTGGGGCGAACTTAATTTAATGGGTCTGTCCATCAGTTCAACTGCCTCATTTACCACTCTAAAGCTTGATTCACACGTTGCACCGAAAATAAAATAGCGGAATCTGCTTGAGTAGCGCAGTAATTTACACGCTGTAAGTTGACCCATGATGCATTGCAACGCAAGATTAAAGCAGCTGACTATCAACATATTTTATTTTCTAGTGGATAAACATATATTTTAGATCATTGCCACGATGGATGTTTTCAAATTATAATCTTGGTCGTGGCACAACTCATTACATTGATACACACGCTTTCCACTATAAAAGGTTATTTCAAATCTCCTCGTAAAAGCAAACGAAGCAGTCTGCTTGTGTTTAGCTCTACAGCATATGCGTTTTAAAACGCACATGCGCACTTATTTGAGAGGGTTAGTTTTGAGATTTGATTGGGTCAGCCGTGCCGAATATCTCTGGCAGAGCGGATGAAGTAGGTATGAGTTAAATCTAGTATGACAGCCCGTACCGATGAGACGGGACTCTTGTGAATGGCTTAGAGCTCATCTCGTGACCACATTTATTCGGTGTGCTTGTTTTTTGGCAAACGCGTAAGTCCACAGTAAAGCTTGATTCACAAGAGGGCTGAAATTAAGATAGAAGATTGTTTGAGTGGCGCAGCAATGCACACGTTAGCAGAAATGCCCCATGATGTTCTATGAAACCAACTTCTACAAACTCGTAGAAAGTATTTTACTACCAACGTGTAATATTTCCCAGTAGTTCAGACCTAAGCATAATTGACAATAATAATTACTGTTTGGTTGAAGTTGGTGATTCAAATATAAGATGTGTTTACATTGGGTGTATTTTCCCCACATGGTGTCTTACGCTCTTTTCTGTATGCCCAAGCGGGCACATTTTCTCAAAATTCTAACTTCCTCATCCCTACCCCCATTAATGCAATTAAATACAAATAACCCTGGCGTGTATTAAGACGCGGCGCAAAAAACAAAACCCTATGAAGATGATTTCAAAACTATTACTCCCTTTAACTCAACGTAAACGTGGGTATATTTCCTTTGAAATTCTAAAAATGTCTGTCTCTACCTTATCAGTGAGAACATGCGGAAAGCCCGAACTGGGATTAAGACGTGTAGCTCTTATTATTATTTTAAATCATGACTTGGAATTTTCGCTCAATTAGTTTTACAAAACTTTTTTTTAGTCATTGCTAATTAGTTAAAAAAGATAAATGCGAGGTGATGAAACTTTCACGGTTCCTTTATATAATCTTGTCACTTACCAAACAAGCAATATAAATGTTTATTAATCCTTTCTGCCATTTCTTTTAAGACGTGTTGACGTCAACTATGAATGTGGTCTGGAATTTGGCTGGTCCTACCATAATCAAAGCGGTTCATTTAATAACAAGGTGTCGAAAGAAGGTTGTTGACACCTCCATATCAAGACAGCGTCCTTGAGATACAGTCTAATTTTCATAGGAAGGGCCTTTTATAAAGTACAAAACAAACATATTTGTTCGTAGTCAAAATTGTATTTTATTAGTGTTATTTTATAGGTATTTATAATATCTATCAAAAGTGACAGGAGCTTGATGCAGCTTCCGTTGGTTGAAAATATCTCCAGGGTAGCATCCACAATTGATCACCTGACTGAGATATGTAGATAGCCTATATACTTCTTTTATTTTGTTAAATAAAATACCTTATGTACCAAGGGTGTAGAACATAGATTCTCAAAGTGAGGTCCGCAAACCCCCAAGAGCCCCCATGGCTCGTCCAGGGAATCCGTGACATAACTTTATATAATAAACGCAATGGAGATGCCTTCCTATATTAAATCCCGGCGAGAAAGTGAAGCTAACAAATTGAAGGTCTGGCCACGCCCCTTGTGCTCACATATTTTAAAAGAGCATTTGGAAATTCACTTTTATATCAGTTTTCTCGTCAGCCAGCAGAAAGAATTTTCGAAAAAAGCAATGAAACATTTGATGCCTTTTCCAACAACTTATTTGTGCGATCAAGCCTTTTATGTTCTTAGTGGTATAGAAAGAGTGTGAAATTGAATCGTGCTAGTGTGGAATGAGACATAAGGATATGGTCACCAAAATTGCTACAAGATTTAAATGATAATTTAAGGTCAAACAAGCAGTTCCATTCTTCACATAAATTAATAACCAGTGATTAAAATGTACAAATATAATACATCGTATATTGAATTTTTACTGTAAATCTTTTTACATCTATTAAAAAAATATTATGTCAAAAATTTGCTAATATAATACATACTTTTATTTTCATTTTTATTGTAATTATATTTACATTAAAAATGTACTATGACTAATTTATCTCTATAATATACTATAAATATATAATAATATTTTTTTAAATAGTTTATCCTCCATCAAAAGATCCGCCACTCAGCTGTTCCCTGGTTAGAGGGTCAGCACGACTAAAAAATTTAAGAACCACTGATGTGGGACAATGGTGAACCATATATATAATTCTTATTATTTGGGTTCAAGGCGGGGTGACGAGGGAACGTGGGTTAAGGTTAAAATATGTTTGTAGTTTTTATAACATACCTTTTTTTCGCCCAAATAAACAAAATATTTCAAAAGATACGTTAATTTTCTACGCATATAAATTTCAACATTTCTTGAATAGGGCTAAGTTTAATTTATACATAACCTTTTTTTGTCCATTTTAAAAAATTTTGTTCATAATTTGCGATGCTCATGACAAATATTCAAGAACTATTTAAATAAAACTAACCAAAACGTATCCACTGATTCATTTTGGCCCCCTTTTTTTCGATAAAAGCTTTAAAAGCACAGGCTTCAATAACTATCCCTCCCCCACATCCCAACTCAAAGACGCGTCAACACAAAGTGGCCATTGCCGAAACTAACATTATGAACCCATATTATTAACTTAAAAAATAAAAAAATAAAGACAATAAAGCTAAGGCAATAGCGGGGCCGTCATGTTGAGAAATAAATTATAACCAAGCAATAGTATTTGGACTGAAGAAACGTTATTAAGGCGCTAGACCCTGTCGAATGCAAATCTAAAACCTATTTTATGGGATGCTGGGAGGGAGGGTGAAAGGCGTGGCTTCACAACCGACCAAAGTATCCTTCCCCGCCAACAAGAACAAATGGATAACCGAAAACGTAGATGGCTCTAGCTATCGGACAAGTCTTTCGGGAAAATCATACGTTTGGAAATATCAGTTTTCTCGAGAACGAGTGGAATTTTTATAATAATATTTTCAGTGCCTCTTCTAAGATAATGTATTAATTTTTATTAGGTGTTACATTTTCTTATCTTTTGTTATGCAGTCAGCAGTTTTCTATTGAAAAATGTCATAATTATTGATATTTGACAACTGTTAAAATTATAGAAGAGGTGTGTATATAAAACGTATAAAGTAATCAGCATGCTTCTATTCTTGAACAAACCGTTTCCGAAAATAAAATTACAAAACAATAAAAATTCTTGAAGATAGCAGTTTGTTCCCATGGCTCTGCATGTCCACATCAAATGAAAAGGGTCAGTCGTCAATCGCCTTATAGATGAAAGCCAAAATCTGTGAATCGTTTAGTGAGGTATTTATTTCACCTGTGGATGGATGATTAGACCTATTCCCTACCCCCTTCCCACCGTTCCTCACAATAATCACAATAAATGGGGAGGGAAAGTAATGAGGCTAAGACAACTTACTACCCTATTTAACTATAATCCCCCAAGCTTCAAAAGTATAATTGTTTTTTAGTTTTAAAACCAAATTTCCAATTGTTTTGTATTTTTTAAATAAGGTATGGTGACTGTTTCATTGCTATCAATCCCACTGTAATTTTTTATGCACCACGTTTTACTACGGGTTCAGGCTATGCGCATATGTACTAATTGCAATAATGAGTTAGGGATAAAGAAGTATGAATGTAGATGAAGTGCACCCGCATTTGCGTGGAGGGAAATTGTAAAATCATTTTGAAAAAATCACCCTCAGTGCACCCGACCGATATTTGAACCTCGATGTCACCGTCATCAGCAGTCTAGGCTACTGTGAGAATAGCGCGTTGGACCACGCTACCACCGAAGTGGGATGCACCCCTTCTTACTGCCCGTTTGGGCTACAAGTATAATGTAGGCCCCCTTACTAACTGCGTTAATGTGCTAGGAATGAGTATGGCAGAATTTGTAGGAATTATACCCATGTTTGCGATGGAAAAGAGTGGGAAACCACTTAGGAAAAACTAACCCCAGTACACTCGACCGGTATTTGAGCTCCAATCTCTTCGCTATCGGCAGTTGCTTCTATTGCGAGAGTGACGCCTCATTAGAACATTTGACCACTGAAGTGGGCTAACTAAACACAATAACTTTGAAAAGAAGTGATTTTTTTTTGGTTGAGACAAGAAAAAGGTACGACTTATTAGATTGGGTTGGGTTGATTGAAAACACTGACGCGTAATGTTATTGATGACACATTTACAGTGAAAAGTGAGAATAACCGGTATATTTTGACGACTTTAACGAGAAAATAACATCATTAGCTATACCCCGTTCACTCCATAGCTAAAAATTACATGTTTTGTTGTTTGAAATCATATATACGTTTTAAAAGGACTATTTGGTGACTTATTCTAATAGGGAACGGGATTAGGAGGATAGTTTAGCGAAAGTACACCCGAATTAGCGTGGAAAAGTGAAAGATAAACCAGCCCCAGAACACTAGGTCGGGTTTCGAACACCGACTTCTCCCAAAATTACCATTTATTGTATACCTGACGCCTTATACGACGTGATCACCAATGTAGCTGATAAGGGGAACGTCTATTTCTGTTTGTCTCTATTTCTCTCTCCCTCTTTCTTAATGTCCATCTTTCGCTATCTATTTTTCACTTTTATTATATCTCACCGTGTCTTGTTATGTGTCTCTGGCTGTCTCTTCTTCTCTCTGCCTGCTTCTTTCGCTATACCTCTCTCTGTCTCTCTCTTCACTGTCCGTCTTAATTTGTCTCTCTTTGTCACGTTCTCTGTGTGTGGCTCTCTCTCTGTCTATCGCCCTTTTCGTCTGTCCTCTTTCTCTCTATCGCCTTTTCTGTCTGTGATCATTTTTGTCTTTCACTCTTTCTCTCTGTCGTTCTTTCTGTATATCGTCCTTTCAGATCCACACTCTTACTGTCTGTAGCTTTATTTGTATGTCGGTCTTTTTGTCTGTCCTGTCGCTCTCTGTCTGTTGTTCTTTCTATTTGTCACTTTTTTTTGTCTGTCGGTCTTTCTGTATTTCCTGTCGCTCTTTGTTTGTTGCTCTTTCTATTTGTCACTCTTTTTCTGTTGCTTTTTTTTGCTTGTTATTGGCTTCTTTTGTAGTTCTCTTTGTATGTGGCTTTGTCTAAGTATGTCACTCTATCTCTCTCTCCACCTCCTCCCCCCCTCCCCCCACTCCTTGCATGGTTGTAAAACATCAAAATCATGTTGACTCTTCCTAGAGCAAAAAGAGACGCAACCTCGGCCCCGCGTCCCTACGCCCTGGTCTCTGACAATTTGTTTGCCCTAATCAACGGTTTCGGCTACTCCCTCGGAGCTGTTTTAGTCCATGAACCAAACGCCAAAATAAGCCAAATTGGCACCCCCTTGAGGGGAAACTGCTGATTATGTATTTCTTGTACAGTTTTATGTTTAGATTAAGAATATATATGATAGCAATGCCTAAAACGTATCTTTCTATGAAAGAGATTCAGTTTTATACAAAACAATTGGGTTTTTGTTCATACAATTTGAATAAAAGGTACTAATAGAGACGGCACCTTCTATCATCTTTATTTTTTTTACTTTTTTTGTGTAGATCAAGAATATATCAATTGTGAATAATACGTTATCACGACTACAACAAAAAATATAAATTATTTCGATATTAACCAAATTTACTGAAATATGAAGTTTTTTCACCGGATTGAATATATTTTATTTTATTTGTAATACTTATCATTAAGTTGACCTCGCTGATATTGGGCTAGATTGATTGCCCCTGAAATCACATTTTGCGAGTTTGAATCCCAATGGTCCCGACAAAATTTTAATAATTATAAAAATCCGTCACACAACTTCATTTCTATTTGAAGTAAATCCATTACTGCTTTTTGTTTTAGGACTGCGTCTTACTACCCAGTTGGGATATATGCTTATGTACTAACTTCACTAATGTTCCAGGGATGAGTAAGGTTGAATTTAAAGTAAATGTATCCGCCTTTACTTGAAGGAAGAATGGAAAACAGTTTAGGAAAAACCTTTCGTACACACGACCTAGATTCAAACCTAGCTCTCCTAGTCATCAGCATTTCAGTCTACGGTGATAGTAATACCTTAAACTATGTGGCCAACAAAGCGGGCTGTGCGATATTATCTTGCTTTTTTAGTGCAACTAAGTAAAATTCGCCATAAGTTTGTTCTTGGAATTAATTTGAAAGAAGTTTTTGTGACTTATTGCCTGTCCCATATTTTAAAAAGAAAAGTGAAGGCTCGCTGTAATTAAAACTATCAGTATTTTTCCAGTGTGCTACATAAAAGGTGAATAATGCTATCCGAAACTAAACTTAAAAGCGAGCGACATTTTACTATTTGGCGCGTTTCTCGCACCTTCACAGCTAACCTGAACACACAGTCTAGAAAAATATTTATTGATATGCTTGAATGCCAGAACAAACTTGGTTCTCGCATAACCTTCAGTTATAATCAATCCTAAATTTAAAAAAAACAACAAGGAAAGGGTAGGCCCTATTTAAAATATCCTAATAGACATAACTTCTTGGGAATTGCTGGGAAATGTCATTGTGGAGAAAACCAACCAATTGAACTTTTAAAAGAAAACCCAACACTAATAGGTAAGAGAACCTGCTCAAAAATTAGACTGTTGAAATAGTCCTATGTTTTATATTGGGGGTAAAAAAAGAGTAAAAGATATATCCAAGGAAAATGATACCATACATCTTTATTGTCTAGTAATACATTATATATGTTATGTATTAATATATATGATATAATACATACAATATATAATTTTGTTAAATAAATAAACTAAACTAAACCATTTGGGCATTACGAAATGCATTAAACGACTTAACCCCTCCACCATTCCCCTCCCAACACTCAAGAAATAGCTTATAGAATTAAGACCTTATTTAGCTTCGGCCTTAGTCGTAGGCTATTCAATCTGCTTTGCAATCATGTTTGAAGTATAGCATACCACAAGGGCTGAAACCACAAGCTGCTACCTTATAACACATGAACACGTGTACTGTACATGAATGCCATTCTTATGTTGAACTTTTAAACCGACCCAACATGCCTAATACGTTGTAGGTCAGTGACCACTCCCTACGCGTAGTGAAATATGGCAGTAGAGATAATGGCTTAGTGGTTGGATATACTTTTTTTTATATAGATAATGTAGATTTGAACCCTTTTTATTTCAAAGATTTTTACTAGGGTATGTTTTACCAATATATAGAGAAATAATATATTTTTTAATGTTAAAAAGCACGTTTAAAAATATGTTCATCTAAACATTGCTATCATATATATATATATATATTCTTGAACTACACACATAACAGAAGAAGAAAACCACAGGTGACCTGGTGGCCTAGGGGTAAGGTGTCGGAATTCTGTGCTGGGGTCCGGGGTCCAATCCTCGGTCCCGGCACAGATTTATCTGATTAACAAACCCTTCCTTCACCTCTAACAAGACGTGTATTAATCACAACTTGTGAGTGTGAGGAATGCCAGGATTCCACGTTAAACCGTAGGTCCTCCATTTCATCTCACAAACACCCTACCATTACACATTAGCGTAAGTGCGTATAGCCCGAACGTGTAGTAAGACGTGGTGCTGATAATAATATGAACAAGAAGAAAAACAGTTTGATAGCAGATTTCACCTCTATTGGTACCTTTTTTTAAACTGTATGAACAAAAATCAAATTTTGTCATATAAAATTGTGTTTATAGAAAACTACTCCTGAGAAATCGCTATCACATCTATTCTTGATCCACATATAAAACTGTACTAGAAAAACATATTCAGCACTTGCCACTCAAGTTGGTACCCAAAAGTTGGTTGGCTCATGAATTATTTGCCATGACTGCCAAACCACTCAGAACCTGTCGTTCAAGGCGAGGTGAGAGGCAGGCCATCATTCAGGTTTCTCGACTTTGAGAATGAGGGGGTAGCCTAATTGTTAGTATCGGTTTATTTGTATCACCCGAGGTACCAAAGTGTTGCGTGAGGGCTCCTAATTCTGTAGATTCAAGTTGTTAAAGAGTGAAATGGTTGTTAGACAAGTTTTGAAGGTATCAGTTACACGACTGACTTTGTGTGTGTGTGTTTGGTCATGAAATGAAATATAAAACCAAAATATGTTTGCCAACTTAAATTAAGACTCACTTTGGTAGTTGCATGGTTTAAGCCCCTAAGGAATCATCGGTCTCATGTGTGTGGTTTTTTTTTTGTCACCGCCAATCCTGGAAGGGTGGCAGGGGCTAACGAACCTAGACCTTCACACACACACACACACACACACACATACGCGCACACGCTCACTCACATACACATGAACACATACACACACAGTTTAAATAAAAATATTTTTTTCTTTTGTCTCTATAGATTTCAGTCATGGTAGGATCTTCCACTTCAGTGGCCGAACGGTCTAAGGCGTCACTCTCGTGTTAAACTTGCCTGTTGATGACGGTGATATCGGGCTTCGAATCCCGGTCGGGTCTACTCAACGTGGTACATCCTGAATTATTTCCCACTTTCCTTCCACGCGAATGCGGCTAGATTACATCTGAAATATTTCTTTCCTCATCCCTACCTCCTCAGAGTAACAATCAGGGCCCGGATTTTGATGACATATCATATTTCTATTCATTACATGAAATTCTCATAAGTAAATAAACTCTGTTCATGATCCTCTTGTTATAGAAATGTATCTTTTATATGCCATTTTTTGGGCACTATAATTGTAAGGGATCGCATAATTAAGAATCAAATAGCCAAAGCTATTATATTTGTTTTAGTGAGGATTTACTCGAATCTAGATATCATATTCTGAAAATGACACCTGGACTCGAGAATCGAACACGGGACCTTTGGCTTAGTACACCAATGCTCTAACCACTGAGCTGTTCAGGAATGCGATCCCTTACAGTTATGATAACTGTACAAGTGGAAGCATTAAGACAACTCCCGAGTCGAAGGTGGCTGCGTTATCTGATAGCTCGTGATCTTAATAAAGCACACATTTATAGCTGACGATTTTCACACGTCCATCTTAGACTCTGCCTTAAAATATGAGTGAAGAATTATCCTGAACAAGTGAATATTCCTGGGTAGCTCAGTGGTTAGAGCATTAGTGAATTAAGCCTAAAGTTCCTGGTTCGATTCCCGTGTCCAGGTGTCATTTTTCAATTTTCAGAATATGATATCTAGGTGCGAGTAAATCCTTACTAAAACAAATATAATAGCTTTGGCTATTTGATTCTTAAATAAAGAATAGTTTAAAATTGCTTCACGGAGCCTGAGATAACTATTACGGAGTCCAATATCCACGCGGAGCAAAGTTTGTAAAGCACTGCTATACAGCACAACATCTCGACGAGCTTTGACACCACGCCCGTGCCTGGGTCAACGACTTTCCTTTGACTATGAACAGCATACGTTTTACATATTCCACGATGTCAATGTCCGCTTTGGCTTTTGGCGTACTACACCCATTAACATAATTACACGGAAATATTGACGTAAATTCACCATTATCCATCTAAAGAATGGATAAAAACTATTTTGTGGGAAAATAAATCCCTAGCTCTGTAGGTCAGGACTTTACAGCCGTCCTCCTGCACACCTCTCCACTAAACCTGGCCCCACCTCTCACCTATCTCTGTCCACCTTCTACGCGACCCTGCCTATCTCACAAATATCCCTACTCATCTCCACATTTGTGTTAAGGGAGACTAGAAAACCATTTAAAGGTATTTAAAAAAACCTCAGCACACCCAACCCGGATTCGAACCCTAACCTCCACGTCACACAAGTAACCCATAACCAATCAGCTTGGCAAACCGTGTGGATAAACATAGTAAAAATAATTGACGATCGGGGTGGTCAGACGCCGTCAACGAGTGCGTGTTGCCGTGACGAGCCGAGAGGGAGCAGTGACTGCGCATGCATGGCGCGTGGCGCTACGCATCACCGACCACCGCGTTGATTATGGCCGTTGTTGTTTCTATCGTCGGAACAAGGTGTTGTTTTATTTAAGAAGGTTGTTCACTTCTCGTGGTTCCGACCAGTAGGTACAAAAGATGGTCAGACCATGATAATACCGGTAGTCCTGTGTGGCCCCTCGCTCAACACTAGAAGATCTTTTGCCGGGCAGACTCGAGTCGTTAATTGAGAATGTTTTTTCTGTGCATTCGGGTTCACAGCGTTCTTTAACACCCGACGGAAGCAATCCGCATATAGGGGCAATAAAAGTAGGATTTTAAAATAGACGTACCCGGAAATGCGTGAACATTGACCTCTCAAATCAGTCAGGCCCCCTATTCTTGTAAACCATTATCACTGGTGGATAAGCAAACCTAATCCTCTCAGGTCAGTCAGGCACACTAACCCTGTGACTAATATTGCTGGTATAATGAGCTCCAACCTCCCAGGTCAGTCAGGCACACTAACCTTGTGACTAATATTGCTGGTATAATGAGCTCCAACTTCCCAGGTCAGTCAAGTACACTAACCTTGTGACTAATATTGCTGGTATAATGAGCTCCAACCTCCCAGGTCAGTCAAGTACACTATCCTTGTGACTAATATTGCCGGTATAATGAGCTCCAACCTCCCAAGTCAGTCAGGCACACTATCCTTGTGACTAATATTGCTGGTATTGTGAACTCCAACCTCCCAGGCCAGTCAGGAACACTAACCTTGCACCCAACGCTACCTGTCCTCTTCACGTGCCTTGAACACCTACCTCTTCTCCCTCGCGGGGATTCAGTCTTTATCCGTTGTTGGAAGTTGTGCTGGCGGTTTTCTTCACAGGTCAAGTCAGTGACCCACAACTCTGAGGTGCGGGTCTTAGTTTCAGAGATGAAAACTGAGCCGGTCAAGCTAGTTATCACACCGAATATTATGGTGACGTTCTCCTTGGATGAGGCTCCAACTATTAAAACCCTCCGTGGTTGGAAGGGGCAATGTTTCTGTGCTTTACTTTGACCCTGAAGATAAGAGTTGGCTGCAATATTATGGGCTTCACCCCAACCCTGAAGATAAGGATTGGCTGCAATGGTAGTGGGCTTTACTCCAACCCTTAAGATAAGGGTTGGATGCAATGGTAGTGGGCTATATTCTGACCCTGAGAAGTAAGCTTGGATGCAATGGTAGTGGGCTTTACTCCGATCCTGAAGATAAGGGCTGGATTACATAGTAGTGGGCTATACTCTGACCCTGAGGAGAAAGGTTTACTATAATGGTAGTGTGATTATCTCTGACCCTGACGAGAAAGCTTGGATGCAATGATAGTATGCACGACTTTGGCCTTTTTTTCCGTTTTAATACCCGTTTGGGATATCCACTAATGGGGCAGGGTTGAGGAAGGTGTAATTTATATTAAGTGTAATCACATTTTCAAATGTGGGAATTAATTAGTCCTTGACAAATCAAACAAAAGGTTAATTTACCCACTATAGTGTACTGTTTTCATTGTACTTTGATACAATTTTCTAATGGAAGGAAATCCGAGATAAGTTCAGTATTTTTTCGTATTCTATAAAAAAAACGTTTTTGGACAAAATAAATAAAATATTGCTTCACGCTTAGTTTAATTTGCTACGTCAATTCTTGAATATTAGCCCTGGGCATTTGGGCATTTGATGATAATTATTTTAAAGGAAAAACATTATGTTCAAATTCCGCGATGCTCATGCCAAATATTCAAGAACTATTGAGATTTTTGTGTTTATAAAACTAAACTAAGCACATAAACTATTTACTGAAGCAATATTTTGTTATTTTGACCAAAAATAGATTATTATAAAAACTGCAAAAATAATTACCTAAGCTCGCACTCCTTCCATACAGGCCCACCAGCCCGGAATTAGGGAAAAAGCACGCCCCCCCCCCCCTTTTTGTAATATTCGACTTCTGATGAAGCGAGTGAAACCTTTTTTGCCTATGGGGCAGTTAGCAAAAATAGTTACAATGGCTTTCATCTGGACCTTTTTTTAAAAAAAAATCAAACTCTTCTATAAGCTATTTGGAGTGGTCCTTCCCCCAGCAAATTTTTGAAAATTGGGTGACTTTATAAGCTATTTTGAATATCCTTTCCTGGAAAGTCTTTGAAAACTAAATGTCTTTTGAAGATATTTAGAGTGGGCCTATTTTGGCAAATTTTGAAAAAATAAATACTCTCAGAAGCCCTCTTTAGTTTTCATTCTTTGGCAATTTTGTTAATTGGATGCCTCTAGTATCTATTTAGAATAATCTTCTCCCCATAAATTTTGAAAATTGGATTCCTCTAGAAGTTATTTAGAGTTTTCCACTTTCAGCTTCATGTCGAGCATATCAGAGGGGAGTGAGATAAATATAAAGAGGGGGCAAGCTTATTCCATGGAAGGGAGGAGTTTATTCAAGTCAGGGGTAGACAAGTTATTTCAAAAGGGAGATTGTTAGCGCCCCCTCCCACCCCCGATCCCACACTACTTCTTGAATTTGACTTATAGATGTTTTTAAAAACTTTGTTGTCACTTTTAGAAAAGAAAATCAATGTATGAAAATAAATACGTACCTTAACTGAACACTGAAAAGCTACGAACAGGATTGAATATTTAAATTGAACTTGATTTACCATCTGGCTTTCTTTGGGTTCCAAATTTAGTTTCAGTGTAAAAATTATAAATTCAGTGAAGTTTCCAAGCACTTCGAAACAAAGGACAAGACTAGACCGAAATAATTATTATATAACTGTGACAAAAGCCGTAGGAAACCCCATCGGGTGGACTGAGTATGTTCTGTTATTTAGTACGACTAGCCATTTTATTGATTGGCATTCATATTTTATTTAGTATATTTTCATCTTCTACTTCTACATTTTTTAAACTTGTGAATTTGACTATAAGGCCTGGGCCCTTGGAAGCCCCGGACCCTGTACCATGGCACCAACAGTCTCCCTCTCGCGACAGGTTTTCTTCTATCCCACTTTAATTAAATTCCATTCACGGTAGGAATTACTCTCTGAAAGGTCTTTTTTCCTACCAATATCCTACAATATAGTAGATTTATGGTAGGGAAAAAGGCCTTTCAGAAGTCAATTCCTACCGTGAATGGAATACCAGCAGTGGTAGCCAAGTGGCAGTTACTTTAGTGGAGTAGGGTTGGGGAAAGAATCATTTTAGAGGTAATATACCCGCATTTGCGTTGCGGAAGAGTGGTAAACCATTTAGGCAAATTCACCCTTAGTAGACCCGACTGGGATTCGAACCCCGATCTACCTATTATCAGCAAGCTTCTCTAACATGAGAGTGACGCTGTAGACCGTTAGGCCACATGAGCGGGTGAGTCATTAATTAACCTTATGTTGAATGTACTAATCTAATAAAGTGATAAATATTTTATTTTAATTTACTTCAAAGTGTCATTATAATTTATTTTCGAATAATTATTTATGCCTTCACCCAATAATTTAAAAAAAGCATCATCAGCACACACAAAACACAGCATTATATTAAAAACTGAAACAATCTCCATTATTAACCATAAAATACGACACGCACTTTAATTAGATTCCCTGAAATTATTGTTCCAAAACGAATATAGGAATCAATTTGCCAGGAGATTAATGTACACGAAGAGTTGGTATCAATCCATTTATTTCGCAGCGAATACCCAACAATCAGGTTAATCTTTGGGGTCACTGAAGAGTGATTACCTGATCAACCATAGCGATTCTTTCACGTGGAGAGAATATAGTACGCCTGGGAATTTGTGTTTAGGTAATTATAGTTCAATACAGAAGAACACGTTAAGTTTAATCAATGGATGTCATTATTGCATGTTCCTTTACTGCTTTAGGAAAATATTGTAGAACTCTGTGTTTCTCAACCGATGGTCCGTGGACCGGTGAAGGTCCGTGGGATCGTTGCGACTGGGTCTTAAATAATTCATTTTACAGTCCAATTTTAATAAGAAGAACCTTTTGGAACACCTATAAAAATAATTAGTTATGAACATATATTGAAAGTTACGAATTTTAGGCAATGTATAATTCTTTAGTATTCTTTATAAAAATTTTTTAGCACCGCACCTTCCAGACCATTTGGGGCTATATGCCTAGGTACTAACTACACTAATGTGTCAAAGATTGGCAAGGTTGAATTTAGAATAAGTGTACCCACATTTGTGTGAATGGATAGATGAGAGTAATTTTAGGAAAAAACACTCTCAGTACACCCAACTAAAATCGAACCCTGATCTTCACATCTTCGGCACTCTAGTAAATTGCGAGAATAGCACCTTAGACCATACAGCCTCCGAAGCGGGTTCAATTAATCTTGTTCATCTAATTAGTTATCAAAAACTTATAATAATACTACCCTAAAAATTATACAAGCTAATTATAATTATATAATTTATTTTTACGTTACTAATTAAAAGGGTTAAAAACTCTTAGAAAATTATTAGACTACATTTTTACTTTGCTTGTTGTGGAAAAGTGAAATAATAGACCTATACTCAGTTATGTGTATGTATATTTCAGTAACGCGTTCGAATATTACTATTACTTTTTACTTTAGTGACCCCTACTAAAGAGGAAGAATCATGATCGTAAAAAAAATTCGTAATTTTGATAGAAGTCAATAAATTTATGCCCCCCACCCCCCTCCTTTACCCGTGAAGTTAGTTTTCGCAAATGCATTCCTGTCTGTGATTAGGAATGCAGTTATCCAGGAAAGAGTAGCGGTACAGGGAGTACATGAGATAGTAGAGGAAGCAAGACTGAGATAGTGTGGACATGTAGTGAGGATGGAAAAAGAGAGGATGTCAAAGATAATGTTAGAAATGAAGTAGTTGGGAAAAGAGACCACAAGGGACGCCAAGAAATAGATGGGAGGAGCAGATAACACAAAGTGTGCAAGTTAGAGGAGAAGAATGGAAGAAATTAAAGGAGGAAGAATGGTGGAAGGTTGTTATCTAATGTTCTTCAGAAGATTTACCAGAGGAATTTTGGGAATTATAGTTTACTTAAGCGGGAAAAAAGGAAAAATCTATTTTCTATTTTCTCTAAATCATCTCTTAACGATTTTGATTTAAGTTCATATCCAGGCAGAGAATAACATATAAACAAAATGTATCTACTTGTACCGGTAACCTGAAATACATACTTTACATAACCATATATCTCCCATTTTGATATATTTTTTTGGCAAACCCCTGCAACTCTTGGAGACAAGTAACTACTTACTGGTGACCTGGTGGTTTAGGGGTAAGGTTTCAGACTTCTATGCTGGGAGTCCGGGGTTCAATCCTCGGTCTTGGCACATATTTATCTGGTTGCCAAACCCTTCCTTCACCTCTGACAAGACGTGTATTAATCACAACTTGTGAATGTGTGGAATGCTAGACCTCCACCGAAGTTCGGATCCCACGTTAAACTGTAGGTCCTCCAATTCATCTTAATCTTCCTAACATGGCACATTAGCGTAAGTACGTATAACCCGAACGGGTAGTAAGACTTGGTGATGATGATAATAATAATAATAACTACCTACTATTGCAAAATTGTAGAACTATTAAATAAAAAACTTTAAAAATAAATATTTTAAAAAAATCAATGGTTTCCGAGTTATAAGCGAATATATTTTAAAAAATTGAGGTCTGGAAAATGGAAAGTTGAAAATGTTCATAATTAATACATCCCAGATAATCAGACAAGTGTTTAATCTTTGAAAACCAAAATAGGAGGGCGGTGGTATGTGTGGACGGGTTCTCTAAATTTACAAAACAAATAAAAATAACAAATTACTTCTTATTAAGGCAGAAAATTAAACACCTAGAACACTAAAAATTAACGAACATCAGAACAAAATATTATCAAAAAGGGGTGAATTATTTTAACAAATACATAGGTGTAAATTGATAGCATGGCCAGTGCCTAACTAGTGGCGGGAAAACAATTAAAATAAACATCACCTGCTGAGATAAAACGGTGAACCGTCACGCTCTGTGGTCAACCGTAGAATTTCTTTTTTTCTAAAATGTTTATGTAACATTGTATATTATTTCATTTTGGCTCTTTTGTGAGATGTTCTTCTTCTTCCCCAGTATGTTTATGTAACCATATTTATATTAGTGTTTCACGTATATTCAAAGTTATAAGTAAAAAAGTCACCATTTTTAGGTAAAAGATCGAAAAAGTGCTCTGCAACGTAGCCCGCCACTTAATTTTGTTTGGAATCAGTTTTTGTTTTTAATAATTCAAGATGAAAATCACTTTGGCTCATTTGTTAGTAAAATAAGTATATTCTTTGGAAAGGCACACCAACATTATTTAATTAATGTACTTATTTGAGGTATTTAACGTGCACTTTCTGAACCGACTGATTATATCAGTACACTACTTATGAAATAACTTAAATCTAGATCAGACAAAACACCCAGCCTCCGACCGTTAATTCAACACTGTTGAAGGGGAAACCCACAATTCACCAATAATACATTTTTTTGGTCAAGCTAGGAATTGAAAACGAGGCCCTTAGCTCAGTAGACATTCACGCTACCAACTGAACTAAGGTGTCGGACCACACCAATTCTACACACGTCCATTAGAAATTTGGTATTTGTTTCATAACTTGTTTATTTTATTTGTTTATTGGTGTTTTTCCTGAACTCTAACAAATAATTGACTTATTGATCAGTTTAAAAATCGTTATAGCTAATTTCCGCAGGTCACACTCACAAAAGTTAATTTATGTAAGGTCGACGAAAATGTGTAAAAATGAATATTTTGTGAAATAACGTATAAAATATATATTTAGCCCAATTTACTCCTGCTATGTTAATATCAGTTGTGCTCCGGTAATTTCTGTGATTCGCCTGTCCTTGATACGGAACAAATATAATTTACGGTTCGTTAATTTGTAAAGGTCGGGAACCACTGTTTCCCCAATGTTTTCTATATATTTAAAAGGCGACGTGGTCCCTTTCATCAAAGATTCCTAGAGTTCTATCCAACAAATTTCCATTTTTTTTAATGAAAGCTTTTATTAACGATACCATTAAACAAGGTTCCTGATGTAGTAAAAAAGTGGTTGAGCTCTCTAATAAAAAGGGGGTATTGAGCTGTTGATTTGGACAAATATCACAAAATGCCTAAACTTACGCTAGCAAGATGCTGCATTCGGTAAGCCAGCGATTCGATTTACCCTTTGCCCAATCTTCCTTCTTCCACTCGTTATGTTCGTTTTCTTTCCACCAACAATATTTCATTTTGTGTTTTTTCACCCACCGATTCTTCTACCCTTCCGAGATGGCTGCATTTAAGCAAACAACTTAACCAAGTACGAAGAGGTTACAATATAGAGGAAATATACCCGCACTCGGGTGAAGGAAGAGTTGGAAACCTTTTAGGAAATATCACCTTAAATTTCCTTATACCTTATACCTGACCACAAGAAAACTTTATAAAATCTACGCTCACATATGTAAAAGTCAAGTCATGTAATAGAGAGCTGTAACTTTTGATATTTATTATAAATACATATAAAATAACGCCCATAATATGGTAAACTGTTATCATTTTCAGCCGCCAAAATAGTATTTGTACTTTTATTTATTTCTATCAAATTCCTACAATATTTTTGGAAAATATAAACATAGGTTTTTATTTTACGGCTAGAATTGATAATATGCCACTATTTTATTATTGAACCGGCATTGATAATAACTGTCAAATTTGACGGATATAATGTTATGTCTGAATATTTATGCATCCTTGCAAGAAATTCCCACTCTAATTATTTGTTTTGGTATATTTTGTGATTGCCAGGTTTTGTTGACGAAAACTAGTAAAGAATCACCAGAAGAATGGTTTTAAAAGTTTGTAGTCAGTATTCCACTATTACCAAAATTGCAAAATAGAATCAATATAATGTTTACCAATGTCATTCCATTTGACATGTTTGATACTTTAAGGATCACGTAGCTCACTCTCTCTCTCTTTCTCTCTAGGATCTAATTATTCCTTCAAACAAACCCAAAACTATTTGTTTTTCCGATTCGCAAAGGTTTTGCTGATCAGCTACCAACGGAGGTCTTCAAATAGACTTTACGTTGAAATGTTCAATATGTATCTCATTGCTATAAACCATCTCGTCAAAGATTCAGTTGCCCGCTTCAGTGGCTGAACGGTTTAAGGCGTCACTTTCGTGTTAGACTGGTTTGTTGGTGAAGGGGAGCTCGAGGTTCGAATCCCTTCCGGGTATACTGAGGGTGGATTTTCCAAAAGTGATTTCTCACTCCCCTGCCACGCAAATGTGAGTTGATTACCTATAAAATGCTTCCTTCCTAATACCTAGCCTATTAGAGTAAGTATCGTTTGTGTGTATATCCTTATCAGATATGAAGACGCGGTGATAAAAAAAAATCCAGCCTTAAAGAAAATAAAATCATAATTTTTTCAGACTAAAACTGATTATATTTGATTAGTATTATATATATATATATATATATTATTAGTATTACTAGATAGATATTGATATTACCTATCATAAGTGACAGCTGCATATCATATAACTTGACGTATGTGAAAATAGATCTATTAAATATTCTAGCTACCTTTCTATGAAAATCCTATTCAGCATTATTTCATTATTTTTTTCATTAATACGATTTGTCAAAAATGACATTTGCAGATTATATTATCTTACGTATGAATATATGAATGAAAGTAGTTTAAGTAACTTTCTTAAGTGTCAAAAACTACTTTCCAAGCACGATCCCACTATAGCTTAAATTCCACCTGTTGGCCCATTAATTAATGCTTGAATCGGTAAAGAATTATTAGTGCTCCTAGTGTTGTAGTCTTGTTTGTTGTTGTCTAGTTGTTGTTGATGATATTTACATTCTGGAGAAACACTAACATAAATCGTCCTAACAAGATGAAAGGTAAATTTAAGGCTTGTATTTGAGAAACGAGTGTTTGAAAAATATAAATGCATTAATTTGTGGTAAGGAGAAGATACTCTTTAAGGCTACAAGTACCGTTAAGTGCCTTTAAGCTTATCTTGATAATTACTGTCATTGATATTTATGTACAAGTGTACAGCTCAGTATTTGTTATGGATTCAAGGGCAATGTATTCTCCTTTGTGGTAGAGTGGTCAACGAGACTTATCAACGTTTTTAGGGAAAACAAGTTTTATTTCTTCGTGTGGTAATGTTTTTATTAGAGATGGGTTGATACCGGGTTTTTTTCGATACTCGGTACCAATACTAAAGTCGATACCAACCTATTAGATAGGATTAACCACACTGACATCAATTATTACTACCCGTCTTCGACGACAAAATAAACCGTAAACACTGAGTGACCATGACCGTGGAAAATGACCCTTTTTATGTATTCAAAACTCCGTGACATCGGCTGTAAGTTCATCCTTTTTGTATTTAACAATTCCACTTTAACGTGCTATTATTGGCTGCTACTGTCGCTATGCACGTGGCAGTGGAGAATATAGTCCAAAAAACCTCTTAATCGCGTGATGCCAGGCAGCCGAGTAGTAGTGCTATGCTGATTCATCACCGCGGCCGCACTTTTTGATGGTTTACTATCACCAAACCTTTTTTTAAATATTGTATCATACCAATTAAATGTGGCGACACTACGATCCCTATATTTTATTTCCGTCAGCTAGCAAACATATTTTTAATTGATTTCATTGCGATTTCTTATATTTTTGAAAGGGCTAACCTGGTGGTCTAGGGGTAAGGTGTTAGACTTCTGTACTGGGGGTTCAGGGTTCAATCCTTGGTCCCCGCACAGAATTATATGCTTGCCAAACTCTTCCTTCACCTCTGACAAGACGTATATTAATCACAACTTGTGACTGTGGGGAATACCAGGCCTCCACCATGGTTCGAGTCCCATGTTAAACTGTAGGTCTTCCATTTTATCTCACAATCACCCTACCATTACACATTAGCTTAAGTACATACAACCCGAAAGGGGTAGTAAGATGCAGTACTAATAATAATAATAATAATAATAATAATAATAATAATAATAATAATATTTTTGAAATAATGTTTCGAGATATTTCTATTTTTTCGATACTCGATATTATTTTTAATCACCCACTCGATACCCCAAAGTATCGATGGTTTCGAGGTATTGCAAAAAGTATCGACCCATCCCTAGTTTTTATTTACATTAATAATTATATGGATACTAGAAACCTTATCGACCTAAAATAAAGAAAACTGATGTTTAGGGTGAGCTTTAATCAAATGCATCAGCATTCGTATTGAGAAAGTATGAGGCGCCAATACCGTAATCTTAGCTGCCTGTAAAGTTACTGTTTCTTCCCGTAAATGTTTTGATAGCAGTTTTTCGAAAATCGACACGATTTATTATGACAAATTAGTTATTTTCAGCAGATGAAAGATTTAGTGAAAACCTTTCACTCAATTTTGTCCTACTAAACACAATTTTGAGGGTTTGATTTTTTTAAAATTGTAGCCGCGTCTCACAATTCACTCGGGTAAAACGTATACAAACTAATGACGCTAATATGATAGGGATGAGAATTTATATGAGTTGCACCCTCATTTACGTGGAGGGAGAGTGAACAATCATTTAGGAAAAACTACTTTAAGTTCACTAGACCAGGATTCAAACCTCAATCTCTCCGTCATCCGCAGCAAAATCTATTGGCAAAATGGCGCCTTATATCATTCAATAACCCAAGCTGGTTTGGAAAGTATTCAAAGATGCATAGGAAGCCAATTACTAATGATTTGTTTACTAAGTCAAAACAATAATAATTTGTTCGTGCTTCTCGTTTTACAAGCGTCCAGGCTATTCGTATATTGGCACTGATGGGATAAGAATTAGGTGTTTAGATTGTCTTAGAGTATATGTGCCCGCATTTGCGTGACAGGAATGGAGGGAACCATATAAGTAAAATCACTCGCATTTGAACCTTGATCTCTCCGTAATTAGACCACGTGACCACCGAAGCGGGTATGACCGGCCAATGCCAAAAGAAGTGGTGGAATTTGATCGCGAAGTAGCGTGTGATATTTTTGCAACGAGATGTTATACATGTCACACACGGTGGCACAGTACACAAGTGCTTCAACGCAGACATTAGTCAGGTGAGCAGTCCAGGTGGTTTTATCTGTCTGCATATTTGCTCAGCCTCCTTCTAGTGTGTCCACTTGACATATTCTTGGCGTGAAAACAGGGTCACACAAGTTGGATCGTATTCAAGGGAAGCAACGCATAATGAGGCGTGTGGTAAACCGAATTCAAGGGAAGCATTGCATAATGGGGCGTGTAGTAGCTAGGATTAAAGGGAAGCCATGCATAATGGGGAGTGTAGTAGCTAGGATTCAAGGGAAGCAATGCATAATGGGGAGTGTAGTAGATAGGATTCAAGGGAAACAATTAATAATTGGAGTGTAGTGGTTTGGATTTAAGGGACGCAATGAATGAAAAAGCATGTAATGACTTATGTTCAAGGAAAGCTATGAATGTTAGTTATGGATTGGGATTGTTGGGAAGCTACGAATTATGTGAAAAGTAGTGGATCGAATTCAAGGGAAGTTATGTATTATGATAGTATTGGCATGGGATATAGGAAGCTATGAATTACGTGGCAAGTGGTGGATCGAATTCGAGAGAAGATATTAATGAGAGGGACTATGTGGGGGTTTGGATTCAAGGGAAGCTATGGCTGATTGGGTATGGTGTGTCTTGGATTCAAGAACGTTAATGAAAGATGGGGCATTTGTTGGCTTGGATAAAGGGGAAACTATGAATTATGTTAGTTGTGGATTGGGCTCAATAGAAGCTGCAAATTATATGAAAAGTGGTGAATCTAATTAAAGGGAAGATATGCATGGTGTAGCAAGTGAAGGCTCGTGTTCAAGGGAAGAGTAAAATCATGTGAGCTAAGGTTTGGATTCAAGGTAAACATGAATGACTACACATACAGTATTTCGATTTAAAGGTAAGCTTTGAACGATGGGCCAAGCAATTAGTATTTGTAAGAGTATGTACGTTATGAATTAATAAACAATTGATGTTAAGTATTCAAGGGAAATTATTAATTTATTTAGCCTGTGGCGTGGGCACAAGGGAAGCTGCGAGTAAATGGTGGAATGAATTTAAGAAAATATATTATATGTTAAATGTAAACTAGGAATTATATAAGTTGTGATTTTTATTCAAAGGAAGCTACAAATGAAGTGAACTGTGGATTGGGCTCTTGTTGAGGGGAAGCTATCAATGGCACAATTGGTGGCTTGTGTTCAAAGAAGCTATGGATAATGCTGAAAGTAGTAGATCTGTTTAAAGAAAAGCTATAAATTATGTGAATGGAGGCTTGCGTTCAAGGGAATGATGTGAATTGTGGCTAGGTTTTAGAGGAAGCCCTGAATGGTGCAAGTGGTGGCTTTTGGCTTGTGTTGAAATAAATATATGTACGATGTATCAAGGTTAGATCTATTAAAGGGAAGCTATGGATTATTTGAGTGTTAGGTTGACTTCAAGGGAAGATATAAATAATTTTGAGTTTATTTTATGTTCAGATATAGGCGCAATACTTTTGACTGCACAAACCATAAAAATATTATTTCAAATCAAATGTACATTAATTTCCTGTTAATTTAGTAATAAAATAGTTTTAGAGAACTATCCTAAGACTCATATTATTACATTCCGTAACCTTGAACCTTAAAATAAGTTGATTTTTAAGGGTATGTATTCAGTTTTAAAACTTAATAGAAACTGTTGTTTAAATACACCTGTAAATTTTAAAACGATGCTTTAAATCAGGAGTTCCCAAATATTATCGACTCGCGAACCCCTTTCACAGATATCTGAAATGCACGAACCCCCTGGGATATATTCATAGCCATACACTTAATTTTATATACCTAATTTTTTTTATGAAATTCAATTATTAATTGAATAAAAAGTTTAATACCTTTAAACTAACCTACTATAGCTCCGGTAGGTGCGTTGGGATACCCCACCAAATATAATTTAATAATATTGAAACAACTTAAGTACAAGTTCAAATAATTATACATTCATTTTAAAAACTTAAATTAAATAAGCAACGTACTGTGGTAACATTTTACTATCTTTACTTTCACAATATTATCACATTTTTCTGGTTTTCTAAAGTGGTACTGGAAATTTGTGCGTTGTCATAACTTAAATACCCTCCTAAGTCACAAAACGCCATGCCCATTTAAGTTTCAATTATTTGTTTACGATTATTAGCAGTTACTCACTTCTTCACATGACTTAGTGAGAAGGGTGCGCATGCTTTGGATGGCACAGAGCTTTAAAGTCAGGAACCACACATGATAAAAAATAAAGTCTCATGTAACTTTCAGTACTGAGCCTGTTTCTGTATATATTTTTAAGTCATCCTTTAAACTTAACCAGAAACCAATTAGTGACAAAGATTTATAGCTTTTATTTGATTCAAAATCAGTGGAAATTTCAAGGAGCTGCTCTTTTTCACTCACGCTTAATGTGGAGGATTCCAAAACTGCTTTCTCTTCCAGGGGATTGCTAGTCCAGTTGTTTCTATTGGACATAGCTGGGAAATATAGCTGGGAGATATTCTATGAAGGTTTTTCCAAGTCCCTTCAAGTGTTTTATAACCCTGTTCTCAACATTTTCATCCAAAGAAAGCTGTTTATCTACCATAAAGCTATGAAGGGTAGCAAAGCAATCCGTTTGATTGCTAACTAAACACGTTTCCCAAAAGTTTTTTTTATGAACAATTCGATACAGTCTTGCACAGTTAAAACGTTAATATTTGACCCCTGAATAGATGGGGTTAAACCGTTAACTTTTGAGAAAATGTCTGCCAAATAGGCCAAATTCCGGAGACACATTCTTTCTTGCGTGCACTTTGCTTTGTGAAAGAGATGGTTCGTAAGAAAAAATGAAAACTTCGTGTTTAAGTTCAAACAATCTTGTAAGAGTTTTTTTTACCTCGAGCTAACCACCTGACTTCAGTGTGAGACAATAAACAGTTGTATATGCTTCCCATTTCCTCACAAAGTGCTGCAAAAATCCGCCATTACAGAACTATTTTGGCGAACCCCTTAGAATAATTCGCTAACCCCCTAGGGATTCGTGAACCACAGTTTAGGAACCACTGCTCTATATCCTCGAACATTATTAAGAAATACTAATAATCTATTTCTTGGTAAAAATTAATTAATAACTTATTGATCTGTGGGTTTCTTTGCACGGCATCTTACTAACTGTCCAGAATCTCCACATATATACACTAATGTTATATGATAAGGAAAGTAGAATTTAATAAAACTGTACTCGCATTTGCGTGTATAGAGAGTGGATAATCATTTAAGTGGAAAAATAAAACTCAATACGCTCTGCCGGGATTCGAACTATAATCTCCCGTTACCAGTAAACCAGATAATACTGGACTGACGCCCTTTTCCAAATGGCCGACGACTAAGTATCCATTCGTTAAGTAATGTCATTTGCAACTGTCACTTTTGATAGATATTATCAATACCTATTAAATAACACTAATAAAGTAGTAACATAGTTATACATTTTGGCCGCAATTAAATATGTGTGTATTTTCCAAAAAGGACCTTCCTATATAAATTGGAGTGTGGATACTTATTTATATACAATGTGAGCGCAGAGTTTTATCTGACACGACTACCTTTGATTTTGAGCGTCTGGCATTAAGGTGGGAGTGTAGGAAACGCGAGATAAGGGCAGTGTTTTTGTAGTTTTTATAACAAAACATTTTCTGATCAAAATAAATAAATTAATGCTCTAGTAGAAAAACAGAGTTTATTTTCTTCACAAAGCGACATCAACAGGCTGTTGAAGCAAAGCGGCAATAAGTGAGAAACATTTTTTTCGCATCGCGTTCGGGTTATGCGCCTATGTATTAATTACACTAATGGTTTAAGGATTATTAAGGTTAAATTGAGAAGCTGTGCACCCGCATTTACGTGGAAAGAGAGTGGAAAACAATTTAAGACAACCTCCCTCAGTGTACCCAACCAGGATCTAACCAAGATCTCCTAGCACGAGAATCGCATGTTAGACCACGCGGCCACCGAAGCGGGTACCGTTTTAAATAAAGAGGAAAAGTTGTCATTACATTTCCTTACATCCTTGAAAGATACTCAACAGATGTTGATCTGCTTCGGTGGTCGCGTGGTCTAGGCATCACTCTCGTGTTAGTCTAGACTGCAAATGACAGTGAGATCGGGGTTTGAATTTAGATGGGGTATACTGAGGGTGGTTTTTCCAAATTGGTTTTCAATTTTCTCTCCACGTAAATGTGGGTATACTTCCACTAAATTCAACCTTCCTTATCCTTAGCAAATTATTGTGATTAATACATATGCGTATCATATGAACAGGTAGTAAGACGCCGTAGGTGATCTGGGGGTAAGGTGTCGGACTTCTGTGCTGAGGGTCCGGGGTTCAATCCTTGGTCCCGGCACAGATTTATCTGATTGCCAAACCCTTCCTTCACCTCTGACAAGACAGCTTGTTAGTGTGGGGAATACCAGGCCTCCACCATGGTTCGGATTCCACGTTAAACTGTAGGTCCTCCATTTCATCTCACAATCACCCTACCATTACACATTAGCGTAAGTGCGTATAACCCGAACGGGTAGTAAGACGCGGTGTTGATGATAATAATAATAATAATAATAACAATAGTAAGACGCAGTAATAAAAAGAACTGTTGGTATCACCATGTGAAGAAAATTCAGCTCTATATTTTTACCTGAAGAAATGTTTGATTTTTTATTTAAAAAAAATTCTAATAAATATTGCCAAACACTTATCTTTTCTCACTTCTCTTACACTCCAACCCTAACTTATTGATGTATTGGTTAAGGAGTTTATCAAATTCATCAATAGGTAGTAGGGGCTCAATATTGTGTCTGCACCCACCCCCACACAACCCTTCCTTCCTCATCCCCCTAAACATTACCTCTGAGCACATATATGCAAGAAACATTAAATCTCGCAAGCCTCCATCCCGTTATTCCCCGATACCACTGACAGGTGTGCATAAAATCGGTCACGTCCCAATGAACGCAGATGACGTGAACTCCCTGTATTTACCTGGACGAGAGGAGTACACCCTGATGATAATACTCTGATACTCCTCCTGCCCGTGGGTCGGATGCTTCCCGGCAGATAAAGTGGTTTCGTGACCAGCTACAGCGAGGTATAACAGGATTCTGGTAGGAAGGAACTTTTAGAAAATCTAAAAACTTTATTTTTGCACTCAACATTAATCATATTATATTTTATGTTAACTATATTTTATCCTAACTAATAATTAATCCTTATTCGCACTGGATTTGTATATATATGCGTAGAGATACGCAGTATATATATATATATATGCATACATATTGACTTGGTGTCAATATTTATACACATATATATGCCAATATATCTGGCAATATATACCAATATATGTGCAAATATATACATATATATATATATATATACTGCGTATCTCTACCCATATATATATATATATATATATATATATATATATATAT